>SJOL01006626.1:691359-737948 GCA_004794785.1 Opisthorchis felineus
CTGAATGTTGGCAGCTTCGGTCGTATTGTCATGGTTACCTTATCGACTAGATTACGCGAGGCAGTGGCGTTGTTCTCACAGGCTCAGGTGTCAGCTCTTCCGGTGGTGGATTCACTTGATAACCGACGACTGATTACTTTGTTTTCCAAATATGATGTCATCGTAAGTTGTTTGCCTGTTCTTGTCGTGTTTTCACTTTGTACCTTCTTTTTTCCGTCTTTCCCTGAGTGTTTGTTGTTGATAAGTCGTTTTGCGAGTAGCATCGCCACGAGTGGCAGATGCGATTGATGAATGAACATTCAAGCCTCCATTTTCTCAGCATACATTCTACCGATCAAGTGATGGTAATTGACTGGGAGACTTCATGACTGTCCAAGAAATTAGGCTTTTCCACGTTTCTCGCTTCATAAGACCGTTATTGGGGCGAGATAGCTCAGCGCGCATTTACCGACCGGAAGGTCCGTGGTTCGAACCCGACATCTGCATCTCGACTTCCTCCCTCTAGGCGTGGGCAACCTGGCAGTATCCCAGCCCTCGTGCTTCCTTCTGGTGGCATGGCAGCTAGGCACCGAAAGGGTGCTACAGTTGAACCCCAAGACCGTTATTCCATGACCATATCCGCAGTCAACCGTTTCAGCTGGTCCAACATAAATTCTTGCTTCGTAACAAGAGCTATGTATCCATGCAGGCATTATGAGTATGGGGAAAGGCCTGTGCAACGAACTCACGTTGTTCAGTGTAAGTCATCTCCAACCGAAAATATCAACCCCCAGACCTCAATCTATGTTTTTTTGGGGGGAAGGAATGGGGGTAGTTAGGAGTGCAGCCTTAATGCAACCATCTTCAAACATAATGGAATGGGGATATTCTGTTTTGGAGAATCGCACGCTAACTCGCTGATGACGGGGAGCGCTGCTGGTGTGTACATGATGTTGACATCAAGAAAGGTGTGGCACACATGGCCTTGTTTTATAAAAGGAAGCTGTTCATCCTGTGACTTCTAATAGCAAAGTGAGGAGCCAAGCTAGGTACTATAGAATCCCCACTTGAGGAGCTCCATCAGCTGCCTCCCATGGTGTGCACGCAGGTCGAAATTGTCGACTTTTTTTTAGTCAAGTTTATCAAAGTGCAAAATGCGTGTCCATGTCGTAGGGCGATCGATAATCCACGGTGGCATGAACTAGGACGATCAGTGAATCGGTTTGCACAAAAGTCGCTGGGGAGTTGTTACAAGGGCAAGATTGTCTTAGTGATTTCTTCGTTACAAAGAAGCCGAAATTTCACAAACGCATATAAAATGACGAGTCACATCCATGACCACAACTGGGTTTGTGATTGGTGCCGGTCGGTTGTACGGTGAGGTACGCGCAGTCTTTTTTGCAAAACAATCTGAACAACTGTGTGTTCAGTCGGTAAGATGTAAAATCAGTCGCTCGACTGTCCAGGCCGGCTGGACTGAAATGTACCGGTAGACAAGCTGGCTGAGTTAGCGAAAGAAACAAGGCTGTATTGCAGAGACTTAACGGGGAGTGTCGGTCACACCTAAGCTGTGCAATATTTTTGAACATAGAACGCTTCACAGTACGCCCGAGTGCTTTCTGACGGGAAAAAACGAATTGTATCCGCCAAACTATGCCGATGTACCTGAACAACCCACACACTGTTGGTAGGTTTCATGGGGAAATTTGGTTACTAATGTCATTTCTAGGTAGTGTTCGTTGGCTTGCCCTTTTGCGTAGGCCAGTTTTTTTTTGCGCGCGTTCATCTTCGAGCTTGAAAAGTCCAATGGAGCTTGCACAGCACAATATAGAGACACATGCCTATCAAATAAGCCGGCTAGCAGACGAATTTCTCTCGCTTTCAATAGCTGAGAACACAAAACAAGTAGTCAACTGCAGCAATAGCAACTCATAAACAGCAAGGTGTTTTGCGTGTCCTTCGGGATTGGGTAAGATAGACTAATTCCAGAATAGACGCAGGGTCTGCTTCCACTGTTTCTGTTCGCACGAGGTATGTGTATTTATTTTAGTCACTGATGGGGGTCGTGGTCTCGCGGTAACAGATTGGATGACTTTGAGGCCAACGCGTCAGCCTTTGTTCGAGGGACATTTTGCGGTCGACGACATCGGATTCTGGGTTCATGAAGCTTTGTGTTACGTTGCCTGTTCTGAGGGAGTGCCTGGTATGTTCTGCCAAGATGTGTCTGACGTGTACCTGCAAAGTTACTGATTGATAACATGAGGGACAGGCCGATCGGGTACATTTTTCTGGGCGGTTTTAGAGGGCTAGGCCTTCAAGCGTTGCTTAGATGGTAAGACTAATTTCCATTCCCAACTTCTGACTGAGGGGTCGTTTGCAGTATGGTCTCCCTCGAACAATGGTGTTGAAAATGTGCTTGCTCTGCTGTAATGATCGCTGTTCTGTCGGGTTTAGGCCGGGTTTTTCCGGGCATCCTTTAGCAACAACGGTACTCCCGATAAGCGTTGTCCGATGGTTAATTGGTCGGGAGTGCGCGCTTGTACGCCATCGTCGCAGAACTGGTCCCAAATGAATTTGCCTCAGCTTCCCATTAACTATTTGTTTTACGTTTTCAGCTGAAAAGTTAAGTGGATTGTCTGCATCTCGAGATCTAGGTGTTCTTGCTGTTCTAGGCGACTGTATCAATCAAACTGCTTCAAACTAAAATGACGCATTCATGGTACAGAATGAAGTGACCGCTTTCCCTCATATTCGGTGGGTGTTGTGTACTACAAACGGTGGTGCAACTCCTATGTCGGTCCTTGGCTTCCTGCTCCGCCCACTATGGTTATTTCAAAAGGCACGGTAGCTTGAGACAGCCCTTTTTGGAGGCAAAGCAAGATTGTTACAACCGTATTTATAGAGTGATCATAGAATGTTCCACAAGGTCTCGCTAAAGTCTTCTTGAGAGGAAAAGAACCGCCGAGCTATAAAGCTCGATTCTGCTCACTTGACATTCTGACCAATCAGGGCAAATCTTCGTTCAGTTCGCAGCTCACGCATGACTCGTCCGTCCAATCGACGTGATGTTTGCTCAGTAGGAGCGGACAGTAGGATGGCCAGTCCTAGGACAGCTGTTGGTGTCCAAGACCAATTCCAAATATTGCCGCCGTGAGCCCGCGCACCTTTGACATGAGGCCGAGAGTACCGAGTCTTGAATACGTGACCGAGTGACGAGCTGCGAGTTTATTTGAAAGAACAGTTTAGCGCAAAATGCCACTCTAATTGTTTTTGTCATCTTAAAAACACGAGAACGTATCTCTCCTCACCAATACATGTCACAGTTCACCACCACTCGAATTTGGCGGGACATGTGTGGAATATTGTGACAATGCCATCATTCCGGACGGTAAAGGTTGAGGAATTCGTGAAGTTTACATCGATACTTCATCTCACAACTGAAGTCCATCTATACTGAGAAATGCTTTACAAATGTTTTGTGCTTCTTCTGCACTGGGCGTCGCATGAATCTCCGGGGGACTCGAACCAGCAATCTCCCCCATAGCAACAGAGTGCAGTTCAGTTCAATCTATCAGCTGTAAATCATCTACCAAGGATACATCGGTTCTAGCTGCTGGAGTTTCAATCACCGGAAAGTGGGATACAGCCAAGCATTGGAGGCGACGGCATGTTTGGTTACTTTTGGAACTGGATGGCTACCCATTGATTACGATAGCTTTGATACACGAGCGCCACTGACTGCATGATTGGGTCATTTCTGTGTGTCATTAACCAGTGGTGAGTTGAGTCCAGGGGTCCCCATCCAGGGAGACAGCAGTTGTCGACCCGACTAAGCTTACTGGTTAGTTTTCATACTTCGTTGCCAGGTCTTCCACTGTCCACCTCGCGGTCGCTTCCAGTCAGCACAGGGCTGGGCGAAAAGAGCTCTGCGAGGCAGACGGTCTTCTGGCATGCGGAGTACATGTCCTATCCAGCGTAACCTATGAAGCATGAGTAATCCATCTATCGCGGGAGAGTTTCTTTTGCCTAGGACCATCCGGCGTACCTCAGCATTATTAATCCGATGTTCCCACCAAACCTGACCAATTCTTCGAAGACACCGATGGTCAAACACTGACATCTTTCATACGTCCTCTGCGCATAGGGGCCACTATCTATAAAACAGTATAGGTCGCACTGCCGTAATGTAAACTATGCCCGTGACAGACAGACTAACATCGCGTCAGCTCCATAAGTGTCGGTGGTTGGCAAAAGCTACCTCGGCCTTCCCGATTCGAGAAGTAACCTCATCTCCAGCCGTTCGACCACAATTCGCTGATTGGCAGTGCGAATCACTTGCACCTAAATCGAATGCGGCACCACGCATTCATCAGTGCACGTCAAGCAATGGATGATATTCCTTTTGTCATGGTCTGAGTATGGCACTGGGGTACATCCGGTTCAGCTTTGGCATCGGAGTTCACATCTTTGAGGGATGCAGCTGTACAGACAATAATAAAATACATGAAAGAAATATCTGGTACGAATGTTTGGACATTGGAAGCTTCTTTTCAAGTCTCTTTTGACTATCTCATCAGTGGAGTCCTGGTTGGATAGTACCCTCTTCTGTTGATCCAGAGCATACAACGTGGATTGATGACAAAGTTACCACAATTGTGACCCAGCCTATGATTAGTCATGGCTTTAACACCATCGTAAAGCATATTTATGGCAGCGAGATGAATACACCTAAAAACCTATCTGAAAGATGTGTTTGTTACCTTGCACATCCGTCTAGAATCGTCAGATGTATATTGTTACAGACCCCGTCGCACCTAAATTAACGAGCAAATTAGGGAATGTAAATAGAACGCATCTCCACTATGTATTTTAGGGAAAGACAGAGGCGGGGAGAGAGTTTTCTCTCTTATACACACAAAATCGAGTGACGCGATGCAGCCCGGAAATCGACCGTTTTCCAGTTGACTCTTTTGGTTTTCGTGTTCATGGAAATTTACCTCTCCTTTCTGTTTCCACCTGATTGGTCAGGACATGCCACTACATGAAACATATATTGCACCTAATTAGATGGGGTATATTGCACTTGGTTTCCATATTTTCTTCCACTCTTGATCCTACCCATCCAGTGAACATGTGTCTAAATTGGCTAGTTTGCATGCACTGTTCCCAATAAGTCACGTGCTAGCTGGTCACCTGATCCACCACCATTCTCCGTGAATCCTATTGTCTTATCCAGGTATGGAAAGCACATGGTGTTTTGGAGTTTTGACGCAAGCGAATGATTAGATGGACGGGATAAGACAATATGAATGGGGATAATGAATAGTGCTCACTTTAATCGTCTGATCATGTGAGATTTCAGCTCATTCCGTTTTGGTTTTCATCGAGAATAATTACGCTTTGTTAATCACACCTTGAAAATCACCATGTCTCAAAATTACGCGTGCGAAATTCTGATTGGCGTGAGTATAGTAACTGTCTCTCCCTCTCTCTCAACGAAGTCGTTCCATACTTTGCTTGATTGTGGCTGGCCATTTGATCTAGTACAAACCTGTTTTAGGGGCGCGAGATATGAAGCTCTAATTACGGCAAATACAATGCACGGAAAACGCGAATTAGTCTATTGTTTCATGCGAGGGAACGTTCAGCTCGGTTCAGTTCATCAGCTACAAACCAACTACTGGCTGCTACGGTTTCACTCACCGGAAAATGGGAGGGCAAGGGGGGGTAAAGCCAAGCGCCGGAGGTGCTGGCATAATAGGTTAATTCGTGTTGAATCAATCTACCTATTTGGATGAACAGCAAATAGGGCATCAGCTTTCACGCAGAAACGCCAGTAACTGCGTGATTGGACTACATCTTCCAACACAATTAAGCAATAATAAAGTTCGAAGGTTTCCATCCAGGTAGGCGTCTGAGTTTAGTGGCTAATGCTCTCATACTTCTTTGCCAGGTCATAGACTGTCCACCTCGCGGTCGCTTCCACTCACCACGGGCCTGGGCAAAAGTGCTCTCCAAGGTAGACAGTCCTCCGGCATGCTACCAGCGTAACCCGTGAAGCTTGAGTAATTCATCCGTCGCGGGAGAGTTCCTTTTTCCTGGAACCATCTGGGGCACCTAAGCATTGCTGATGTGGTGTTTCAGTTCACCAGCAACTTTTAAGGAGCCTTGGATACATTCGAGATGATCGGATCGCACATTGGAATCCCAGACCATCGAAGAGTTTAGCTGTTGTGAATCTTCTCTTCTTTTTCCTATACCATCAACAGCAAACTAGTCTGGACCGTTCAGATCGCACTTCTGATCACCCCAAAACTTTACACATCTTTCCGTAAGAGATTTTATGCTTTATGTGCGCTCTATTCAACTTTGCTTTGGCAAATTTCAACTATAGCGCTCCTCGGAGCATTTCCCAGTGAGGCCTGACTCTCAAATACGTATTGAAAATCCCATTCGCCACATGAAACACTTGCTATCTAGCTAGTTACGGCAACCTGCGACTTGTTCTGGACTTCCGTAAGCGGTCTGTGTGACAACCCTTTGTGACCCTATGCAGAGAAGTTAGCCAAAATGTTGTTCACCAGAGATTTCGACAAGCTTTTTTACCCACGAAAGTTAACGATGGTTTATTCAGTATCCTTTGATTGATTCATGTGAGCCCTTGGGTCGCTTTTTTTGGGGGTGCAGTTATTCAGGGGAGCTCTGGTCGCGATCCAGAAGACTGCATCCGTGGCCCTGGATCATCGCTGAGTGACTGCGTGGGTAGCTCAATAAGAATTATCGATTAGATCAATGAATTGACTTGGTAACGTTTCGCAATCTCTCAGAATGCAACATGGCCTTCTGGGCGTTCTGTGAATGTAACCTCAAAATTGATCATAAGTTACGGCTGCTTTGAGTGATATGTGTTGAACACTTGGATGCTGCAGGCTGATTGGAAGCGGGGAAAATCAAACGAAAGGAATGGTCCTAACGGAACTTCGCACACAACATAGGGGAAAATCGTTCAGCTGTAGCACCCTTTCAGGGCTTAGATACCATGTCAACGGAAGGATGCACGAGGGCTGGAATACTACCTGGTTGCCCAATCGTAGACAGCAGCAGTCGAGAAGCTGCGGTCGGGTTCGAACCGCGGACCGGAAGGTCCGCGGTCGAGTCAACCACTTCTGTCACTGCGTTCCACGATAGAACGACCGCTCCGCCCGAATGGTGGAAATGCGTTATTGCACGTGTTAAACTGTGCTTTCCATAGTTCTCCCTTAGCCCCGTCGTTCGGTGCCAGACTGCGTTGTTTAGTGTCTCGCTCCCACCGAAAGTGCATGCACACTTTTCGGCGAGAATCGATAGCGTCGCTGCTTGAATCATGTAGGGACTTCACAATAAATAACCTAAATTTTCTCTTTTCTCTCCCTCTTTTCAGTCACTGATTTTAACGGGCGCCTACAAAAAGCCCGAACTGACTATCCAAGAATGGCTCGAGGAGTGTAAGGTAAGTGCTAGATGTGGGAAGACTTTCTCACTTCGCTAGTGGTGTTAGCGTTGCTTCCTCGTCGTCAAATTCGGTGCAGTTGTTTCCATTTGAATTGGTTTATCACATTTCAAGGTGGTCATATACCTTTTGACAAACCTGACACTCTTGGGACGAAACGAACGTACCGTTTTGGTCGACTGGTAGCGTTATGGGTTTACTGAAAGAAAAAAAACGTATTTCGGGTCGAAAAATACATTCATTTGCATACCAATTTGGTTTCCATGGGGGACTCACCTGAATCCCAGCTGAATTTCTCGTTCCTACAACCGAACCAGGTTGCTTCATGTTACAGTCGGTACAGTATTTGAGATATCGCAGTACTTTATATAGACGCAACATACTACTCGTTGGGTAGCTGAAAACATCGACAGCCCGCGATCGATTTCGCTCTTCTTGGGGCTCATCAGGTAGGTGCACAAGATGAGGAACATCATGAATGAGAGATTCAGCTGGGTTCCATGTGAGTCTCCCGTGAAAACCAGGCGTATGCAAATGAGCGTATTTGTCGAACTCCGTGCAATTTGGGTCCAGTGGAACATGAAGTTGAAGGGAACCAAGGGACTGCGCCTGCCTGATGATGCCCAAGAAGGGCGAAACCAGTCGTAGTTGTCTAAGCCTTTCCAGCAACCTTATGCGTAGTGCGTTTTGGATCAATGAAAATTGCCTGAACTGTTGCCAAACCCCCTTCCGTACACCGGGACCAGGCCAAACAATGAGACAAACGAAGATGACAGGAATTTCTATCTGTTAGATACAGAAACCGAGTTTTCTGACCAGTTTCTTAATCTTTCACCGTCGACAAACATCACCTCACCTGTGAAAGCCCCGGCGCTGGTGAATCAGGAAGACAGCTGGTTGTGCGGTTTACGGAGCACGTCACCGATGACGATTTGTGTTAAGAACGTCCTTCGCCAAACTCCTGGTCGATTTACAATGCCTTGGAAGCCTATGTGCCTTTCGGATAGCCATTCATCAAACAAAAGGATCCCTGTTGAACCTACCACCAGTAGACAACTAAAATTCAATGTATTCGGTAAAAAGAGAAATTGTACTTTTATTGGTTGTACGGCAGTGAAGCGTCGGTGTTGAACACTGATGTCATGCTGTCGATGATGATGGTCTAAATTCGTAGAACTAAGGACTGGCTGGAATGTACGCCACCGTCCGCTTCCTATCAGTCCATAGCTCATACATGTTCCATTTTGACACCCCTTAAGGATTATCCCACGACAGTGTTCTCACCCCGAAAACTTTCCTCCATGTATTTCGGCTTTGTGTTCACACATTCATGTATTCGTTTCGGATTAATTCGCGTTTGGTGTCATGGCAACAGGTGGCGGCAAGCGCACAAGGTGTCGACGTAACTAGTGCTCCACTCAATCTAGCCATTGTCTTTCGTTCATCAAGCCTGCTTCGAATTTACCACCGGAGTCCTCTACATTCGTCAGATTTTGCAGTAGATTTTGTTCACATGTTGCCAACTGCCATAACTCACAGATTGAACTGAAGTTCGGAAAATCAGGTGTTCCTCTGAAAATCTTTCGTGAACGCGGTATCAGTTCAGGTAGTCAGTGTTCATCTACACTGGGCAACAACAATTCGGTGTTGACAGACAGTAATGAGAATGGGTACCAGGAGCTTTGAAAGAGCCGACGTGTACAGCTCACGGGAGAGACTGATATTTCGCCGTGGGATGTGAGCAGTTTCTCTGTTAGACTGGCAATTCTCCCCATGGGAAATATAGCAAACAACACCCTAAGAATTCCCCAGCGCGTCGTCAAATATGTTGCCACCTCTGCTTCGCACAACTCTGTCCCCCGAAATGTTTAGTTCGCGGACTCCAATTTTTAGGCTACCCACAGCTAGGCTGTTCAGCTACCCGTCTGATCGCGCAACCCCACTGAATCGATGCCTACATCATTCCCAGAGCAGGTTCCTTACACTTTCGCAGTTGTATACGAACACTTAAATCCTAGTCATCTGCTCAGCCATACGTGGAATTTCATTTCATTTTACACTGTTTTCACAGCCTAACCAACCTTCATTTTCGGAGCAACGCGTGAAACCTACAGTGGAAATATGCTTCGCTTCGAATAACCTATTGTTTGTCATGGAGAAACTGGTGAAAACTGGGGTAAGTTTTTGACGGCTCATTTGGATATGCGCTCGTGAGAGCGGGTTTCCAAGGCTAAAAGCTCGGCTGCTTAGAACGGATGACACTAGCGGTTCAAAGTTGTAGACTGGCTCGAGCTTTAGCTCAGTACTGTTCACTTGGTTCCAGGAGATTCTTGCTGTCTGGTACATCAATTGAAATGTCTACCCATTACTGTAAGTAATCCACATGGTGACTATCTCCATCACCATGCCAACCGACAGGTCAGCTTCAATCAGCCATGACCATGTTGTTACCCGGTTAGGACTGAGCATGCTTGCTGCTTGCAAACAACAAGTGGTAATGAACAGCAATATCCTTGATAATTTCTCAACATTTCGTTTCGATGAGCATGGATGAAACTTGGTCACTTTGTTTTTTACATACTGCTTTCCGGCACCTTCATAAGTAGACACTGTCGAGAGCTGAACAAGATTCCTAACCGGATAAGAGCGAAAAACTTGGTGTGTCAACACAATCATTGGAACTCTTGTTGTTGTTTTTTCATCTGCTACCTGAACTTCGTCAGTTTGGTCATGTGTTGAACAATTATTTTTTTATTGATGAAACTAGTTATTCAGTCTGTAAAGTTTTTCTCCCCGTTACTTCATCATCCAAAAACAGTTTCGACGTCTCGTCGTCGTAAACAACACCATCGACTACCGCGTTGAAGGAGTTGTTACCCTGTCGGATGTATTGCGATTTTCCGTGCTCCAACAAGCGCGAGGCCTTAATTTACACATCCAACCTCCGTCGGTCGCTGAGGTGGCAGACGAACGAGACGAACCAGACGAAGACGGGGGCCCCAGCCATCGGGCAGAACTTTCGAGTCAACAGCATTCGTCGACAGTCAGCAACAATAGCAAACCCCCGGTAAACAAAAAAAGACAAAGCAAAGTACGCGTGACTACCCCACCCCGAGCGGGGAACCCTGAAACCGAAGTACATTCTCCTCGACACACCAAGCATTCTCCAAAATTCCCACTGGATTCATCGGATTCCAAACTCTCTGTCACATCGAAAATATTAGCAGCCGACAGGCATGTCAGCCTACCGTCTGCCATGGACAAAACCCCTGTGATCCCTTCGGCCTGATGAATTAATCTTCGACTAAATTTGAAAGTTTCTCGGCGTCCCGGTGTCCCCACGACCAATGCATGCAATTGAATCACTGCTGACAGAATTACCTCCCCGAGTGGAGATTTCGAATGGACATGTTTTTCTACTTCCCAACCAGTTAACACAAAAGCTTATCTGATCTCCAGCGTTCACATATATGTGTCTGTGTACATATCTCTGTGTGTGTGTGTGGTGTTCTGCGCCAGCATTTATGCCTACAAACGGAATCCACTCCTTTTTGTTACTTTCATCCCTTCATCTTCCACGCATCCTCATTGTGCTTTTGTGCGTAAACCGTAGTCTTTCTCCACGGCGCCACCAGAACATTCACTTGTCCACCGTCATAATCTAATCTATGATTGATCGATACAAGTATGTTTTGCGACACTCCGGGCTCCCTACTACGAATAAAGTGCATACTTATTGGTGTTTTTGAAATGTTGTTCTGGGGTTCCATTATTATTGGTACCAGTGTTATCCCCATCTTTTGTTGGTGGTTCTGCTCCGTGCAGTATCCCACCCTGAAACACATCTATTCTGCCCACATTCTGTCGCATGTCACATTTGCGACGTCTCTTTTGCCCGCATCACCTCCCATGATTCGACCCGAACGAACGGTCTGGCTTTATTTTTCTCCGTTCCAGTTTGTTCGTCCCCCTTCCGCCGATAATTGTCCCCATTCTTTATACTCTATATCCACACAAGAATCCACGTGGAAATGTTGTGTAACAAAGCATGTCACATAGTTTATTATTGCTTCCGCAAATGATTTTTGCCCCTGAGTGTTTGTTTAATGTCTTTCCAGTTTCTATACTTCATTATTTATCGACAAACCATCAAACACACACACACACACACACACACACCCAAGTTTATTGCTCCTGTTGAGATTATATTATCATTACCATCAGCAACAGTGGCATTATCAAAAATACAAACAACCGGCTTTCGTACGTGTGCCTACTATCTATTGATCGCGTGCACTCAACGTGGCACAAGTTGGGTCAGTGCTCAAAAAGGCTTCAGTCATTCGGTACCTCTGGATCGGTGTTGAAAAAAAAACCCACACCACCGTCTTCGAGACACTCACTAGGGTAACATAGGGATCAAATATAGGATACAGATTACATTAATCTGCAGTCGATTTCCTGATATCAATGAAAACCAATTGTAGCTCTTGTAGGGAATATGTGTAAACTGCTAGGATGAACTATTTGGCAAAATATGCGTCAGTTTGAATAAACCAGAGGTATAGTTGATCGCAAAGTTTCACCCCTTTCGGAGGGTGTTTGTCTAGCGAATGACGTCCGGTCTACAATGTATCGCTCACCGCAACATCTTGAAACTCTTTGCGCGACAGTTCGCAGATAGGTGTTGTAGAAAATGATTCAAATAGTTTGCTTTGCCGTTGACTGTCGTCACGGGCGTGGGGTCTTCTGGAATTGGCATGAACTAGATTGTTCCGATTTTCTGTGGATCTGATTCTGAACCGTCAAATTTGGGTAAATGTTCATGGAAGGTAACAGGTCGCACGTTGGGCGTATACCTTTCACAAACACAGTGCTCAAAGAATCGCTCCGAATTTCCGCAGTCTTCTTCCGATTTGTTGCCGTATGTGAGGAAATCAACAGCTATGCGGATTAGGCCTGATGCCCTGTCAAGGGCTTAAATGAGCCGTTTCTGGAAGATCTCACTGGATACCTTGAGTCAGAGGGGTGAGATGGCTCAGTGGTTTGAGGGCGAAGTTACTGACCGGAAGGTTCGTGCTTCGAACCCGACCTCTGCATCTCAACCTGGCAGTACCCCAGCCCTCGTGATTCCTTCAGGTGGCATGGCAGCTAGGCACCGAAAGGGTGATACAGCTGAACGATTTTTTTACCCTGAGTCAGAATGGCCAGCACAACCAACCAAAAGGTTGCCAAATAGCTGGATGCTGATGAAAGATAGACCATTGTGAAGAAACGCTCTCAGTTTTATTTTGGGAAGAGTCGTTGGTGTGGGAATTCGGTAATATCCGCATTCCATGGGGTGGCATTTAATGGCTTAGGATTTTCCCCCTGTTGGATTGGCCCTGGCTTTTTCAACCTTACTGCAATCAGTCTTATCCAATACGTCCGTTCGGCTACTCGAATTTAAACACGACTGCATGAACTACTCAAGTCCGGCCCGCAAGACGACCAGAACTTCTCTCACAGGGGTACCTAACAAAAGTAAGTTGACTTCCTCAGGAAAACAGCTCAACTCTGAGTTGAAACCAGAGGCCTACTTGTCAGAAATGCCAGACAACTCAACATACGAAAGTTTCATGGTTAATCTAAATAAAATTTAGCTTTTGAATGACTGGAAGCCAGAGGGTTGGAGTCGACTCTGCTTCAACCACAAAATTTCGAACTCATTCACCTCGCTGCTACGCGGACTTTTCATTATCAATCGAATCTTGCCTTTGGGCTTCATCTGTGACAAGGAATCGCATTCAATTTATCGACTTGGGCAGTATTGATATAGTCTTCTGGAATGATGCTGACAGTCATTCCGATATCAATATGAGATTTTTGTTGCTGTGCATGAATACGGAGCTCTGCTCACAATGTTGCTACACCAGCGCCATCCCTGACTTTATTTAGGCAAGACTGTTCCTTTTCGCTCGGTTCCAACGATATCAAAGCCATAGAAGTGGCACTGTCTGACGAAGTAATTCATGTTTTTGCACCTGGACACTTCTCCTTGCCTTGTTCCGCAGTAGCTGCCACTGGTAATAGGAGTACTCGGACTCAGACATCTCACATAACTCTCAGCAGCTGCCTCACTGTGACATATACGGATACATTGGTCCAGAGACAACGTGCGTCATTTCAACAGTCTCTTGGTGACAATTTAATCTCGGACTCCGAGGGTTAGCCTATCCGTTATCAGACCATCTCTCATACTTCCACAAAAGTTGCACAACTTCGCAATTCCTTTTAGTACCAGGACGTACCGATTGATGGATTCGTCAGGCTTCTGGTCTCGCTGAACTGATCGAAACCGTTCGACACTTTTGTTGATTTGTCCCATACAAAGCATCTCACACTTGATGATGAACGTGATTGAACCGTCAGGGTGCTGACTGTCGCCAGCACCACCTCTCATGCGGCGTGCCGGAACATTACAAACTGACGTTCTGTCGATTCTAGACTGAAGTTGGTCAGTAGCAGGAAGTCATCACAATTCTGCTTCCAAAGACGCCAGTTCCTAACAAGCTCTTTGTGATCGGACACTTGGAGTGAAGCAGGCGCTGTGTCACGGCGGACTCATTGCATTGGACGAAGTCACGCATTGAGGTTTTTCCCATACACCATGTTGTGGCCCCGGAAATCGATCAAGAAAAAAATTCGGTCCGCTTCTGGAAACCCACATGTTAACAAGCAAAATCACTGCATTTCTATTAGTGTACAAAGAATCTTCCTGGACGCCATTCCGAATGGTGCATTTGCTGTTAGAATTTGTCAGGTTGTTTTTGTTTCGGCCCCTGATTGGTTCGTTAGTAGCTTGTCAGACGTCCGTTGTTTGTTTGCAGCGCGTCGATTGTTCACCTGCATTGCAGACTAAAGCAAATGGGCGACCTTGAGTGGATGAACTTGTGTTGCGTTGACCTTCAGTTTTATCGGTGAAATACTGATATAATTGGTCGGTAGGCTTGGGATCGGATTCGGACAGTCAATAGCTGATCGTGTTGCCTTGTTACTTGTTACAGGCTGCGCACCGCCTCATACCTCCTGCAGTGTCCCGTTTAGTTCTCGTTATCCAGAAAGTTAAGCCTATAGGAGAATAACTGTCGCCTTCGACAATTTTTCCAAAGCTTTCCACAAAACAAGGGAAATTCGTACTGGTATTTCGGGGTTATATCGATTGGTTGAATTCGTCGCAGAGTCGTGGCCTTAGGAGTTTCTTCGCCTCTGGCACATTTCTGTGTTCCAAGCTCTTCCAGGTTCCATTTGTTCCTGGTATTCGTCTGTGGTCTTTTCTCCCGACAGACTTGGGGAGTTTCTTCTACGTAGCAGATGATATGGAAATTTCTCACTACTGTAGTATCGTTTTGCTTTCTTGATTGGAGTCTGGGTACAATTAATTTAGAGTTCAATTCATGGTTGCCTTGGATACGCTGATGTCTGACACGCTTGGGATAGCTCAGTGGTTAGGGGGCGGACTTACTGACCGGAAGGTCTATGGTTCGAACCCGACTTCAGCATCTTGCCTACTCCTAGCTAGAATTGGGCAACCTGGCAGCATCTCAGTCCTCGGTGTTCCTTCGGGTGGCGTAACAGCTATGCACCTAGACGGCGTCAGAGCCGAACGATTGATCGATTGCTTGGTACGCTCAATGTTGGGGCGAGATGGCTCAGTGTTTAGAGCGCGAATTTACTGACCGGAAGGTCCGCGGTTCGAACCCGACCTCTGCCTCTCGACTTTCCCTGTCTAAGCTTGGGCAATCTGGCAGTATCTCAGTCCTCGCGCTTCCTTCTGGTGGAGTGGCATGTAGGCACCGAAAGGGTGTTACAACTGAACGAACGAACGATGCTGAATTTTGACGGGTTTCACACATAATCCTACTAAGTGATCCACCGAGGATCGGTGATTCGCTATCGTTTTCCAGTCCTAAAATTTATATGATGTCTTCAAATCCGTCATTGAGTAGCTGATGACCTCTTTCTAATAACACCCGTTTTCATAACGACATAAGTGTCATCCGCCTGGTAGATCCGGAATTTTGGTGGTTCATTTTGTGTGTGCGTGTTCCAGTTTCTCCATCATTGCTTCGGTCATGAATTCATCTATTGGCGGTCATATCCGAGGTCTTGTTTGTTGCCGACGGGTTTGTCCTCCAAATTCCAAATGTGTATTCATGCGTATTCACGAACTTTCGCCAACAAGGGTTTGCAGTGGAAAACACAGGCTTCTCCAGTAGATGGCGGTCGGGCATAAGTAATACGTTCACCTGAATGTGATGAGTTCTATCGCTTTTGGACTGATATGTGCTCGCATTACTCGGTAGCCGCTTGGACCTCCCATTTCAATCCAGTCTGCCATTTACGGCTGTGATCCCTCCACAGTTTGCTGGAAAGATTATATTGGATATCTTTTTCTGTCTTGGTGTTGTTTCTGTGTTCTCGTCAATACCGGTTTAACAACATGTTGAGACCCTTAGGACACTGTCCGTCTCTGTGTCATATCGATGACGTCGGAATTGCGTCTTGCGATTAGAAGATCCTGCCCTAGTTGTGCCGAGAGGCTAGATAAATTTCGACGCAGTTTTTCTGGTTGATGTGTTCACAACTCCGTTTGAGCCGGTTCGGCTTAGTCCATAATGCTATTCAACGTTTGACCATGTCGATGTTTACTTTCCGGACACAAGTTTTGCCAGTCGTTGTGGCCTAGTTACCGCCACACCAGTAGTTTTCCTGTTTTGTTGATGGTTTCTCATAATTCCCAAGCCGATTGTAAATGTCTCCAGTTAGCACCTTCACCATTCGTCGATGGTACTGTCTGGCTAATGCCAAACTGTGAATGTGTCCGGAGGCGGGGTTGCTAAAAAATATCGAACATGGCGCAGATTGAGCGGATGTACGACGAACCAAGAGGCAAAATGTGGACCAACCCACGAAAAACTGGTAAAATTAGGTTGCGCTGACATGAACAACGAATACGTGCCGTTGTTTTTTGATGACGACTTACAAATGCTAGCCGACGAAATTGCCACATTCTTGGAGGGTCACTCCGTCGTAAGTGCAAACGGACCAGGAAGCGTCCTTCGATTGTAGGGGGACTTGCATTTCAGACAACTACCGGATAATTAAGCTATTCTTTCTTAGGGTTATTAATCGTTCGGAGATGTCCTGTAGGGAGGATACGCTGTGTGGATTTGCTTATAGCCAGCCCTTCCATAAGGACTGCGCGAGTAAGCAAGCGGTGCGACACAGCTTGTAATGCTGGTTGGTCGCCGTGTTTGCCAGTTTGATTCCGGTGGTATCGGCAGTTCATCGTAGTATGGGGGTGCCAGCAACTGGATCATCAACTGAGCTACCTGAGCGGTCAATTCTATGGACTGGGCTCTTGTAAATGCTAACCGAATTCTGTCGTACTATAGAAGAAACAATAAAAAATGGTCCGTTCTACCTCCAATGCCCCCCCCCCCCCCCCCGAAGGAGGCACGAAGGCCGAGATACTGCCAGGTTGCCCAAACCTAGGCAGGAGTCGAGATGCAGAGGCGGGGTTCGAACAAAAAATCTTCTGGTCAGTAAGTCCGAGCCTTGACCACTGAGTCATCTCGAGCTCGTACCATAGAGGTGATCGTGATGCAGATGGAGAAAAATTAGGAACTGTTCATCGCTAACGAGTGCCAGCGACAGCAACCAGGAAGTTCATACAACCGGGAGCTTTCTCTTCTACGGGGATCCGACATCTGGTTTGTTGAGAATTCACATCTCGAATGAGGTTGGGTCACGTGGTTACCACAGTGTTTATAGAGGCCGGTCCTAATCAGATTTAGCGTCCGTGCTTATGTCCTCCTAAATGAAGCTTTGCAGACCTGATGCTCATTGGTTCACTCACAGTGACCTTGAGCTCGAGGTGGCTTAGTGGTTAAGGCGCCAGCTTACGGACCGGCAGGTCCGTGGTTCGAACCCGACCTCTGCATCTCGACTTCCCCTGTCTAGGCTTGGGCAACCTGGCAGTATCTCAGCCCTCGTATTTCCTTCTGGTGTCATGACAGTTAGGCACCGAAAGGGTGCTACAGCTGAACAATTACTATTATTTGTTATTACATCTGTAGTGTTGAGTGTATTTCAATCTTGTTAAACACTGTCCGGATGTAGATTTGTTTGTGAAAGCTTGGATGGTTACTATAGTATTTCAAAAGTGGAAAGGAACAGCCACTGGACACAGGAAATGTTCAGGGTAAAGAGGATGCCTGGTACCGATTGTGAAACCAACTGCATTGGTGCAATGTTGACACCAACTTATGCCCTTCGGAGAGAGGAGGCAATTGTACGAGGCATTCGATTCAAGGTTCGAACCTCAGCACACGCAATGCTGATGATGGGACCCGATAATAGTGAAACGATTTCCTTGATTAGGACAGCTCTCGCGGAGCGGAAGAAAAGATGTCCACCCCAATGTTGAAGAATCAGTTTAACTCAGCGTGCCAACACCTCTCTGGATCAGAGCGGATAGGCGACTCGTTACAGCAACGTCAAAATATCTACGAGAGAACCTTCCATTTTCAAGAAAAAGAGAAGCGTCGGGTTCACAAGGTCATCGTTTTATTTACACAAACGTGCCGTCCACCACGAATACGAGTGACGATACTCTTTGGTGCTTTGCCAAAACATCGGCGCTGCATAGCGTCCTGAAGTATCGGGTAAGTAACCAGGTACTAACCATCCCAGCTGATCGCCAGAAAGCGCATCGTCGGACACAGCCAGGTGAAGTTCCGTCGCCAGTGTCTCTAGTGGGATCAGTTGGTCTTGTAGACGTCTGGATGTGGCTAAACGGATTTCCAAGTCTGGGTTGGATGTCAGGGTCTCGGTCACTGGTTTGTACTGGAAGGAATGGGACAGAAAAGAGTTACATTTCAAAATGTGAGTGATTGGATGAGTTGCGGTCTGGTCATCGTTCTGGCGACGGAATCTGACGAGTATTACGCTAAAATAATCAGCCGATATTTTGGCTGATGCCTCAAACGATGCCGACTTACTCAGAGTTATCATGCGTGCGCCTGAGCCGGTTTCGCTGATTTCTCGAATCGCAGCTTACCAAGCACGGCGGTGGTAAAAGGAGCTACCCTGGAAAACTACCTGAGTTTTGACGATGGACTCAGCTGAATCTCTCGTTTATTGTATTATTCAGTTGAATATGTTACACAGCAGACCGTCTAACATTTCAGTTCGAACGATATTGGAGAAATCCAAATGTGTTTCAACCTACCATCGGTTCCACACTTCTTCTGGCTCATCGGGTAGGCCTAACCTCCGAACTTCCATCTCCTACTTGAGATCTAAATACTCATTCGCAAACTAACTTGGTGTTGGCGGGAGATTCAGCTTAGTTTTACCAGAATCTTTCGTTTATGTTATTTATGTGAAATTCAAGCGAGTCCCCGACATCGCCACGTGAATACTCACCGCAGCGTGGTACAATTTAGTATGCAAGTAGAAAATCAGGTTGGTGGAGATTCGGTGACCTAGGCCAACGTGATGAGCCTCAAGAAGGGTAGAGCCAATAGTGCACTATCCGGAGTTTTCATCGACCTCGTAAGTAGTATTAAGACCTTGCTGGACGGTTTTTCTCCTAGATAAACGATAGATATGTTCAAATAGCTACCACCTTCGAAAGTGCACAAGTGACACTCCATAAAATGGGGGTCTTTCTGAATTGGTTAGATCTACGGAGGGGCAGTGCGGCTTCTTTGCCAACGAGAACCCCGTGACATCATACTTTTTTCTCAAAATGAGGACAGCCTAGTACCGGTTTAGCCAGAAAGTCTTGCTAAAAAAGCGGATTGAGTTCGATATCCTTCTAACGTACGACGCTATCGACGGTTAGTCGACATCCATCCACACTAACAGCAATTCTGGGGCACAAGCTAGGCCAAAAGAAGGACATGGCTGCTCTACGCGTTGTTTCCGTTAAAGTATGTTCGTGGTATTTACGAGCGGTCCAGTTAGGAAACTAAAGGTTCCATCTAGCACCTTGGGATGCTCCAACGGACGACTAACCCTTCGTGAAGTAAGTTTGTTCACGAAGCGCTACCGCCCCTCTGTAGCGGCCATCTCGACACTACCTTCTAGTTCAAACCACGACATTTTCTCCACATCACCGCCTGCGGTACTTCTCCTGTATCGTTCAAAACCATAGACGCAAATGTTGTGCGGGGCTATATTTTTAATTTGTAGACAGGCGCCAGATTCCAACACCCTCTGGAGTTTCTGACCGCACGGGCACGTGGGCAGAATTGTGGGGCTTTTTTGCTGTCAGGAGCTTTATAAACTGTTTGGAAGTTCGGCTATGCGGTTGCTATACAAAAAATCTGGTACTGGTCGAAACACTTACGAACTGGTGCTGTCAGCTTTCACCTCGAACAACTTCGCGAACTAGTCAGATGCACCGGGAAAGGGGAAAATATGGTTCGTTTATACACCAGGATAGAAAAACTGCGGTAGGAATCCAAAGATTCAATCACTACCCAGAAGTGATGATTAAATTTCTTTTCATGGGTCATGATGCCCAGAGCGGATTGCCAGGTTGTGCAGCGGTATTCAGTGACTTGAGGCCGCAAATGACTAAATTCCACGTCCATTGGGCCAGGTCAATATCAGACGGTCAAAGACCAGATAAGGCGCCACGTTTTTCTAAAAAGGACCTAAGCACAAATTTCTAGAGCACGGATACTGTTGCTACGGTTATTCGGACCTCATCATACCCTCTCGAAGGGACAGCTTTCACAACCTTCCACCGCTGGGTGATCAATAAGAACCGCATGGCGTGTCTTCTGTACGCAGTTGGAAAGATTTCATTTACCTCTGGATTTCTGAATGGCTTTCTTCAGGGTGAGACAGAATCCCCCTATCGTCCGGAGTGAATGCCCCAGATATACAAGTCTTGCAGGTCGCTGACACACCAGAATAACGTGGCACGTCGGTACAATTGTCGTCAGCGTCAGTCATCTAGAATGCTAGGGACTATCGGTTTTTAACACCTAGCTGATGGGTCATCACGTGAATAGGAAAACAGCGGTACCTATGAGGAACTCGTGCGTTGCTTCATCTCTTTTCAGTTATGTAACCTTGAGTCGATACTTCAACTGTGAACTACCCTAACGAATGGTGCTGTATGCGTATCTAAGGTTGAACTATCGCCTAGGTCAGGCCACATTTACCGGCTACTATATCAGTTGTCCCTGAAGTGGTAGTCAAGCAATAAGTCCGGGTCATAGGGGATTTCCATTGTGCTGTCTCTTCTTGGGAGGTGAACAAAATAGTTGAGGAACGAGAAAGTGGGACCTGTTTCCTCGAGAGAATATGGCCAAAAAAAAGAAATTCCGTGTCTCTAAAACTGTCTCCTTTGGAAGCGTTTCTTCGCAAAGAAAGGGGTACTACAATGTCTCAAGGCTTGCGATCGAAGTAGTTCCGAAAGTTGGTGACCGGGATGAAAGTTAGACGCCCACTAGGCTAATTTGTTTGGTCACTGGGACACAGCTAAACGTATGAGCGAATCTCTTGCTCTTCATAAATTGAACTGCTGGCCACGTGAAAATGTCTACATTCAGGGGGAGCAAGGTCCCACAAGGAGCGCGTATGACCACAATTGACCACTATTCACTTCATGTATGTTGGCCAAATAAATGGAGGGGGAGCCAAAGAGAATCATTAAAGAAAGCGTACCCCCAACGAGTTCAAACGAAGTAAGCAACCAGCCCAAGTGTCGTCTACCAATTGGACAGGTATTAGACGTTTCGCTCGGGAGGTCATCTCGGAGGAGCAGAGGTTGGTTGGTTCCATGTGTTCATTGATCAACTGTACAGACTGGATCGAAATAGGAGAGGCGAAAAGTAGGCGCGGTGGTTCATTGAGGACCATTGTGGAAAGGAATTGACCAACATGCGAGACGATATTGAGTGGAGTGTGAGGTGTTTCATCTTCTTCGGGGATATATCCACGGTCCCTTAACGTTTGTCTGCAGAAGAAAAACAAACGAACACAGGGGGTGGGGAGGTAGCAGTCCCAACAAAACCTTGGCAACAGTGCATTCGAACTGTGAGTGAACAGCATGTGTACAAGGCTACTTGCTTAGACTCAACCGGCAACCATGAGGCAAAGAGCATCAAAGGCTAGGCGTGGGATATAGTCGCAGACCGTGACAAATATGTAAAACATTAAGGAGCGAATGCAGGACAAACCCTGAGTAAAAAATGCGGGAATTGTAACCAGGTAGATACAAAATGCCTGGACTTAGTGCATATAATACGTTCAGCGTTAAAACGCTGAATCGACTTAAAGGATTCCGAATGACATCTTCCGATGATGATTTGATGATTTAACGAAAACCGTGAAATCGTATAAAACGGTAACTAGTTAGAAAGCGAATGTAATTCATGTCTGATTGGTGAGTGTGCATCTTTTGGCCGACCGACAGGCGTGGGCGGCACGAACAAGGCTGCTCATCAGTCAACAATGTGACCAAACAGGATAGCCAACGTTCAGCGGTGCACTGGATACATTAGAATGCAGGGTCAGTAGCACGGCTGCGTCAGATTTTCATCTTGAAGCGGTCTCCGCGCAAGTATCTCCCTATCTCCATGCGACCAGTGAGTCAACACCTGCAGCAACCTTGGCCAGTGTGCATTCGGACATGCTTTACAGCTGATGCGTCGCGTATCCGGTCATTTTCGTCTTTGATGTTTTGTCGCCACGCATTTGGGTATTCGAGGTACACACATGCGGACTTTTATTATTGCACATTAGGAAAGAGATCCTATTTTGAAATAACTCCCACCTTTGGACTTTACCGCACCACTCACAGCAGTTCCCTCCCATGCTAAGAACAAGTTAGCATTCCCTCTTAACTGAACGTCCACATAAGTAGGTTGTCGTAGAGGAAGGCCGAAAATACACTCCGCGTCGAAGTGATCCATGTCAGAGAAATGGAGCCATGAGCAGGGACAGCTGAGTAGCTTATCGCTACCAGAGGTGCAGCAAAGTGCAGGTTGAGTTGGCACAGGGAACGTCAGGCGTATACAGGCTGCTGCCTGACTCGAAATTTCGTGCATTCTACGAGAAAACTCTCTACTCGTGTCTATAACGTTCCAAAGTGCTTTTTTTTGGGGGGGGAGGGGAGAAACAACGTGAACAGCCCAAAGATTACGTCATTGCGCTCTGCCCGGACGGACATGTACCACTAATGTCCATTCGGCGAAA
The DNA here is from genome assembly GCA_004794785.1 of Opisthorchis felineus. Taxonomy (NCBI): domain Eukaryota; kingdom Metazoa; phylum Platyhelminthes; class Trematoda; order Opisthorchiida; family Opisthorchiidae; genus Opisthorchis; species Opisthorchis felineus. The sequence continues at coordinate 714,092 of SJOL01006626.1, forward strand.
TCATTGGTCTCCCACTTTAGCAGCGATCCGAATGTTTTTAGGCAGAAATATGACCTAAAATACGCGTCCTAATAACACGGATAATCTAATTCATGTAACAAATCGACAGTTTTGTTAGCTAGTTACTGTCGCGCAACCTTGTTTCCGAAAACTATGGAAGTAGGATAGCAAACGATAGGAAAGCGGAATGGGAAAGCGAACAGGACAAATAATGCGACAGAAGTGATATGTCATCGGCAACACAATTCAGACTGTGAACGATCATTACAGTGGAATAAGTCGATGTGCATACACGCCAAATATCATTATCACTCAACCATGAGGAATGAATGTCAAAGTAAAAAGTCGAAAGAAAAGGGGAAGGTGAGAACACAGTGCGAAATCTCATGGGAAACGATGAAAAAAGGTATATACATGCTTGAACAGCGCCGAAAAAAAAAACAAATCTGAGCATAATGTCAGAGTAAGGCGCTGTCGATGGGCTTGACCCAGCAACCTTTGCGAACATAAGCCCAGTGCGCAACTTGAGCTAGACAGTCTAGCAAACTGATGACAGCACGCTCGTCACAACCTGTAGGAATTTTAGCCATGGGCAAGGAGGGTATCGTGGGAAACCCAGCAAGGAAGGCGCGAAGATCCTCCAGCACGTACTTTGATTGTATCCGCTTTTGTTTCTCGTTGTCACGTCACGAACCGTCCCGTGCGAACCTTTCGCCAACAGCGGTTTGCAACATAAACCAATGTCTTCTTTGGTAGATGGCGTAGTACGTAACTAGACCATCTTAACTCGACAAGCATCATTTTCTAATCTAGTCCTCGCCAATTGTCGTCACCTGCCTATCAACTGCTGGTTTAGCGGCCCACCAGACTAGCCACTGCAGCGACTGAACATTTACCTGTGCCGCATGGACTATCGCTTCACGCCAATCGTGAGGAGGATTCACGGTGTTGCGTGTTAGGGGGGGGGTGATCCTAGTTCGAAAGAACTTGCCATAAAGTGACCTGCTTCTTGTGGTTTCTATATGCACAACCATAGGATGGTAGTGGAGAGTGGTACGTTACAAACAGAACTGGTAAATGCAGGGAGTCTGCAGGAATGGGGTGCAGGCTTAACGGAGAGAGCAAACGTATCCGGTCAGTCCTCATTTGTATGGAACGTTAGAACAAGCGGCAAAAATCCTCTCTAGGAGTCACCGATCCAACACATTGAACGAGATGGTGAGGTTGTTTCAACTCAAATCGGTCCCCAAAGAAGAAAGTACGGTGTAAATGGGGGCCAAAGCTTGGCCAACCCCATAACCGGGTTGATGGTCGATTGACAGCCTGTTTATGGGAAGTGGTGTAGAGGACAGTCAGTCTATGATACTGGTCAATGATTACGGCTCGTTCACCGGATAACATCGTTTGATCAACCAAGCTTCATGGGGGCAGGTAGGGACCAAGAGTGCACTACTCATCCAAGATGGTTTCCAACCTCCCCCCCCTCCAAAAGGATAGTCACCAGCGCCGGGGAATAGAGAGCTTCGATCAGTTTGGTCGGTATAGGGTCAAAATCCGAGCAGTCTTTGAAATTTCATCCCCACCGAACTCCCCCGATGATTAACAAGAACGTCTCGCGCTGACACCCTTGCAGCCAGCCCCATTATTTCATGATAGGCTAACACCACAAAATCACCAGCACCGGAAGCAGACGACGGAACGTTGCCAACGGAAAAGAGTGGATCTGTGGAGAATAGCGTTGTATATGCCGAGTAGGGATCTAGCGGTCCCCATCCTGGAAAGCGAGTAGTACCGACAGCACCCAAGCATTTCGCAATCTCTTTCATACGCCTCTGCCAGGTCAAGGGTTGGCCACCTCTCTGCTTCCGCCACACTGAATTGGGCATGGAAAACAGCACTCTCTTCGGCAAACGATGGTTCGGCATACGCAATACATGGCCTAATCAACGCAGCTTCTGGTGCTGGACACATTCTTCAATGGAAGTCAAGTTAAACAACCGATCACTCGCTTTCTAATTGCGTCGTTACGCATTCTTCGACACCAATCCACACGAGCTATGGTCCTGAGACAACGATTGTCGAACACCTGAAGACGTCTCAGTTCCGTTGCTCGAACAGGCCAAGTCTCACAGCCACACAACAAAACAGCCTGCACTGTAGCCTGATACACACGTCCCTTGAGATTCAGAGCATACAATGGGTAAAGAGACTCGGTAAAAAAAATAACCACTCCGTTTTGACAAATCATTACCGACTCGCCAACACGAACTGTCTACTGGTGGTGCAACTGACTGAGAATGAAAGACCTCGGGAAAACGACGTCTTCTTTAGTTTGGGAATTTTCCGTTACACTATTCACTACCGTGTTTTGTACAGAAACACGGAATTTCATGAACTCAGCTCACCTTAGCCAAGATTCATCGTAGTCAAATTGTGGCGGAATCCAATTTCTCTCAGCATCATCATCTTCGTTGACACTGTCAATCAGATTTCTATCGAGATTCTCGTCCGTCTTACTGATGCACATGGTTTGCCGCGATTCGTGGGTCAGGAAGGCCACGAGCAGTCCGGCAGCGCGGCCGAGTAGTCGATGTTGTCCTCGAGCGAGAGGCCGTCTGGGATCTGTTCGTTTCGTAGTGAGACCCCGATGAAGGAGTCGACCAAGACACAGTAGAATCACAGGCAAAAATAGACGCACAGACGAAGGGGTCTTGCTGAAGAACAAAATGAAGGCCATTTAGAAGGAGCAAAACAGAGTACCTTTGAATTTATGAACCAAACTTTCCTGGACCCCATCCACAAAAGCCAAAAACTGTTAAAAAAAACAGTGGCGTACCTACTGAATGTTGGTAACGTAAATTGCGAAAACACGAGAAGCGAGCAAGTGTTACAAACAATTCAAAGACGTCCACGACATGCATCTGACCACCTATGTCTGGCTAGGTACTAACTAACTAACCACTACCACGTCTATTGGGCAGTGAGGTGTGAATTAACACAACGATCTCGTTATATTTTCTGTCACGGGAGAACAATATTCTGGTTACAATATTGTCTGTTCACCATCCAAAACCTGACCCAATTAGACGATGTTCCATGGGAAAGGAGGTTGTCCTAACGTACTTTTAAATGCAGAAATTGTCAGGAAGCGTTCGGATATGTGCAGAGAACTACGAGTCCCCAAGGTCACCCATCGGTACCACACGTTCCGGATAGCAGGTGCGTTGGCGGAGCTCACCAAACATGGCTTAGCAGCATGCGACCAGCGGAGTGGGTGTGAAATTGTTCACGACAGGAACGTCGCCATTGGCTGGAGAGAACGAACAAGCGAACGACCATATTTGGCCTTTTAGTCATCCTATATATTTACGCAGAAATTCTGTATGTTTGTCCTGACAATACAGCCGTGTCCCGGGTTCTCTGTCTTCTCCTTACTGCGTAGTGTGGCAGGCTCACTTCAGGCATAACCAATAGACGACCACTCACGATGCAACAGAAATCAAGGTGACTGGATAGGCATTGGATAGATATTCGTCTTTGGCTCACTTACGATTCGCACTGCATCCCTGGTTATATAATTCAACATCACCTATTTGGCATTCATTGGCCAGGCCTGACGAGACGAAACATAGCAAGCATATGGACCCGTGTGAGATGCCTTACAATACGTGCAGTTATCGTATCCCACCCAAATAGGTTGGCCGATATTGATGCCCGCCTGCAGCTCCGAGTGCCAAGTTTGCACCAAGAACAAATCATGTGACACTTTGTCCCCCTCTGGATAGAGGGAAGTGGAAAGAGTCGAACATTCGAAAAACCGGAAGAAGCTTACTTCGTGGAAATTGAACTGATACTCTGCGTCGTTAACCTCATACTTTAAATATTATTAGGTTTATACTGTACTCGAGATACAAGTTTCAGATTGTTTGCAAATACAAACGGAGACAGTTTATCGACCTGTTGGGTCCGGTGGGGAAATGCAACGCTTCTAATCAGTAAACAAGCCATTCTAACCACGGTGTCAATCAATTCAATCAATTTATCAGCTATAAACCGTGTGCCATAGGCACATTGGTTCCAGCCGCTACAGTTTTGATCACCGAAAAAGGGGAGTGTGGGACATACAGCCAAGCCTTGGTTAGTTCGGGAACTGGGTACCTATGTATTGAAGGCGATAGCTTTGATGCACGAGCGCCATTGACAGCGCGATTGGATCATTTCTGCCAATGTCATCAACCATTGGTGAGTTGAGTCCCGGGGTCCCCATCCAGGGAAGCGGCAGTTGCCGACCCGACTAAGTTTACTGGTTAGTGTTTTCGTGCTTCGTTGCCAGGTCATACACTGGCCACCTCGCGGTCGCTTCCACTCTGTACGGGGCTGGGCGAAAAGAGCTCTGTGAGGCAGACGGTCTTCTAGCATGCGGAGTACATGTCTTAACCAGCGTAAACTATGAAGCGTGAGTAATTCATCTATCGCCACGGCGGGGCATTGTAGGGCCCCTAATGAGCAGTTCTCGTACACCGTATCTATGATGTCCTGTGTTCGACACGTTCTACTCCACTATTCTTAGTCGATCCAGCCACCAGCCCGTCGCCTCTGGGCTTAAAAGATCGACAGGCACAAAGGATGATATTTGAAAGTAAGCCGAAAAATAGCCGACGGAGGTGCGATATCGGAAAGTCGACGTATACTTGGGTATACGGGGGTGGACCTTGGCAGCCTGGACCGAAATAAACGAGCTATTCTGATAGGCTGACTGACCAGGGAGAAGTGTGTGCTTGGTGCCAAACGGATTTTCACGAAAAAAGAGCCCAATAGGGAAGCATAACAGTTCTGGCCAAAATCGTTATCATGCCTCAGTGTGACTGGTTCGAAATGTCAGTAGGTAAACTGGAAAGGTTCATGGCCAGTTCAATTGAGGGGGCGAGATGGCTCAGTGGTTAGAGCGCGAAGTTACTGACCGAAAGGTCCGTAGTTCGAACGGGACCTCTGCATCTCGACTTTCCCTTGTCTAGGCTTGGGCAACCTGACAGTCTCCCAGCCCTTGTGCTTACTTCGGATGGCATGGCAGCTAGACAACGAAAGAGTGTTGCAGTTAAACGATTATCTTATTTTCTTTTCTCTCTTCTGTGAAAACCTAACTGACACTCCTGAATCAACAAGTCAACTATATCAACTATCGCTTCCATGGAGGTCTAAAGCCGCCTTTGTTCCCCGGCGCTGGGCCTGTTCCGGTAGTAGAGCTCCCGCTCTGTCATCGCACATGTGGTAGGTTGTCCATACTCACAAATGGGTCTGACATGCCCAGCGAATAGCGACAGTGATGTTTTGGGTCGTGTGATCAAATGACCATATGATGGCTTAAATCATGCGGTTGGTGGGTTCATCTTATTACCTTGTCTATTAGGAAGCTGGATAGGAGTGGGGAGAGTGGGCAGCCTTTTCGGACGCGCTTCTTGTGCGAAGCCTTTTGGAAGGCTCCCCGTATACTTCAACACGCCTGTAAGTTTGAGAATACAGAGGACCTATTATATTGACAAATTTCTGGGTAATCCTGGTCGAACAGGTGTGTTACGGAAAGCAGACAGGTTGGTAGAGTCAAACGCACCTTTAGATCCAGGAATATCGAAATTGTGAATCGCTTATACGTATGGCGCTCTTTTACCACCTGTTACAGTGTGAAGATGTGGTCAACGCGGCCCCCATGACGTCAAGATCCCGCTTGTTGTTTTTGAGTCAATGATTCAGGGGCCATCATAAGGGGACACCAGGAGTTTCGTTGCAACTGGATTTAAGCTGCACTTACCACGGGTCCGTTTCTTGAAAGTGGAGGCAGTAGCCCAGCCATCGTGCTTCCTTCGGGTGGCATGGAAGCTAGGCACTGAAAGGGTCCTGTCCTACAGCTGAACGATTATTTATGAGCTCAATTGAGCGGCCTAATGGTAATGAACAAGCACATACACTCGAAGGATTGTAAAGGTTTTGTTGCCAGACCAGCAACATATTCAGAACGAGTTTGGATGCGACCAGAAGGGCAATAACAGCTGAACTTGACATTATTACATCCCTCTACCTCCAGTGTGAGTGCCACAAGCAAAAATAACCTAAACGGTCACACACACAAAAAAACAGATATTGGTTTGCGCCGTCTAATAAACACTGACCAGGATTTTAATGGACAGCCAGCAGGAAAACATGTTCATCTGGTTGTGCATCGGATAAGTGCAACTGGTTTTTTTTGGTTTCATCTGGGGGGAGGAGGGCTTGGAGCCCAATCCTAGCAGTGGTTCACAGTGCGGTCTGAGAAAGACATCTGGGCAGGGTCTTAAAAATTCGACACAGACTTTAGGGGACAACCTAAATAGGTTGCTACGACGGTGTTGGGCAAACCAATCACATCTCTCAAGTATGGATACGTTCGTCTGTTCTCACGTGATATTTCAAATGCGTCCAGCGTACGGTAGTGGTAACACGCTCGCCTCGAATGACAGACGAATGGAGAGCAAATCGTGGCACCACCAAGAATATGTACTGTTCATCAGCTCTCAGAAGAGCTAAACTTGAGTTCATTGGTTACCCTGTTTGGTGTGGACTCACCAGAATAACTGCGGCGGGGCAGGAAGAGGACTGTTGCAAATGCACCAGAGTAACAGTACAGACGGTCATTGATTGATTGCTCTCTTAGAAGAAGCATTGCTGTTGTTGAGATCTTACAAAAACGGTCGATACGATTCCCGTTGCAAAACACAGACCGTGTGACCCTCATGTGGCCAAATATGGCTGAGAACCCCTGTCAATAAAAGTACTGTTTCCACATAGATTGATCGAATCAGTGTTTGAAGGTATACTAGCACTAAGTTAGTTACCTTAACCCTCGATTCTTCCTTCTACAAGAAAAGTTTACTCGACACTAAAGTGGGGGTGTTGAACACCGAAGCCGATGTTCATGAAGTTCCATTTCGAAATACTTTTTGGAACTGCTTACTTACATAGAGAACTCGAATCACCATGAGTTGTTTGGAAACAATCTCAGTAGTCGCTAAAACGTGTCAGTTAACCGGACAAAGTGGAGGGACAGTGTGGAATATTACCAGGATTTCGATACTCACCAGAATCGCTGCGGATACCGCACTGGCGCCAATAGATAAAAGTCGAAAGATCGTAGCCACGCCAATAGATTCCCAAGTGACGGACCACCGTCTCCGACACCGCAGCTATCTTCGACAAATACCTCGGTCAGCAAAAACTCCATAAGGCGAGTCAGCATGTCGTCCGGTGGTGGCCACAGTCCCGAAACCTGTGAGTTGTTATGAGCAGCCCATTCCAACCAGGGGAAAAGTTCAAAAACGGCCTGATTGACACGAAGGGCAATTGGTGATACTTTCGAAATGGGAACAGATGCACCGGCGCTTGAAGCAGGAACTGACAGGGAACGGAGATAATACAGCGAGGTTGAATCAAATCGATCTCTATGAGCGAAGAGTGACACATTATAGAGAAACCCCACCACCCCACAGTGACCACTTTTGGTCAACCCTGTTACGTTATGCAATGTTATGTTATTTCGTGTTGTGACGCGCATAGAGTGCGTTCCAATTTTTACAGTGCTAATAACTGCGGGAAGCAGGACCTCAGACTACCTTTTGCACTGACCACTGTTTGAAATAGCAAGAAACTTCTACGTTTGCGGACGCGCACCAAACTACAACACTCTTAACGTCGCGTCTATCTCAAAAAGCTTCAGTGCACAAAGCAGTGTCCGTCAGGGATGTCAACTCCCTTCATTCCTATCTAATTTCGTGATCAATGAAACAATGAGGCGAACGCTGGAAGGTCTTCGAAACCCTGGTGATCGAATAGCCTTGTCGATCTGGAATATGCGGACGATATCGTTCACGTTTTCAAAGAGGAGGCGCAGGTGTTTTTAGTGTGAACTGACTAAATTCAACCCGTCCTTTGGCATGCATTTTGCACCCACAAAATATAAGGTCATGCTCNTTTTTTATCATCCACAAATATGGGGATTTCATGTTCCCATATTAATGAAGTTGGTGCACTGTTGCAAAATAAAATTCTTCCATCCCGACCGCGAATTCGGGAGAAAAAACAACTCCAGTCGTCCAGTAGACACGTGTAGATCAAGTTGCTGATTTCCTCGTTAACTGGAGTATCGACTGCATTTGAGTCAGGGCTTAGAAAATAACAGTGAACTCAACTATGGTTGCTGAATTTCATGAATCCAAAAAGTTGAAAAAACGGCTGCTCTGCGACAATTCTCAGTGATACTTCATTTCGGCCGACGGATCATCCATCCATCATCCCATTGATGACTGTATCTTGGGGTTAAATAGCATAACACTATTGACATCCTGAAATTGAAGGGTCGTTTCTCGGCAGTGGCTGCACAAAGGTCTATAAATAATAAAATATAATCGTTCAGCTGTAGCACCCTTCCGGTGCCTAGCTGCCATGCCACCCGAAGGAAGCACGAGGGCTGGGATACTACCAGGTTGCCCAAGCCTAGACAGAGGAAGTCGAGATGCAGAGGTCGGGTTCGAACCACGGACCTTCCGGTCAGTAACCACTGAGCCATCTCGCCCCGAGGTCTATAAAGGATAGACGGATACAAAAATTCACACCAGAATCGGTGAACACAAATGGAAAATAAGTCACCGGGCGCCAGCGAAAGGCTCAACAATAGCGGGACATGCGCTAGACACGGGCCACTAGTAGATTCTGAAAATGTCGAAATAGTGAGTCCGGGAGTACGGCTGACGCCACATCGGTTGAGCCCGAGGCAGTGGAAGAGGCGCATGGTCTACGCATATACCTTCATTAGTTCCTGGGAGTGCTGTAGACAATATCGTGTGCACCGCCATCAAGGTGTCCGGAAGCCAGTCGCCCCTAATAACCAAACAGCACGTCAGTTGGACGAATGTGTCACGTGCGGGCTACGAACCAAACGAAGGCATGCCCTGATTGGTCAGAATGTCAGCCAATCTGGATCGACCATCTTTAGCTCGACGCTTCTCGCCCCCTCACGGAGATTCTAGCACGACCTTGTGGAACATTCTGTGATAACCCTATAAATACGGTTGTAAGAATCTTCCTTTGTCTCCGTAAAGGGCTGTCTGAAGCTACTGTGCCTTTTGATATACCATAGTGGGCGGAGCGGGAAGTCAAAGACCGACACAGAGTTGCACGACCGTTTAGCAAGTCACAACACAAGGGGAAGAAGTTCTTCACTGTTGTCACCGTAGCCCATAACATCCTTTCCAATGACGTTGGCTGCGGAGAAACCGAATGGGGACGGTGATAAAGGTAATCGTGTCGCACTCAGATGAAGACGACAGAGAACGGCAAAAGTTTGCCGTAAATCCCAACTCTCCTTGTGGTTTTACTGTACAAGGTCTTCTAGAAACACCCATTAGAAGGCCTATCTACTGCATTAGGTTTGAAAGGCTAGTGTAGAGTGAACCAATGATGCCGTGTGTTTGGCGAAGCCACATCTACCCCTCTCGCTTTGGTAAACCACACTAGACAGACAATTAGTTATGGAAAGATGAAGGCTACAACCTTCGACACAATCGCAAAAAAAACAATCCGTCTACAGATACCTCTGCCTCCCTTGAAAAATGAGGATTGTAACCGATTAACCCCACCAAGTAAGGGACGTACATTAGTTCCATATTTTGAATAAAAAAAGCAGTACCCACAGGATCTAACACCATGTTATCCACCTCTGAATAAGCAGGATGTAAGTTGTCTCGGACCTGAGGCTTTGCGGTCTCAAATATTCCGTGCAATTCTTGCCGAGTAGGCAGTTCAGATGAAAGTATCTGAGAGTGGCTGGAGAGACTGGCACTGGGGACCAGTTGAGCCGCATTTGGAAGCACTTAGGACACTCGTTCAGAGTAATGCCATCCGGTTGACAAACTGTCACGCAAACCATCATCCAAGCGTGAACACATTCGCCTGCCCAGGTGCGTCTGACGTACGGCGTTGGAGCAGTGGCGACACGCTGGTCTATGTCTGGAGTTTGAATCCCGGCACGACCAAGGATAAGGTCTAGTAGGACCGAAGGTCAAGTCCAGTCTGTTTCCACTATGGTGCGGACTAACCAGAATGACAGACAACACGGAACGACGACTGTTAAGATGAGGGGGAGTTGAGTGCGTGCACACAGCTGCTTGAAGTAACAGGTGACTGGCCGACCATTGCCGTGTCGTGCTTCAGGTTGATGAGGCGTTGACATTCGGTGGTGAGGCTCTGCAATGTCATTTCAGCGTCCTGTTCAATTCTGTTAAGCAGCCGGGTTCTGATGTCAGCATCTTGGGACGACTGGAGACCGGATACAAAAATGAGGCACTTAAACTGATTCTCCGTCATTGAGCTGAGCTTGAAGCGCTCGCATTCCCGATTGACAACACCGGCAAACGTGATGAAATCATCATCTTTCTTGACCAACTTTAGGCATTGGTAACGGATATTGAACAGTGATGTTTGATCGCCGAATATCTGAGACAGTGTTCTGACCGTTTCATCAAAGCTGAGATCGCGGGGAGAATGAAATTTGTGTACCGTTCATGTTCCGGTGTGCCGAGATTTCGCAGCAATAATCTGACTTTCCATCCGTCATCAAACTTGGAAAAATCAGTCTTGAACATGTCTTCGTACCGCTTAAACCAGGAGTCAAAAGTGTGACCAGAAAGGTGGTCGAATGTGAACTCCGTGATTGAGGCCGCGGCTGCATCAGTTGAGGAAACAGAAGACTCACCAGCACTGGTTGCTGCTGTCTGGATATGCAGTCTCTGAGCCAGTGATTCAATGAACTTCAGTTGCGCTTCTTCAAACTGCTTTCGTTGCTGGTGCAATAATTCTCGAAGCTGACTAACTTCGATTGACATCGTGGGTTCCCGTTCGCCAATTGTAATAACGGTATTTTTCTCCGCTTAGTTCTCAGTCTGAGCCTTCCAAGCTAGCGTTCCCGTCAAAAACAACCACCAAAGATGCACAACGTATATTAACGCCCAAAACCAGGTCAAAAACACTTGTACAGCGCGATATATATATATATATATAGTTGAGTTCACTGTTATTTTCTAAGCCCTGACTCAAATGCAGTCGATACTCCAGTTAACGAGGAAATCAGCAACTTGATCTACACGTGTCTACTGGACGACTAAGAATAAATCGCCTGGCACCGGTGGCACGTATGCCAATTCCGGGAACCAGTGACAAATTCCATTTTCATGGCACGTTCGATTCACCGAGTTTTGCGGTTTAGCCGATGACTCGCTGCAATCCAACATTGCATTGAATCATATTCATTTCCAACTGCGATTCAGTGGTTGACAGGTAGCTGAATCAAACCACATGTGAGGAAGATCACTGAAGAGAATGCACCCAGTATCCAGTGCTCCTCGACTGGTGATGGCAAGGAAGTAGGAGATTTGGCGGTCGGTTCCTCTCCATAACATATTGGACTCTAACAACTTTTTTGGCGCAAGTTTAGTTTTTGGTGAGACCAGCGGTAACCTCTCGCAGACAGATACATGGTGGGAACCCAGACAGGGTGGTGAACAATGTTTATAGTCTTGAACGATGCCTTATCGTCTGTAACTTATCGAACTATGGTCTATTCTACTCAAGACTGGGATAAGCAGGATGCATGCCAAATGACTTAGTGGTGCTTACTATCACTGGAACTTGTGTTATTCGGGTAGATTTGAGTGTCTCTGTCTATTTTAACCAAACCGTCTCCAGTTCGGCATCTTTGGCGGACAGGCGACCAACCCACGCATTTAGGGCTTCAACAAGCGCCACAATCGTCGCTTTACGTGGGAATTTCAGGCGCCGATAAAAACTCCCCTTGGATGTGTCTGGACTGAAATTTATTGACGCATGTGTGAAAGTCACAAATAGACAATGTTTCTTGTTACGCCTCCTGCTTGTACTACAGGAACCTGCTGTTTCCACGGCATACAGTAAGGAGCCGGTCAAGTGGCGCCGTTTCGAAATTGTCGCTAAGAGAGATACGAACACCTACGTGTCGCAGTAACGATGCTTCCGAGTCTCAAGAAAAAACGCATGTACTGTGTTCTGGTAGCGTCAGACGAGGGGGTCAACAGTATAGCCCAGCTTGATTTTGGTACTCCTCTCCAGAGAACTAGAATAAGTAGGCAGTGTGTGTGCCTCCATGAACAAACCGGGTAAAAATCACTAAATCGACCGTCGAAACAACACATCTGCCGTCGGCTTGTAAGATTGTACAGTATTATGATCACTGGGCGCCTACGGACCATAGAGTAACCACACTGTTGAGAGCCATGGTTCCCTTCCCAAGAATGCATCAGACTGTTTTTTTCGTGGCACACAACCGTCGCCAAAGTAGTGAGCGACTGCGTCCAGAATAGTTAATGTGATATGTAGAGCTACATCGACCTGAAATACAGAGTCTAGGAGCACAGCACAACTGTTTCATCCCTGTTGAGCAGAAACATCAGTTCGTGACCCCCTATGAAACAAGCCTAACAGTCTAAATCTGAGCAGACTGCATAACCTTTATATGCATTCCGCATAGTGCCACTAATTTCCAAGTTAAAAGACAGTTAACACAATCCTGCAATGATCTTGGACAGTCGCCTTAGTCGAGAAACGTGCTCTCGGTAGAAAACACCGGCAGCTTTGCGCAACCCATTTTCAGAAGACTGCGAATGAGTTGGGTGAAGTCCCGTGATGTGTGAACCACTGCAGCGCCAACGTAGGGACACAAGGAACGTAGTGAAACTCCTTAATTTTTAGCTACTGTCAAATTAAAAGTAGTACCGTCAAAAAAGAAATGGCCTGGCCGCAAACCCGTTTGTCTACTCGATAGCTGACACCAATAGAGGAGTTCCGAGCCTAACTGGCCTCGGGTCGTATAAAACAAACTGAACGCAAAAAAATCCTTGAAAAAGGTTGTCAACGACGCACCAATAGATTGGAGAACGTGGGTGCAGTGGGTGCACAGCACTATATGCTGTTAGTGCGGTTTGGTCACGTGTGATTCAAATGCAGGGTGGATTCGAGCCGATTTTAGAGTTTTTGTCGGTTGCAATAACCGCCAAAACGCCCAGAAAAAAAAGAATCAAGAATGAAAAACGTGCACAACTGCGGAACCCAACTCCCAGCCAATCGATTTACCGGTCAATTCCCAACTTAAGAGGACCCCTCAACGAAAACGCGGGACCCGTTCTTTAGCTAAACACTGGATCAAATACCTACCCTGAGTCTTTGACTGATCCGCTGTGCGATTTCGCTCCCGATTTTTTAGCTTGACATTTCTTTTCCGAATAAGGCGCATTTCCTGACGCGAAAGACCTGCGTGGAGCAATAAAGGCTGACGATGCGAACCAACCGAAATTGAGCTGACGCCATTCACGGTCTTCTGAATGCGGGAATCGGAAGGCTGGATAGGAAATACCAAAGTCAACCGGTTCACAAAACGTACAAATACGTTTGTAATGCTGAAAAACAAAAGGTGAATGTATTAGGTCAATACCAGTGACCACTAATCCCGAAATGCTTGTTACTAGGTTCCTTAAAAAGATACGGCAAAAGATGCTGGGGTATCCGGTTCCAGAAGGTTCTGAAACCAGAAGTACAAGGCTTTGTGGTAGGGATTGGTAAGTGGTACAATCGTACATGTGCCGCACACTAACAAGATACGGAGGTCATACCAATGTTTCAGAAGGATGGCCACCTACACTTTGCCTGAGAATTGACGGTCTTTCCAGATGAAACGGCTGGTAACCCAAGAAGGCTTGTGACAATCCCTTTCGGGACCTGATACATTTCCTTGGACGTTTGGTGCTGGAAACAGGCAGAAACACCACTCTGTCGAGCAGATGGTCACGTGGCTGATATTGAACCCTTAAGATTGACTAGATTATTGGTAGACAGAGAGTACGAGACAAAAACAGGCGACCAAACTGTTTTTACATATGGCGAAGATTCGAGGTTAGTTTGTCCGCGAAACCCCTTTCTCCTCAACTTCGCAACTGATATGATCATGGAAGACTCAGTTCCAATCTCTAATGCCTATGGGGTCGAAATGCTCCCAGGGCATTCGCGCACAGATATCGAGTATACAGGCGGCATAGTTCTCATTTAATCTGACGCAATCTTAAAACAAAAGGTAGTAAATAACCTGAATGATTTTGTTTCCCACCTGCCAACTGTGAAATGCTATCCCAAGACTGGGTGGGTTCGAACCCTAACCTCATGCTTGCGCGTCAGCCGATTGAGGTAGTAGACAAGTTTGTCTACTTGGGCAGCTGTATCAGTTCCGGTGGTCTAGTCAAAGACGATATTTCCATCCAGATTAGGAAGGCCAGAGCAGCTTTCTTGAACCTGCGTCACCTGTGGCGTAGGCGTGACATCAGTTTGTGCGTCAGGGGTCGAGTTTACAATGCTGCGGTGCACTCCGTATTATCATACGGCTCAAAAACCCGGCAACCGCACGCTGATGATGTTAAACAAACTTTCAGTGTTTGAGATTGGTATCTTCGGAGCACTGCCCAAATCTGGTGGGAACACCGGATCAGTACTCCTGAAGTACGTCGAATGGTTTTCGGAAGAATTAGCTAGCCCATGATAGAGGAATTGGTCACACTCCATAGGTTGCGCTGGTTTGGTCACGTGCTCAATGTGCCAGTCGACTGACGTCCTTGAAGAGCCCTTTTGCACAAGTATGTGAAGGGGAGGTCAAAGAATGACTTGGCAACGAAATATGAAACAGATTATCAACAAACTCAGTTGCACTGGTCATCGTCATCTCCGTGGATGGGGACCCCGAGACAGATCACACCAATAGTTCGAGACATTGTCCGACATGCCCCAGTAGCACGCAAGCATCCAAGCTGTTGCCTTCCATGCGTAGCTTCTCCTTCTGATCTCCTCAATGAAAAGTCCACTGTAACTGCTTGATCCGCACTGGCCCCAATAGCACGACTATCTATCCGTATCCCCCAGCTCATCGGTGAACAAAACAGTGGCGGCTATAACCATTGTATAGCAAGTACGCGGTTTTTTACAGCTGAAGATGATGACGATGATGACAGAGAAAGCAAAATCCATAATTTCGCAGTACTGAATCATTAATGTGAAACATAGCGACCGCCAGTTTAAGATAAAAACTGCTTGGTGATTGGCCATCGGTGTCTCTAAAGTATCGCACTTGAACCGTGCGAGC
This sequence comes from Opisthorchis felineus, assembly GCA_004794785.1. Lineage (NCBI taxonomy): Eukaryota > Metazoa > Platyhelminthes > Trematoda > Opisthorchiida > Opisthorchiidae > Opisthorchis > Opisthorchis felineus. Next base: position 729,327 of record SJOL01006626.1, read on the forward strand.
AGCTCATAGTTCAGTTTTTCAGCTCACACACCGTGCACCGAAGTGCACTGGTTCCAAATGCTACAGCTGTATCCGCTGAAGATAAGGAGGATATGGGGATGAGAGCCACATGTTGAAGGCGATGGCCTAACCAGTTCGTTGACGTTGAATGGTGGTTCGTATGGAAATACGTGAACACCGGTTTATCAGGCATAAAGTGCGACGAACGACATTCAACAACAAACCTGGTGCACTTCGACAGCCCACGACCGGCTTCGTCCTCCTTGGGGCTCATCAGGCAGGTGCAGTCCCAAGAAAGACGAGACCGGTTGTGGGCCGTCGAACAGTTTTCATCAACCTTATGATACGTCCATACAATGGTATTGCGAGACCTCGAATGTCGTACCAACTGAAACATGAGACGGCCTGGTACAGCACATTCATTCGCTTAAAACATCATAAACGAGAGATTCAGCTGGATTCCAGGTGAGTCTCCCATCAAAACCAAATTGGTATGCAGATGAGTGTATAAGTCGAAAACCTAATGCTCTCTCACTCGATGACGTGGCACGAATGAGCCAACTACGTTGGTTCAGTTTTGAGTTGAGCGACTGCTTCGCTGTGCTCTGAGGAAGGTCCAACTGTGAGGTCGTGCAGAGTAAACACAGCGTGGCTTGGGAGAAAAGCGTGGAAAGCTTTACAAGGGATCTCAGAGGTACTAGTTCATGCCGTGTGCGGGACCGGGGACCACCAATCAATGGCTAGACACCCTCATCAACATGGCTAGGCCAGGTAACCAATGGTGCCATCTTATCCAGTTCGTCATTCTCAAAATTTTCCCCGTCCTAATTCACGGTCCGTTGTTCATCTAGCCCGAATGCCATGCGGGCCGGAATGAACGTGCGCTCGTAAACAGTTTATGGTTGAAAAATGAAATTAACTGAACTCAATGCGAAAAAGTGATTTCTTGTGAAGAACTCACTCAGGCTTTCCAGGAAGATCAGTGATGGCGAATAGAACTTGGGGTTTTGCTTCCATGAGGACGCGCAGACAACGAACGACGGCATAGATACCGTTGAGTGCGGATGTATCAGGCGAATCGAGAGACAACTCTGATGACAAGGAGAAGAAAAGTTCGAGGTAATGCTTTCAGGAAACACCGGAAATTGAAAACAAAATCGCCAAAAATAAAACAAAACCTACCACTCAAAAGACTGTGACCTTCTTCCAACATTCCAAATACCAACGCTCGCTCGTTTGCCAACTGTATGAGACCAGGATCTGTCGGACGCGTACTGACTAGCGCTTGTCCACGACTTCTCTTACGAGCTGCTTTTTTTGTAAGGGTGGGCGGTAGGGCATCAGCGGACTGAGCGGTTCGATGAATCATCAGCAAGTTCCGTGATTCCATGTCCAGCAAGGAGAGATCTGCAATTTGATGGGGGCATGTGGCTTGCTGCTGGAGTTGACAAAGCGAATGGCCATTCAAAGTCAAGTAAGGGTCAACTGCTGACGACTGAATGCCAGATTGAGATGGTGGTCGATAACAAAATGGATGAGATCCTCTATTAAAGGCTGCGTTCATAGAGTACTGGTCATTAAGGAAGTGAGCCAAAGTTGCTTCCAGTAGGCGAATACGGTGCACCGAAACATCTCGCATGGCTTGCTAGCAAAATAAAAAAAGAGAAAACAACAGTGGAGCTGGGTAAGAGAATGAAGCCAACTTATTCGGAGAAACCGCTCTACGACGACCAACCTCCTCTATGGTAATCGGGGGCGAGATGGCTCAGTGGTCAGAGAGCGAATTTACTGACCGCAAGGTCCGTGGTTCGAACCCGACCTCTGCCTCTCGAATTCCCCTGTCTAGGTTTGGGCAACCTGGCAGTATACCAGTCCTCGTGCTTCATTCGGGTGACAGGGCAGTTAGGCACCGAAAGGGTGCTACAGCTGAGCGATTTTTTTCTACGGTAACCGGCTTTGGAAGGTCTGTTCAAACTCCTGTTGGGATATTCACGCCATGAGTTCCCCTACTCTTGTTTTTAACAGTGGTACAACCAACGATATACAAGATGTAGTCTGTGCTTGTTTGGACGAGTCCACGAAGTCAGAGAGAAAGCATACAGCGATGTGCACCGGTCGTTTATTGTGCGGGGTTAAGACGCGAAGCAAAATTGCCAAGTGGAGACAATATGACACCATAACATTCGGAATGGACTCGACAGATGGAACTAGCCAATACTTGAATTGATTGAACACCAGCTACCTTACGATAATCCGCCAACGTGTATTCGAACCCAGTGGGATAAACATGTGTTTCTGATGGAGAAGAACCACTAAACAAAACTTGCGTGGGGCATTAAACGTGCTCTACTGTGTATGCATTGGCCACAGTGAACAGACTGCTTTCCAAGAGAGCGCCATGAACTGCTTGACTGGAATTGTTCTCCTGCACCTCGTTCAGACTGACTCAAACTTTGAGGTGGACAATGGATGACTTCGCAAATGGGTGCGAAAGACTACGAAAAGTTTGAGTGTCGTTGGTGCGGTTCGCTTTCCAGTGTAGGGTCCTCAGATGCGTTTGTCTAGTTGCAAGATATAGCTGTTAGACGGCGCCAATGTCGTTCGTGCAGTCAGGTTCTGTGCAGATTGTCGAAGTAAGCGTCTGGGGATGTACGCGCACCAGGTCCAGAGATAGCTCAGTGGTTAAGGCGTCAGCTTACGGACCGGTAGGTCCATGGTTCGAACCCAACCTCAACATCTCGACTGCTCCTGTCTAGGGTTGGGCAACCTGACAGTATCCTAGCCCTCGTGCCTCCTTTCGCTGGCACGGCAGCTACTCACCGAAAGGGTGTTAAAGCTGAACGATTCAATTCGCTGTCTACTGTTTTTTGTACAAACTATCTGAAGTATATATATATATATATATATATATATATATATCGACCCGCGCTCTTTGCTTTGGCAGAAACTATCAAGGTAGACAACAATGGATAACAACTACCGTTTCTTGATAATTCACAGGTCGCATCTGGTTGTGCTGTGTGAGGGACTTGGACGCGAACTAATGATAGGAAATTGCTCGCCTCGAATCTATACGTCTTGTGCCTTAAAGCAAATGGTTGATGGCAGCCATTATGAGCCCACGAACGCAATGGACTACATAGGTAATAACGATCACACTTCAGGCCCCCTATTTCCCGAAGGTTGGCTCAACGATGTCATATTGCACTAATAAAATAAGGGGACAATTTTTATGAGAAAAGGGTTCAAGCGGAAAGGCACCAATGTAAAAACTGAGTCGCGAGTATACTACCAACAAACATTGGAAATGACCCCCCCCCTCCCAACAACTACAGAGAACAAGTAAACTCCAGGCATACAAAGCGTCGTTCCGTCGGAGCGGAGTCGGATCGTCACAACGCGTATTCGTACCATCACCATCAGTATCCGACCTTGATCTAGTCGACGCTTAGTAGCCACCGCTCGTTGGGGGCAGGCTGGAATTAGAAAAATAACGAACTACTCAGTGATTATGAGTAGGCCAACCTAAGGATAAAACGTGTCCAGTATTGCGGATCACACTTACCTCCTCCTTAAGTTCCCGGTAAAGATGGACGAGCGCGCGAGAGTAGATACTCGAACGAACTAGCTGCTCCACAGGATCAATGGATTGATGGGAACGACCCAATAATGTTGCCGTGGTGATGAACTGTGAGTGGGCTTGCAGGACAAGACCAGCTAAACGACAGCCGAACCATAACCAAGAAGATTCCACACGTTGTAGTGCGGCTACTGCACATCGGTCCACAGTACGTAGTAAATCCAGGAACTTTGGATGCAGCGAACATATCTGAGTTGATCGAGGCGGGGTGAGAGGTGAAAACAGGAGATACGGACTGATCGGACACAGCCACGGGAAGATTAAAGGTACACAGAACCAGAAATGGCCCAAACTTAAGCTCCTGACTATTCCATCACTCCTACTTAGGCCTTCGTAACGTAGCAATATCCTAACTTTTGTATCTCAAACTGATCAAATTCAAGCCAGGAGCCAAAAAATTTCCATAGCTGAACGACTAGACTCTGTAAATACAATTTGGAAAACAGCATTGAATGTGTAGAAACCTCGCCAATGAACCGGTGAAAATGATGAGGAACACGACATGGTAATATCCCTTTGTTGTAGTCGCTTTGTAAGCCAAACGATTGAAAACAGCAATAAAAGGGATGCCTGAAAATAAGTCTTCACATGGCGTAGAAGTGCGGATCGCCTAACGCAATGGGGAGTACCGTAAATAAAGAATAGTACGCTGCGCAGCGGAGTGACATTCTACCGTGTGAATTTGATTCCAACACAACGTATGGAAGCACGTTGCCGTCCAATTGTGGGGACCTATCAGTTCAACACACTAACGGCCCGAGTCGGCGTCTCACGTTGCAAGTCCGTTCACTTCTGGGTGTGCTACAGTTTCCATAAGACACCGAGCTTTTGAGGTCAAATGCAGCGGTTCCCCTCCGGAGGGAACAGCCACGTGACACATCAACTTCACTGTCTCGTATTGGGTGGGCAATTTGTCTGAAGGTGAGCTGGCGCTTGATTCAGAAAAGCTAGGAACACAAGTGATCAACTTGGTCTTCTCGATCACGAAGAAGACAAAATCACTTAACAATATATCCATGTTCTCCACTTCATTATTCGGTCATTTCTGAACTCTATCGACTCTACATTAGTTATTCGCGTGGAAGCACACCAAATAGCTACCGCAGTGATGATGTTCCGATCAGCTGTTGCTTTCATCAGGACCATGACAGTTGCCTGCAAGTTGGACTGGCTTAGTTGAGCGAATGCACAGTGTATGAGTCCAGAAAGATCACCGGTGCCACGAAAGTCAAATCACGCAGATGAAAACAGAACAAACATTGTTCTTCTGTATTCCACTTTTTGTCCGCTGAGTAGTGCACACAGTTTGTGTGGAGTAAATAGAGTTCACAAACGGTGAAAACTGGGAAGCTGCAGTTGTTCACTCTGTACTGACACCAGAATGACGTCAAATTTAAGCTGAATATGAGCCTCTCAGTTTCCCCTAGTAACAGTGAGTATTGTTAGCGATACGGAATGATATGGTCGCTGATTCCTTCGCTAGCTGGTTGTGGTTAGCACATGGTAGTACTTTGACTAGAAAAAGCGGAGCACCAACTTGAGTTTTGCCCGGATGATCAATCCGTTGGAAACAAACGAGTGGCAGTCCTTCAGGCCGGAAAGTCTATCTTGTGAGGACCTTGTATGGGCTTTCTATTGGAATCAACCCTCGTAGTAATTGGGGAGCGATGGCTCAGTGGTTAGAACGCGAATTTACTGACCGAAAGGTCCGTGGTTCGAACCCGACCTCTGCATCTCGGCTTCACCTGTCTAGGCTTGGGCAACCTGGCAGTATCCCAGCCCTCGTGCTTCCTTCGGGTGGTATGGCAGCTAGGCACCGAAAGGGTATTACAGCTGAACGATTTTTTTCTTGTAGTAATTCCCATGCCTCGCTTATTCACTCGGCCCCGAATGAATCAGGGGGTGCTTTATCGGTAAAAAAAGAAAGGCTAAACAAATTTAAATATCACCGCATGGCAGCCAAGTATGCAGTAAGACATTCAACTTTGTGTTCGCTCTTAGTGTGCTCCGAACTTTGGACCACAAATGGTCAGTTTTGTGATTAAAATTCTAACGCGGAGACTTTGATCTACTTCTGCTCTACCTGGAACAGTACCATCGAAGTTGGTGAGGGTCTTTTAGTCGCATCTTATCCTATGGGCTACCACAGTCTAGCGCCATGTGGCAACGGGGTTGACGGAATATTCAACTCACCCGCAACAACTTGAGAAACAAGCTGTACAGCGCCCCACACAACTGTGGATCTTGGGCACCTCGACACAAACGAAACAAAGTGTTCGATAGCGAGCCCAACTGTAGTCCGAACTGAGTGGGTTGGGATTGGTCAAACTGAAAAAGACTGCGGTACAGAGCAACCAGCTGAGACAGCGAGCGTGATTGTACAGTCAGTGGGGAACAATCGGAAAATCCCATTGTACCCATTTGTTTTACAAATGGATCAAAGATTCCGTTCAACGTTTGGAGGGCTTGAAGTTGAACTGACGGTTTCTCCAAAATCAGCGATTCGATGGCATCGTCAATGACTCGAAAGCCGGGCTTTTCTGACACCGTCTATGATAAGAAAATAAAGTTCTCCCTCCAGAAGGTGGTAATGACGACTCACCTCATCTCGTTCACGTTCACGAGGTAACTTGATTTTCCGCGTGCTCAAGTCGACCACGGTCTCATTTTGGCGCTTGAGTTTGCGCCCAACTTTGATACGCACTTTTTGAAAGTCACGGTCTTTCTTTTTGGCCATTTAAGTCGACAAATCTGAAGTGATAATGTAAACTGAATAGAAAGCTGACACAGCGAGAAGATAAGGTCAGTAAGTGGATCAGACACTCATGGCCACGGTACAAATGCAATGCTAACGGAATCTTCGAACCAACATTCAAGCTAGTGGGAGTCTGGACCCGAAAGAATGGTGGAGGAGAATTTCCCGTCATACTGTCATACAGCACTGGTTCCTTCAAGAAACTGCTCCACAGGCAATTTTCTTCTCGTCTTGAACAACTCGAACTTGACGAAAGCCTAGAGTTTTTCGGTTGAGTAGATAAAATCTACTTCACCAACAACGGCCGCTGTGAACTGCAAATGTTAGGGACTCATGCATCCGGAAGGAAGTATGCAGCCACAGATGTCCGTTGTGGGAAATCGTGTATAGATTCGTGTGTACAGATTGGTATGGATTTTGTATCCGCCTCTTACAATTCAGAGATAGGTACTGAGGCTTCCAGAACCCATTCCCTGTAGCGGAAGCCGTACTGGTTCAGATGGCAATATGGTACACTTCGGTGCATCTCGAAGGCCCGAATGGCTTTCTCTAATCTGCGTCCCCTGTGGTTTCAGGTTGGAACAGCACTCAGTTATCACCCGGACCATCAGAGTTTATGACGGAGACCTGACCTCTGCGGGCCGAGGGCATAAGGCGTTTCAAAGTAGTTGACAACTGATGACTCAAAACCACAGATCGAGCTGACTGGTTAGATGAATCTGTAATGAGACTATGAGGAAGAAGGATTACAGTCGCACAGTGTGTATCTCGATCGAAGAGTGAATCTATCAGAAAAACGGGTAAAATGCTGCCTTACTCAAAGTGGCGCAAACAAAGAGTCGGATGAGTCGTAATTTGGCAAAAGGCTATGGAGGGGACAACCAAGAACATGGTTGTCTTTGATACCACTCGCTTTTTACAATGGGATTTTCGTCAAGTTTAGCTACAGACATTGAAAGATATGGTTGTCAAAGATCTCAACAGCGTTACATTTTCTGTTCAGATTTTCTTACTGATCGTTCTAAGATGTTCGAACCTCAGGTTATGTGTGATGCTAGCACAAGGCCCTTCCTAAGCCCATTTAATTCCTTTCAATTCAGAGCTTTTTGGACAAAATTTACGAGCAAGCGATGTCGAAGCATCAGTGTTCAGGTCTGGGGCAGAGGTGCGGAGTGAGCAAGTTTCTGTGAAGTCGACTGGTATCCTTTTCTTGATTGAAAGTACCTTGAGAGGCAGTGGATGGGCCTATCAGATAGAGATGGCCCAGTGGTTGGAGCGGTAATTTACTGATCGGAAGGTCCGTGGTTCGAACCCGGCCTCCGCGTCTCGACTTCTCCTGTCTAGGCTTGGGCAACCTGGTAGTATACCAGCCCTCGTGCTTCCTTCTGGTGGTATGGCAGTTAGGCACCGAAAGGGTGCTACAGCCAAAAGATTTTTTTAATCAGATAGTAACCGCCTGTGACCAATGGACTTGCGCTGATGGAATCGATGTTGCTTGTAAGGCCAGAAAACAACAAGATGCCAAGTTCTGCAATACCAACACGGAATGTGGGCTTATCAGACCGTTCGGTTGACCCGGAGTGGACTGAACAGTGCCAGAAGTCGACAGGCCGAAAAAGGATGGGTCCGAGTTGGACGAAATGCAAGGAAATAGCCTGCTCGAGGTGTTTGAGAAGGTGTATCCGAATGGCCACGAATAAAGATTCGAGGTAAAATATAAAGTGAGGGATTTACACTGATAACCTGTTAAAAATGCAATTTAAATCGTTCACATACCCGACTACCGAGTATGGGGTGTAGGTGTGATCCAACCGTCTTGTAGCAGCACTTCACACCCTAGGTGTGAAACGCACAACAAACTGTGCGGGAAGAATTTTTAGGTTGTTTGAAATTATTTGCATCTCTGAAGAATGTGAACCAAGGGCAGCAATATCATATGTGTACTTCATGTCTGGGGTGAACTCTCCAAGAGAACTTCGATCTCCGAGGTTTCAGTGGCAGGCAGGGGAGTTTCAAGCAGCACGGCAACATCACCTTTTGAATGTGACTGAAGATTGTATATGAAAATTGGGCACTTAAACTGATCCTCCGTCACGGTAGATGAATTGAGTTGTTGACCTTACTCGCATCATCATGCATCATCATTTTCAGCTGTAAGAACAGCGTACTTGTCGTACAGTGGTTGTAGCCGCCACAGTTTCGTTCACCGATGGTTTAGGGAGGTGGG
>SJOL01006634.1:21379-47121 GCA_004794785.1 Opisthorchis felineus
AACTCCTCACCATATTACATGTCGGTGAATGTATAAAGTTATTCAAAACTGAAAGAAAGTCACGTAATTTCCCTCATGAATTGCCATCAGAATTCTCCGATAGAGTTCGGGCTCTAGACAGAGGCTTTGCGCGATTGCTGGCTGAAGGAGTGCTTCAACATATATCGCAAAGACAGCTATATTTGATTACGAAACCAAAAGCAATCAACTGACTGAAGCGAATGGTATTCATAGTCTCGCTTCAAACGTGCTTGTGATGTTAGCGTACACATTGATCATTCGTACATAAAAGTTGCTGCCAACTACTAGGACAAACTGGGATATCCTCAGTGGCCTAGACTCAACACAAATCCCCCTGTCACACAAACGTTCCTACTGTATGAGACTCTCTGTTGTGTTATCCATAGTGTGGTGCTTGTTTCATTCGAGCTCAGTTCCAGTGAAACCTGTGGCCATTTTCCCGACTAATCTCAAACGCTTTTGGGAATTTTGGTCCCCGCTGAATCGTTGTGGGTAAAATGGTGTTCCATTTACTTTTAATCTTAATTAGCATCCTGTTCCCCGTCATTCGTGGCAGCAACCGTCACTCGGATTCGTACGTGTGGACTAAATAGCCCGGTTCTGTGAAAATTATACAACACATCTACTAGGCAATTGCTTATGTTACACACCTACGGGCCATTTTATGACGAAATGGCTCCGCTCATCAGTTTGCCTCACTGAATGCAGCGTCTCTCTGATATCTTCTAGATACAGAATGGGTGACCGCATAAATAATCCTCCTCGCTCAGTAAACTACCAAAGTCTTGTGACGGCTGCGGATGATGTTGGACCACAAAAGTCATGAAGTGGTATGGGGAGTTTTGGCGTTAGCTTTTAAAATTGGGCAAAATTTGTTAGAAGTTACACAACGTCCGTGTGACATACTAGAACATTATTCGCAAAACATCACCCCACGTTATGATATTAGCGTCAATGAAGGGTGCTGTGCATTTTTATTGTTCCCGGTTCATATGATCTAATAACCGTTGGATATATGCGCTTGCCATGTGTTTGGCGTTTTGTCAAATCATGTGTACTGTATGTTGGAGTACGCAAAACGATTACATCCTAGGGAGTAAAGCTTAGATGACCATCGCGGAAAAATTTCCCATAACATTTCACTTTGCCTTCAACTTCGCTCGTCCGGCAGTTCTTTAAAGAACTAACAATCAGGAGGGACAATTTTTGTCCAACCTGAAAAACTGGCCAGTCACCAATATTCCAGTTGCACAAGTCAAGCAACTAATTGCTTTCGATAGTGAAGGTGGACTCACCAGCTGATCATTGCCCGCTGTGGAAACGTATCCTACACAATACCTTAAAGAACAGCATGAGATTGAACAGTGAACATTTCAAACTGGATAACGTGTGATATTTGCCTGATTCATCTGACCCGGTTATGATTCGTGCCTGAGGTGAGTTGTGTCTCAAAAGAAATTTCCAACCGCTTTTTGAAACTTTCAAAAATGCTAGCCTGTCAGTGCAGAGCATGTCCGCTGACATATTTTAGCTGTTCTTAGAACGGTCGATTGAAACATATCCGAGCATCATTTTTCCAAAAACACCCGGAAATCAAACAAAGATGCTAAAAAAGCAGTCTGTTTTCACTTAAAAAAAAGACAGTATAATCTGTTCAACTGTCAAAATCGCGCAAGGTACCAAAATTGGGTTCTAATATGGAGAGCAAATTATATGTACGAAAACATCAACGCAGTAGCACCATTTTTCAAGCTAGATGAATAAGTTGACCGCGACGGAGACTTCTTCGTTGCTCTTCCGATAAAAGGAGAGAACTGAGGACTGTCTAGGAATTTGTTGTCACACCATCCTTAGTGTAGTATGCAATTGCTCCGAATGGAATTTTACCGTCTTTCGCAGTCTGGTAGAGCTCAAAAGCAAAACGACAAACCCTTTATCAAACTGCTTCACATATTCTAATCTTTCCGTGACCTGGGTGTCTGATTTCATGGAATTTCTGAAATGCCTTCAAAAGGCGGTAACATTTGATGTTTGGTGGACGCCATACAACTTGCTGCCTCGAATAAACTGAAGTGGAGTTTTTATTCAAAGAGTGCATTGTAATATTTCTGGAGTGCAAGCCGGTACGCTAGAATCTACACAATACCTTTATTAAAGTTTGTCACTTAAGAACTCCGCCTACTTGTATCCTACTTTGCAGCTGCCACAAAAGTCTATGATAGAGGGGTATGTGTATATTACTAACCTCTGTCGTGTTCGTGGCCATTACCTTCAAAGGTGCGAAGTGCAGTAGCTTAACTTGGATTCCAACTCTACGCTTACGGCCGATTATTTTATATATCAAAGAGCTTTGTCTGTCTACCTTCAGGTCAGAATTCCCGGATGCGTTTACAGAAACCCGAAAAACTGGTGTGCGCACTCTTGGCGATTCCGGGCGACTGCTGATGCAGAAAACGAGCGTGTGTGCACAGAAAATTGAATAAACATGGAATTTCTCATGGTGCTGATCGACCAAAAATGAAATATGTTGCCTAGTTAAGCGATTAGCTGACAGAACCCGATGCTGTAATAGTAGCCAGATTATATAGTTGACAGCATATTTTGACGCATTCGTGACTGTGTAGCCACGGTTCTTGGGCCGCCATACTAGGATCTAAGACAATCCAAACACAGCTGGGCATCCCTATAATAAATCAAATCGCGCTTGCCTTTGCAATGCGGTGCAATCAAACTATTCACTCACGCATTATCTACATTTAGGTGTAAGAGTTAACCCCAGCGACGTTAAAGGAAAAATAGGACGTTATGGAAAAAAACGAAGGAAGTTGATTGAAGATGCAGGTGTCATTATTAGCTTTAAACGGTAAAAGGTACTAAACTCAAAGCTAATTCAAGATACGGATGTAGGAAGGACAGGTGACTTGCAACGTGGCCGTGGGTTTCTGAGGAAAGCTAAGGATAAGACTCATCTTCTCGAGATATTAGGCATATTTTACTGTATCTAGAAGATATCAGAGAGACGCTGCATTCATTGAGGCAAACTGATGAGCGGAGCCGTTTCGTCATAAAATGGCCCGTAGGTGTGTAACATAAGCAATTGCCTAGTAGATGTGTTGTATAATTTTCACAGAACCGGGCTATTTAGTCCACACGTACGAATCCGAGTGACGGTTGCTGCCACGAATGACGGGGAACAGGATGCTAATTAAGATTAAAAGTAAATGGAACACCATTTTACCCACAACGATTCAGCGGGGACCAAAATTCCCAAAAGCGTTTGAGATTAGTCGGGAAAATGGCCACAGGTTTCACTGGAACTGAGCTCGAATGAAACAAGCACCACACTATGGATAACACAACAGAGAGTCTCATACAGTAGGAACGTTTGTGTGACAGGGGGATTTGTGTTGAGTCTAGGCCACTGAGGATATCCCAGTTTGTCCTAGTAGTTGGCAGCAACTTTTATGTACGAATGATCAATGTGTACGCTAACATCACAAGCACGTTTGAAGCGAGACTATGAATACCATTCGCTTCAGTCAGTTGATTGTTTTTGGTTTCGTAATCAAATATAGCTGTCTTTGCGATATATGTTGAAGCACTCCTTCAGCCAGCAATCGCGCAAAGCCTCTGTCTAGAGCCCGAACTCTATCGGAGAATTCTGATGGCAATTCATGAGGGAAATTACGTGACTTTCTTTCAGTTTTGAATAACTTTATACATTCACCGACATGTAATATGGTGAGGAGTTTCAAGACTTCACATGAGAAAATAGGTGAAAAGGTCACGCATTAATCTCGAACAATAGTGTGTGGATGCAAGTACGTCCACACCATTGGGTATATATCACAACCACAACATTCCATAATTTTGAAGTCACCGAAGCATGGAGGCAGGGCAAAGAAGAACAATGCAGGCAACCAATTCTTAGCATGGGTGCTCCAACAATGGGCGGTAGGCTTTATGAGCTTCATGTTTAAGAGATCGCCGCTGTATTTGCATATTGCGTTAATCTCATCAGGTGTGCTGCGCTCTTCTTCCATGGGCGCATGATATAAACTTAGGCGTAGAGGCAAATATCTTCATGTTTACGCAATTTAAGTGACCAACTACCTGACTTTCAGTGCCTCTGCGTAAAACCGTTTTGACCGAATAGTTAGTCGCAAATCTACAAACAAAATTTAGTGATATTTTGTCACTAAGCTCGGGTTCCACCTTAGCATAGAGTTTTAGACAGCGAACCAATGTTTTGTAAAATATAATCTTCGTCCAATCTGCTAAAATGTTGATAAATCGGGTGTTGACGTTGACGGTTGATCGGTTTGCCGTTGGCTTTTCGCCAAGTTTGTCAATTCGTTGGGCGCTTTCAACTTTGAGCTTATTGATAGGAAGTGGTTTTCCATGCTCCGTGACCAGTCCCACAGCTCGCTATCTGAACAACCGATTCCAGTGTTTGTTTTCGTTTCCACAGACAGCGATAGACATGCTCGATTGTGCCGTGTCAAATGGTAGTCCACATTGTTTGCAAAAGTTATCGTAACAAATGCAGTTGTGATTTCATTTGGCCCACGCCCACATATTTTTTGGTGAGCCTGAAAGCCATAGCTGGTGTATCTGGTTTATTAGGTGTATTTTTTTCAATCAGTATAGCATCGCGTATAACATTTCGTTGGAAAAAAACGCATGTCATTTATTTACGTTTAAGCCTGTAAATATTGGTATAAAAGAGAGTCAAAATCACTTCCAGTCATGCTGCCGAGCGGCCCCTCTGCCATCAAGCTCCAGATTGGAATGTCCCTGGAGATCATTGAGATGTGACTTGCTTATTAATCCCAGCAACAAATCAATGTCCTTTTCGCTTTGAGTACCTTGGTGTACCGCGTAAACCGCTACAGAATACTCAAAATCGGCTGACGTCTAAAAGTTTATCAGAATTTTGTTACTCTGCTGCATACTTTTCTTCCAGCTTGTTTATTCGTGGGGTTATTCCGCCTGCGGTAAAGCCCCGTAATCAATTTCAGCTAGCCAAATATTCAAAAGTTGGTTTGTAGGTGCTCACAATTCAACACACGACTTCAAGATACTTGGTGAACTGCACCCATTACGCGTAGTGACAAACGCGGCTATACACAAGAGGTACTAATTCGATTATCTATACAAAATTCGCTTATGAGTGTGCCTACTTGATAAAGTCCAAGCAAAGCAGAACTAATCAGATTCAGATCAAATGGTTCCGATCAAAATTTTCTATGGAGACAAGGTAACTGAGAGTGTACAGAGGTTGGGGCTTGTCTCGTCAACAGATGTGGTCACTTCGGAAGCAGGTGGGGAACAATGAGTAGATGGGATTGACGAGGAGGGAACATAGCAGCTGGCGAAGTAAAAGTTTAGAGATTCTACAATACCAGCAAGGTTAGAAAAAGTTTCCCCCGTCGGCGTGCACAATACTTGGAATTGCAGATGAATTAGAGAAGCAACGCCTGTAAAAGAGGCGCCCAAGCATCTTAGATTGAAGAAAATGGGCTACCGCGGTAGATTCCCCGCGCTTTTCACGAGCTAGTTTGGCAGCGGCAATCTCAGTCATGAGTTTGTTGATCAGAATAAGGAGTGGGAGATCATGGAATCCACGGGAGGTACTACGATACTTTCTAAGTTCATGGCCTAGAGCGGATAATCGTCGGGCTGGACGACAACCAGAGACATATGAAGCTCTTGTGGGAGCAACTAGACATAGTGATGGCAGTACATCGCCATAAAAAATGTTGTCCACGCTTTGCGTGTCACGAGAGAGAAAGTACTCGTCCCAGGTTTTTTGGCTCAACGAAACTGCAAAGGCTTCAGCAATGCCAGGAGATAGGGAGGAGGAGCTTAAGGGGGGAGGAGTAGGAGAAGTTTGAGTACCCGTCCAGCTGCAAGTGACAATAAGATGGTCGCTCTCAGGGAACTTAGAGGCCAACTGCGGCGGTGGGACACATAACCGTTGACAAGGCCAATGTTCAGGGTGTGGAGACCGCGTGTTGGATGCCTTACAACCTGGGACCAGCCTTCGATATCAAGTTGGGCATGCAGGGGCGAAACGCGCAAAGGGGATTTTTGTTCAGACCAGGAGATCTCAGGAAGGTTGAGATCACCAACGATTAATTTGTTTGGATGAGGTAGAGCTTGGGTGTGAGAATGAAGCGTGGATAGTTGGTTATTCGAGCTAGCTGAGTGTGAAAGGGACATGCATAAACACCCGAGGATGAACGGCGGGTTAGCCCGACTGGCAGAACGCCAAACAGAGTCTGGAGTGTCCGTCAGTTGTGGATCGTCAATGAAAGAGTCTTCTATTTCAGTTCTGGAGTATATGAGGCAGCCACCACCATGGCGGTGGTGTTGCAAAATTTGTTTATGAATGTGCCTACTTGATAAAGTCCAAGCAAAGCAGAACTAATCAGATTCCGTCAACTGGTTCCTATCAAAATTTGCCTATTTTTCTATCCAGAAAATAAAGTAAAAATTCTCAAATACTATTCAAACTGAAACATAACGTGAGCTGTGTGTACCACAATCATTTGATAAACATGATGTCCAATAGAATCTGTTCAGATTTCTCATAATCTAAAATTACAATCGTTTCATTTTGCAAGTGGGTGCGGTTGGCTAATTTTGTGCAAGTTGGGCTGAACAGGGACGAATCTGACAAAATCTGACAAACCTGAATAGAGCGTACTTGACGAAACTGAGTATGGACGAAACTGGTGTCCAGCTGTGAGATTTCAGCATCCTTACATGCGCCGTTTTTCGGGGGGAACACTTCCTATTGTGACCTGTTGCCAATACTCGCATTACTATCTGAGCTGCTCAAGGCTACGCATCTGGTTTCGAAGGAGATCTGAAGATATGTGAGTGCTGCTGTGTCCGAGGAATGGGAAACCTCTGCGGTGTATGGTTTCGAAATTGGCGAGAGTGAAATTCGAATCTGCTGGACCGGGGCATTTTTGTTAGGGTTCTTATCAGATACGATGAATGTTTGAGAAATACTTTTTAGCGCAATAGTTCATTTTGATGAATACATTTATTCCTAGTTTTGTTTCTTATTTTTTTCCCCCGGGTTTCTCGGAATCGGTCCCGGCTTCCCGGACGGTCACCAAATTGTGGGCGCTTGCAATACACATCAGGTAGAAGTAAGGGCGAGCATTTCGTCGGCTGTCGATACTCTGAGTTTGCAATTAAATTTCGTGGTATTTTTTGAGCCTCTGATATTCAAGGAAGCTACTTGACCTCATGTATTTTCTTTGGCACCTCTCTCGCCACGCTGTGAAATTGAACGCTTGTGAAGGGCATCAGGGTGTGTTTATAACTTGTTCGTGACTTAAAATAACACCGATGCCCTTGAACATCACTAAAGTTCCTTCAAAATTCACAATCCGCCCCTCCTCAAGTCGCTGCCAATCGATCATCACCCAGAGAGTTCGCGCCACACAGTCTCTACTGCTAAAATTAATAAAGCCTTCCGCCACAAAGTAGCACATTAGCGAACACTAACTGAGCAGGTACAAGCTAATGGACGCGAAGTTAAAGGTCTCATATGCAGATAGTTTGTAACCACTGAAAATTCTCACGCGCCTTCTTGAAGTTTCATTGAAAATCATTGACTATCACACAGTTGTAAACAAAAACTACGAAGCAGTTCCATAATTTTTGCAATAAACTTCAGCTTCAAGTAAACGTCGGCCGGAGCTTCGACACGACCAAAGACTGCTCGCGTGCCTGATCGGTACTATACGCCGTTGCACAAATTTCCCTTTTGAAGGTCGCCTGCATACATCTACTTTCCATTTGCCTGCGTTAGGTCGGCCTAAGCGGTTGACCTACTTAGCAGCCGGTTGGATGTATCATGCCACTTTCGAATGTGAGTACCATTTACAGTTTTTGATCCTCAACAGTTTTGAATTGTTTAGATTCTCTCTGAACGAGTGGGGCTTGCACCAACTGCTGAGCTTCCGCGACCCCGGTATTGTGATGATAATTCCACTAAACTTTCGAGCCTATTGAGAACAGCCATGCCTTTCTGCTTGCCGTTTTCTGGAAGGCTGTCATGTTCTGTGGAAACTTCCCTCATGTCCTATCCTAGCTACTCCGGGGACATATGTGTTGTCGGCCAGAACCCACTTCCCTGATCCACTGAAAGGCTGTATTCCAGCAGAAACGGAGACTTGCCCGTAGTTGGCTGTATTAAAGCACGATGTGCTAACTACACCACCGGCAAATTCACTTCCCAGTCACTTAATTTGGCTGCCACCCAGTGCTTGACCGTTCGGTTATTGCGTTCTGTTAGGTCGTTAGTTTGCTGATGATTGGATGCCGGCCTTAGCCAACTGATGTTTAGTTTCTGCAAGCAACTCCTAAACTTTTCTCCCTCAAATCAAGTTCTTTGATCCGTTAGATTAATTTCCAGCACCACGTGGTTGGCCACGATGTGCTGCATTAGCACTCCACTGATCATTGTCGCATGGTTTCTTTGATACAACTACCACCTCAAACGACGGCGACACGTGTTCCGTCATTATTACGATATACTGATTTCTGCTTATTGCCACCGGAAAGTGGCCCAAGACGTCAACGGACTCGCCAATTTCTGCTACAGGAATGGATTTCCTGGGGTAAGTTACCCACGTATCACTGTCATCAGCTGGCACCGCTTATAGGCTTCCACATAATCCACTACCTCACTTCTGTTACCGGGTCAGTAGGCTCCCTGCCGGAGCAAATCGTTTATCTTATCGCACCAAGTTTGTGCCATCTTGTGGCGCAGGACTGCCAAATTGAGTTAAAGACGCATCGTATCACGTCAGCAACACATCATAATAGGTGGCCTCCAAGGAAATTATGCCAGTTTTAATCAAACTCAGCCTACTGAATTGACTATGGAACGTTTCCAATTCTTCGTCTCCCCCCGGTTCTTAATACACATTCAGCCCAACAAGGCGGCTGAAAGATTTCTTCACGCAGATCCTGTCGCTGAAATCGCACCAGACTTCTTGGAATCCAGTTTAGCGTCGAGGCTATTGACGCTTATCGCGATATGTGGGACCTCATCTCCAGCCTTTGGTCGCCATTTTCTTCCGGTCCTCTGGCTTGATAGCTAGCTGCCACTCTCCGAAATGCAAGTCAAACAAGGTGAAATATCGGGGTTACCCGAGCGAATCAAAAATCTTCGCAATCGAAGGAACAGCTACAACCCGACTAACGGCCTTAATTCGTGCGCAGTAGATCCGCGCAAGGTAGGCATTTCCTGTTCCCCTTCTTCACAAGCGCAAATGGAGAGTTGTATGCACTGGTGGCTTCCTCGATTACGCAATTTGGCAACATCCTTTGAAGGTATACATATGCGGTGTATGCGATATATATATATATATATGCATATATGGGCTATATACGACAGAATTCCTTGGTTTCCATCGGGTTCCCCGTTTATCAGTGGGGTCTCGATTATCAAATTTAATTACAATTACGAAACCCTAATTCAAATTTTGTGTGCAGCTGGACTAGAAAACCTTGGGTGCACATATTCGGCGCCCGTTACAGGGCAACACAAATGCAGTGGTCAGTTGTCCAATCAAAATTTGCTTTGAATTGTGCGAACGTATTCGGAACTTTGAACTTCATTGGATAATTTCTATGCCATCTTTACAGGGGCGTATATCTAGACTTGAAATCCGAAGCCATTTGGGAGACATGTTGACTTTTTTGGAGAAGTTCATTATGGCCCTGGCCGAGGGTTCGTTTTATGGTGAGTGCTGGTTGAGTTGTATGTAGATTGATGTGCGGTGTATATAACCAGATGGCTTGAAATAACTTCTCACAAACAATCTGCAAACAACCTACCACGAAATATCACGCTGGTTTAATATCTGGTGTATTCTATCTTGCCTACGGCCTACTTGCATATGACTGGTCTCAATTATCGAACACTGCATCAGCAATGTTGACTCCCAGGGAATTTACTCGCTGCCATTCCTGTCTGTAACCATACCTTGACAAATCTGTCGTCGGTCTCCCCAAGATGACCAGCCCTTTTGCCCATCTGATAGCTGCACCCGTTAAGAAGCGTACTTCATCCAACTGAAAGACCTTGAGCGCCGTTTGCTGGTACCATTTTGACAAGAGTGTGCCCGCAAAAATTGTTCACAGACAAGTTTTGAGTTTCGGACGCGGCTTTAGCACTGATTACAAAAGGCTTCACTTTGGAGAAACTATTATTTCCTCAGGTACTTTCGTGAATTTGCTTACAAGCGTGATTTATTTACTGCTTGCTGGAAGGGAATACTAATGTCTTGTTATTGTTAATTGACGCCGTTCTGGAGGGAGGTTAACCACGGTCTGTCACATAACACCGCAGGTTTTTATACGGGCCACTAATACGCGAAATATCAAATAAGCTAACGCTAGTGGCTAGAAAATTGCGGCATACTGCCCTTGATTGAGATCGTGTTTAAGCACTTGTCGGCAATGCAGATTTCTCCTAAAGTAGTTGCAGCGAAGGGTCGCCTACCCGTGAACAAATTTGTCATTTTGCACGTTTATCGAGACCGGTATGGCCCTCGGTAATTTGGTTGAGCTATGTCAGCACCACACAGCATGGAAAGCATTGCTACACTTGTTCGCTACGTAACAGATGGCCTGACATAATTATGATTTAGGTGGACTAGTTTCCATCCGAAATGAAATTTATCGAAATATTGTGCTTCTCGTATAGACATGCTAGTTCGCTACAAAACCATTCAAATCAACAACCATTAAAGATTGTTTCTGAAAAATACTTTCCTGTGTGGTTTATTTCTAGTTCATTCATCAGTCCAGATGTGTTCAGTCAACGTTTCGACAGCCGTCATCACATCACCCAACTACCCGCAGCCATATCCCAAAGAACTCGATTGGGCTTTCAGTTTCACCCTACCACAAGGCTGTTCTCACGGCTTGGATTTTCACGAATTTCAGGTCAGAGAATTTCTCACGTGTGCATTGTTATCTGTTATCATCCCTTGGTAGCCAAGAGACGGAGAACAGAATTTTCATTGAGTACGATTTGAACCGGGGGTTTTACGATGACTAATATCTGGGAAGCTCGTTATCTAAACGTAAAGCACTATATATGTGACCGGTGGAAATTCTGCGGCAGAAAACACAACAGAAAATTGATTTACTTGGAATCGTGTGACCATCATTGAAAGATAAACCAAGTGTAGGTGAGAGAATTTCATAAATTTCGTAAGAGTACTTTGATATAGAGATTGTGTTAAACTACTTTATACATATATATATGTATATATATATATATATAATTCATGGAAACACCCTTTTGTAACAGCGTCAGAGAAGCGAGAGTGTTAAAGCCCACATAGTATATGTATGTTTTTAGTTTCTTTTGCTAAACGCCTGTGACAGACTCCAGGTAGCTGTTGACAGTCGAACCGGTCGACATTTGTAATTGTGGCATGGATGTAAGTGGATTACTGACGTTTGACCGTGCGAAACTGCGTGCATTTGATGGAGAATTGCTGTGGTTTTAGCTAGAGAATGGACGGGACTACGTCAATATTACAGCGGACGGCAGATTTTTGGGCCGCTGGACTGGANGTGATCCTCACTGTGCCTGGTTGGAGACGCTGCAAGATATGGCTGCCAACCGATGTCAGTGGCGATCTTGTTGTCAGTTTCTATCCAGATTGCCTGAATGATTGACTGGAGGCGTAGGCACCTCGGAATGGTTGTAGTAGGCTAGCACTAAGTCCCTTCCCCGTCCACCTTTATTCTTTCCTTCACAATAAGGCTTTCAAATAACTCATGGTTGTACGGCAGTGAAGCATCGGTGTTGAACACTGATGTCATGCTGTCGATGATGATGATGATGATGATGATGATTTTCGTTTATGGAATTACTGTTTCTCATCTGGTGCTGTTGTCACTGATTTTGCTGATGACACAAGATTTCACACACCTACATTAAATAAAACTCTGTAGATTCTAGAAATATGCGAGTTGAATGCACACTTGTGACAATAATGGGTATGGGTTTTTTTATCGGCGAAATTGTATTATCAGTAAGTCTATAGGTCAGTTATGCATTAAGTGGTTGAAATAAGATCTTTGAATGAAAGGTTTGTATATTTTATTAGTCTTCGTATAGTTCTTTTAAAAAAAGTACACAAAATCAGTTTGAATTCATAAATAATAAAACGTTTTACGAGAATGTCCACCAAAAATCAAACAACCGGCTCCATTGTTTATTGTGTTATTAGCTAAAAGAAAACCTTCGATGCATTGACAGAAGTGTACTGTTAACTTTAGAAGGGCCACTATGTTTTCGGCATATACATCCAAAATTTTTTAACTTATTCAGGGTCACTGCAAACCACAATGCGTCTGTCAATGCCATTGCTGCGCATAAAGCAACCAAAGCTTACCGTCCACAGTAATCAGTCACAGTTCACGGGACACTCCATTTCAAAGAACTCGCGCCACGCACTGTTTCGACTGCTAACAGTAAGTAAGGTCGCCTGCGTACAACCGATTTCCATTTACCTGCGTTAGTTCGGCCTCAGTAGTCGGTCTATTGGGCAGCTCTTTAGGTGCTTCATGCCACGTTCAAATCTGAGTAATGTTTAAAAGTTTTGATCCTCAACCTTCCTAAATTCTATAGATGTTCTCTCAACGAGTGGGCCTTACCACGGACTGCTCAGCTTCCGCGACCCCCGTCTACACCTTCCGGTATTCTGATGATAATTCATTTTGACCTTTGCGCCTATTGAGAACGGCCATGCCTTTCTGCTCGCCGTTTTCTGAAAGGCGGTCAAGTTATCTCGAACTTCACTCATGTCTTCTCTTGGCACCTCCTGGGACAAGTGTGTTCTCGGCCACAATCCAATTCCCTGATCAACTGAAAGGCACGGATGTTGGCTGTATTCCAGCATAAACGGGGACTTTCCTGTACTTGGCTGTAATGAAACACATCGTGCTAACTACACCGTCGAAAAGTTCACTTCCTTTGGTCGCCAGTCAGCCCTTGACCGTTCGGTCAATTAGTTCGGTTAGGTCGTTAGTTTGCGGGTGATGGTTTGGCGTGCTTGGCCACCTGATGCTTAGTTTATGCAAGCAACTCTTAAATTTTGCGCTCTCAGTGCATGTCTCCTGATCCGTTTTGTTCATTTCTAGCTCCACATGCTTTGGCAAGATATGGCTCATTACCGCCGCACATGCCGTCGTCGCTAGACAAAACCGGATTCACATTTTCAGCGCCCGTTACAAGGCGACATAAAGGTAATGGTTAATTGTCCAATCGAAATTGCTTTGAATTGTGCGAATGTAGTCGGAACTTTCAAAGGCGTTTTTTGTTCTCATTGGATGATTATCCTACACGCTTTAAAGAGGCGTATATCTAGACTTGGGATCTAAGAGCCATTTTGGGGAAATGTTGACTTTTGTTGAGCAGGCCTTTATGATCTTGATCGAGGCTTCGGTTTACGGTGAGTGCTGGTTTAGCTATGCTGGTAGGTTTTTGTGTGGTGAAAATAACTGATTGGATTGAAACACCTTCTCACAAACAACCAATCCACTAATCCGAAATGTCATGCAGGTCCCACATCTGATGCATTCTAACTTGTCTACGGTCTACTTGCGCAAGATCGGTATAGAAAATCAAACACAGTGATGTTGAACTTCAGGTAATTCCATCGATGCCATTCCCGTCGGTAACCGTAGCTTGACAAATCTGTCGTCGGTTTCCCCAAGATGACCAGCCATTTTTGGTAAAGCAAATAACTGCACCCGTTAAAAAGCGTACGTCACCAAACTGAAAGACCTTAAGCGCCGTTTGCTGGAGCCATGTTGAAGGGAAATATGCCACCGAAAATTGGTTACAGGCAAGAATTACGTCTAAGACACTAGTTACAAAAGGATTCACTTTGTAGATATTTACACTTCATCAAGTACTTTTGTAAATTTCATTACAACTTTGGCGTATTTATTGGCTGCTCTAAGAGAATAACAATGTCTTGCTACCTACTTTTATGCAGGGGTTAACGCGTGCTGGCTGGAAAACACACATATGCATTTTTGTAGGTAATCATATGTAAGATGTGCCCGGTCGAACGATATCAACTGACGCCGTTTTGGAGGGTGCTTAACAACGGTATGTCATGTAACATCGCATGCCGTTGAGCTGGCCACAAATACCTGAAGTATACAATAGGCTGACGATGACATTTAGAAAATTGCGGCAAACTGCCCTTGATCAAGAGGGTGATCGTCTTTAAGCACTTGTCGGCAGTGCTGATTCCTCCTTAAGTAATTGCAGCAAAGAGTCACTTACCGGTGACCGAATTCGTCATTTCACACTTCTATCATGACCGGTATGACGCTCGGTAATTTGGTTGGGTTATGTCAGTACCACAAGACATGGAAAGCATCGTCACGCTGGTTCGCCAGATGGCCTGACGTAAGTATGAGTATGGTGGACTATTTTCTAACCAAAGTAAAATTTATCGAATTATTGAGCTTCCCGTACAGACATCTAGTTTTCTACAAACCCCTTTGAATTAACAACCAATAAAGTTTTTTTCGGCAAAATACTTCCCTGTTTGGCCTATTTCTAGAACCCGGGAATTATTCATCAGTCACAATTTGCGCAACCAACGTCTCAACAGCCGTCATCACCTCACCCAACTACCCGCAGCCATATCCCAAAGAAATCAATTGGGTTTTCAGCTTCGTTGTACCACAAGGATGTTCTCACCGCTTGAGTTTTCACGAATTTCAGGTTAGAGAAATTCTCAGGTGTGCATTGGTATATGTTATCATGCCTTGGCAACTAAGAAACGGTGGACAAAGTAGATCCGAGAATATCCATTGTTTATGATGTGAATCATGTATTTTACGAAGACTAATACCTGGGAAGATTATCATCTTAACGAGAGACACTATTTATCTGGCCGCTTGCAATTCTACAACATAAAACACCACACACAAGAGATTTACCCGGGTTCAGGTGAGCATTTATGAAAAATACACCAAGTGTTGGTGAGAGCATTTGACGAATTTCGGAAGAGCACTTTGAGATATATATTGTGTTTAATGACCTATTTAGGAGCTACTGCATCAAACCACCCGTCAGCTCAATTAACTTAATACCTTGCACGCCAAATTACAACAGACCACACGTGGTTTCCAGACTAAATTTAATGTATAAATACAATATAAGTCATAAGAATACACTTTTATAACAGCTTCAGTAAAGGGCTAATGTTAAAGATCACATAGTGTATGTATGTCTTTAGTTTAATTTTCCCAGACGCCTGTGGCGGACGCTAGTATTTGTTGACAGTAAAACTGGTTGTTACCTGTAATTGTGACATGATTGTATGGGAACTGCCGACATTTCATCATGTAAAACTGCGTGAATTTGATGGAGGGTTGTTGTGGTTTTAGCTAGAGAATGGGTATGACTACGTCAACATCACAGAGGACGGCAGATCTTTGGGCATTTGGACTGGAAGTGAAAACCCCCCACCAATTCAATCAGTAGGAATGGAACTGGCCGTGACGATAACCAGCGACCATTCAATTCAGAATGCCGGATTCTTGGCGAACTACTCAAGAAGTAAGTTGATTCCAGAAGGGCCAAAATACGCGCTAACCAAAAGCTCAAAGCTCTCTAACCGTTTCAGTTCGTCTGATTCTACTTTAGGTTTTGAACATGTTGCTTAATGAGAAAAGTGTGTTTCAGTGACAGAGTAAAAAGAATTCTTGTTTATTGACGTGATATTTTAATTTTGTAGCAAAGCGTTTCAGTGGAGGCTAACGTGCAACAATGTTTCGCAAGAATATCTGTGACATATCTTTCTGCAGAAGCGTGAGAGGGGAAACGACGATAGAGGCATTGCGATGTATACTGGCACCCAGTGAGTGCTTGAGTTGGTGATGTTCCATAATATCGTTTGGTTTTGTAGGCAGCCTTCTAATGAAGTCCGTATTATATGGCCAGTACCATTTGCACTTTGTCCAGTTTCCAGAATCTGCAAAACACACTGAGACCAATTTGAACATTCTTCGCAAAGCGCTAGGATGTGAAATTTTGGGTAGATATTGGTAAGAATTTAACCATAGCACTTAGGGTGTGCGAAGGTGTTATGGTTCCTATGCTGCGTCCCAAACCTTGTGTTATAAAATGTGTGACAACCGCACAGTGCGTTGCTGTGGGTATCTTCCATAGATAGGTCATGCACGAGCATTTCGCAAATAGTTGTATCCAGTGAAAAAAACATTATGTTTTGGCACAAACCTTGGTGGTACGTGATGTACGCATGGAGCAGGAAATGAAATGTGTGGCGATTAAATTAACTCGACTCGACATAGTTGAATGATTTTTTTTCACATTTGAGTAAAAGAGCAACGTCAATCCTTCTGTACATAATTTGTAACTGTGTTAGGCCAGTAAATTTCGCTTATATACCTTTAGTCGGCATTGTAGAATTCACCTGAGTCGTCCAACTATATTATAAACATTGCATGATTTGAGTGGAATAATTGTTCCTCCATGACGTCAGATGCGCCGCATGGCTTGCTTACGACGGGATATTAGGTAGACAAAAAAGGCCGACGTCGAATTGATAAGCGGGAAGTTTAAAATCCACGAAGTTCTGATGGGGTGCAGATACGGTGAGTGTGACCGTGTTGTGAAAGCAGTAAGACGGAAGGAGGAAGAATATAAAAGGTCTCGAGTTACCACTAAATTTGACCGTGTTGGAGGGATTTTGACCGTGTTAAAACGCTGCACATAGCAGACTATTCTGTTTATTAGCTAAATACATCTCCCAGTACAATGTGGGGTGACGGAATGCTTTTTCGATGTTACTGCCATCAGGCGTGACGCATGCTGTGGTGAATTGCTATCAAGGGCTATTCTAGATACTGTAAAACATTAGAGTAGAATGTCATGAGACGTAGGAGTGAGCTGGCATTAATAGTGTGCCGTAAGCCAGTCAAATTTGCAGAATGCGCAGTAAAGCGGGTGAAATTTCATCCTAGACAACGATTACTTTCCCCGCAAACGCAGACGGTTATGGCAAATCTAATGGCGGAAAATCTGTTGTTTACACATTTTTCCCAAGGCTGCCCAGAAGACGGTGAGTAATGTACATTTTTCTGCGCAGCAATTCTGCATCCTCTGCTGATTCATCATCCTAGAATTTTCATAATTTGAACTTATATGTGATTATCCTCCGTGGTTTTCGTCCAAATATTTGTTGATTTTCATTGAGACCAACACGCTTCAAGGTAGGCTACACCTACTCCCCGGATCCATTAGAGCATTTTCCACTGCCAAACGTCAACTTTCCCAAAGAGCAAAACGTACCTAAAGAACTAGACTTATTTGTGCATACTCATACTCCGCATACCAGTCCGACGAAAATACGAAACTAAATGGCACTTACCCAAATAAAATGTATAATGGTTAGTACTAAACGGTCAGTATCCTGACCAACAGCTCTCTCTTCGAGTTGGCTTCTTTTTAATTTGAAAGATCAGTGCTATCGTGGTTATCCGAACAAATTTGTAGCTTGTGAGGCAGGGAATATTTTGAGGAATCCGTGGATAGTAATCTCGTTTGAGGAGCTCTTCTGCGCAATTTGGATTGCTAAGCAATAGATCATGAGACTTTTGTTATTCTTTCGGACCTTGGGCAAGAAAGCGACAAGACAAGCCAACCAGGTGTTGGGTGAATGCAACACAAACGTTCGTTTCTGACGCTTTTTAATGAAAAATGTCAAATGTGATAACCTGACCGCATGTATTTATCAAAGTCCTGAAACAATGCATTGGAGAGTTTTCAGTTCGTAAATGAACTCACGCTTAAACACCAATGAAGTAACGTTTTGAGCAAATTAACTGAACAGGAAATGGTCGTCTTTGTAGTGGAAGACTTTCAAATATGGTGCTCGAAATAATTTAGAGCGTTGCGCAATCGCGCATGATACTAGACACACTTTCCCCCCTTAATTCTATGAGTAAAGTCATTTTAATTTTTCACGTTATTCTAAAAACATTTGAAGTTTTTTCTGGCGTTTATTCAGTGGGATTGAATGAAGACCAGGTTCTAGGCTAGTCTCTAATCATTTCCTGTGAAAGCCTACGCGTTGGTGCTTCACCGTATTTGGCCATATTGATGGTAGCCGGCCCCGAAACAAAGGACAGCTAAGCCCCTGCGTTTTGACGACAAATGATTATTTGTGATCACCCAGTGTTCCCAGAAACACCAGAGCAATGCTTCAAATGTGCCCTGCTCCACGAAGAAGCACATTCCCTCCTTAAACTTGCAAACGTATAGAAATATCAGATTATATTCTATTGTTTATGAAAGTTTTATTGCAGTAGAGTAAAAGTTTTTGTTTTCTGTAAGGCAATATAATAAAATTTCACTAGAGTCAGTAAATTCCCATCAAATTTGTTTACCGAAAGACGAAGAAAACCTAATGAAAATCTTCCGTTTAATTTATGAGGCAATTCAGCAAACGATAGGGCCGCAGATGAATCATGGTACACTTGCACTTCAACCCTGAGTTCAGGAAATATTACGTCACCTGGTTACCCAAATGGCTATCCGAGGAACTTGCGTTTTACATGGATCATTATGCAACCTGAAGGTTGCACCATTCAGCTGAATTTTACTGACTTCATGGTGAGTTGGTCTCTAATGGAAGCCGTTGAATTATTGTTGTTGTTTTTTTGTTACTTTTTCAGGTGCACTTAGCGCCCCAGGTAAAAGAAAGACTCAATAAAAACGACCAACTAAGAGACCGACTCGGCTGATGTATTTCGGAATGTACCGGATTTCTGTAGGACAAATGCGGCTGCATTTCTAACAAATAAAACTTTTGCGTGGTTCGAGTAAACTAGTTATGTAGACGCTTGCAACTGATATCCGGGCATTCATTTTCCCGTCTAATTCAAATGTTCACATGGAATATATATAAACGTGATGCGGCAAACGCGTTTAATTGTGGATTATCTTTACATAAAACCAACGTATCAGTGACCTCCTCACCAAAATGACATGTAACGCGCGCAAAATATGGTCACAATTGAGCTCAAAGTTTAGACAGTATTAGCTGTGCTGGTCATTGACAGGCAGATCAGCTGTTTTATGAGGATCCTACAAGTGGGTCCAATCAGCGCGGGAGAAGATACATGCACCTTACAGCTGTCCACTCTCAGTGATAATCCTCGGGGTTGTTACATCTTGCCAATTCATGAATAGTATTTTTAACACCAGATCACTGTAGTCAGAAAGCGATGTTTTTCTCACCCGACAGATTTTGAAAATACACCTGACTGATTTATACTCCCTTTTTCTATACACGTTATGTGTTGAATTATACGACACTGATTCGATTTCGGTGACCGAAAAAAAAAGAATTTTGTTACACAAAATTCAATCAAGCGTCGAAAATTTCCTTCTTCAACGTGCACAATGTATACCCGATTCCATTTTGTTTTCACTTTCTATGGGAATTGACTACTGCCAAAATGTTTCGTAAAGAATTTTCATGGCGAAATAAAATGTTGTGAATTTATATGGTGCTATAAAATCCTACAATAATGCTGTTTGCTTCAAAAGGCTGCTTTGCACAGCACAGTCGTCGAAAGTACGAAAGCTTACGTTAATATGCAGTCACTGAACTAAGAGCAAACTCGTTGATGAACGCCAATATATGTATTACCGATGATACGGCAGCATGATCCTTGATACTTGCAACATTGGTAAAAACTAACTGCTGGTAAGCAAACGATTTTGTTTTCAACTATTAGCCCGTACCCCCTTAGGGATCTATGACTGAGGTATAAGAACAAAATAAAGCAGTAGATTAAAATAATAGGGTTGAGTTTTGTTTAGAAGGCTGCCCTTGGTTTGCGTAAGTCGTTAAACAATTCGCTGAAAACTGTGCAATGCAAGTAAACCAATACTTCGTGGTTGTTACCACGGACGAGCGATATCTATGCAAATTGTGTAGATTTGCTGACATTTGTATACATAGACCACCCTATTAACTGAACTTCACTGTGGTCTTTGGTTTTCTAGAAACAAGCGTCTTCATTTCCTTTAAATTTATCCTCGGCAACTCGTTGGGATTCAATTTTTCCATTAGGAGTACGGTTTCCTCGTGCATGAAAATCCAAATCGGGAAGGTCTAGAAGCTTAAACCTCGTTCAATATTTTAATACGTCAAAAGGTTTTACGGTATAATTTTACAGATGGACTAATTTGTATCAACCAAAGAAGACGTTCCACAAACTGCAGCCGTGAACGGTGTCATCAACTTAAGGATATGTCAGTTTGCTGTACTCCGAAAAAAATGATGTCGGTGATGACAATGATGATGACAATTACCATGATCACAACAAGGTGTGTATTAACTACCGCAACGACTAAGTGTTGAGACTGTCTGTTGCTCACCTGAAGGCGCGGTATTACATTTGTTAGATTGGGAATCTGTGATCGGGTTTAGAACTAGCACAAGATCGTCCGTTATAGAAGCGTGACCGCTGGTAATNGGCTATCCGAGGAACTTGCGTTTTACATGGATCATTATGCAACCTGAAGGTTGCACCATTCAGCTGAATTTTACTGACTTCATGGTGAGTTGGTCTCTAATGGAAGCCGTTGAATTATTGTTGTTGTTTTTTTGTTACTTTTTCAGGTGCACTTAGCGCCCCAGGTAAAAGAAAGACTCAATAAAAACGACCAACTAAGAGACCGACTCTGCTGATGTATTTCGGAATGTACCGGATTTCTGTAGGACAAATGCGGCTGCATTTCTAGCAAATAAAACTTTTGCGGGGTTCGAGTAAACTAGTTATGTAGACGCTTGCAACTGATATCCGGGCATTCATTTTCCCGTCTAATTCAAATGTTCACATGGAATATATATAAACGTGACGCGATAAACATGTGTTTAATTGTGGATTATCTGTACACGACCCAAAGTGCCAGTGACCTCATCACCGAAATGACATATTACACTGGAGAAATATGCTCATAATTGGGTTCAAAGTGTCATAGTTCAGACATAATCAGCTGTGCTGGTCATCGACAGCCGGATTAGCTGCTTTATGAGAATCTTACAAGTGGGGTCAATCAGCATAGGAGAGGAAAGGTTACACTTACAGCTGTCCACTGTCATTGATAATCCTCAGAGTTGTTTCAAATTGTCAATTCATGATTAGTATTTTTAACACCAGATTACTGTAGTCAGAAATCGATGTTTTTTCTAACCAGACATATTCCGAAAATACACCGGAATAATTTATGCTCCCTTTTTCTCCAAACGTTTTCTGTTGAATTATACGACACTGATTCGATTTCGGTGACCAAAAAAAAAGAATTTTGTTACACAAAATTCAATCAAGCGTCGAAAATTTCCTTCTTCAACGTGCACAATGTATACCCGATTCCATGTTGTTTTCACTTTGCTATGGGAATTGACCACTGCAAAATTTTTCGTAAATAATTTTCATGGCGAAAAAAATGGTTATGAATTTATATGGGGCTATAAAATCCTACAATAATGCTGTTTGCTCCAAAAGGCTGCTTCGCACAGCACAGTCGTCGAAAGTGCGAAAGCCTGCTTTAATATGCAGTCACTGAACTAATAGCAAACTCGTTGATGAACGCTAATATATATAGTACCGATGATACGGCAGCATGATCATTGATGCTTGTAACATTGGTCAGAACTAACCACTAGTAACCAAACGATTTTGTTTTCAACTATTAACCCGTACTATCCAGTTGGTACCCCCTTAGGGATCTATGACTGAGGTATAACAACAGAATAAAATAACCGTACATTAGAATAAAACTGAAGGATTAATTTATGGGTAGAAGGCTGCCTTTGGTTTGCCTAATTTGTTAAACAATTCACTGAAAACTATGGAATACAAGTGAACCAATACTTCCGCGGTGCTGCCAGGGACAAACCTGATCTACGCGAGTTGGGTAGATTTGCTAACATTTGTATAGATAAATCACCCTATTAAGTGAACTTCACGGAGGTCCTTTGTTTTCTAGAACCACGCGTCTTTATTTCCTTTAAATTTACTCTGGACGTCTCGTACGGGTTCGATTTTCCCATTAAGTATACGGTTTATTCTTGCATGAAAATCCAAATCAGGACAGTCCAAAAGCTTTTATCTTATTCAGTATTTAAACACGTCAACGAAAATTTCCAACACAAAAAGCAATTTTTGCGGTACGATTTTACAGATGGACTAATTTGTGTCAACCAATGAAGACGTTCCACAAACTGCAGCCGTGAACAGTGTCATCAACCTAAAGATATGTCAGTTTGCTGTACTCCGAAAAAATGATGTTGGTGGTGACAATGATGATGACAATTACCATAATCACAACAAGGTTTGTATTAACTACCGCAACGACTAAGTGCTGAGACTGTCTGTTGCTCACCTGAAGGCGCGGTATTACATTTGTTAGATTGGGAATCTGAGATCGGGTTTAGAACTAGCACAAGATCGTCCGTTATAGAAGCGTGACCGCTGGTAATCAATCTAATGTACTGAACCCTTTGATGGTTCAGCAGAGGAATTTATGGTACTGATGGTAGTACTGCTCAACAAATGACACGAGTTATCCGCCAAACGCGGCTACCTGCGCAAAGTTTNTTGCACTTCAACCCTGAGTTCAGGAAATATTACGTCACCTGGTTACCCAAATGGCTATCCGAGGAACTTGCGTTTTACATGGATCATTATGCAACCTGAAGGTTGCACCATTCAGCTGAATTTTACTGACTTCATGGTGAGTTGGTCTTTCATGGAAGCCGTTGAATTATTGTTGTTGTTTTTTTCTTACTTTTTCAGGTGCACTTAGCGTCCCAGGTAAAAGAAAGACTCAATAAAACGACCAACTAAGAGACCGACTCGGCTGATGTATTTCGGAATGTACCAAATTTCTGTAGGACAAATTTTTGTGAGGCTCGAGTAAACTAGTTATGTAGGCGTTTGCGATGGATACCCAAGCATTCACTCTCCTGTCTAATTCAAATGTTCACATGTGATATATATAAACGCGATGCGGCAAACATGTGTTTAATTGTGGATTATCTGTACACGAACCAAAGTACCAGTGACCTCATCACCGAAATGACATATTACGCTGGAGAAGTATGCTCATAATTGGGTTCAAAGTGTCATAGTTCAGACATAATCAGCTGTGCTTGTCATCGACAGCCGGATTAGCTGTTTTATGAGAATCTTACAAGTAGGGTCAATCAGCATAGGAGAGGAAAGGTGCAACTTACAGCTGTCCACTGTCATTGATAATCCTCAGAGTTGTTTCAAATTGCCAATTCATTATTAGTATTTTGAACACCAGATCACTGTGGTCAGAAAGCGATTTTTTTCTCACCCGACATATTCCGAAGATACACCTGAATAATTTATGCTCCCTTTTTCTATAAACGTT
Source organism: Opisthorchis felineus (assembly GCA_004794785.1). Taxonomy (NCBI): domain Eukaryota; kingdom Metazoa; phylum Platyhelminthes; class Trematoda; order Opisthorchiida; family Opisthorchiidae; genus Opisthorchis; species Opisthorchis felineus. Next base: position 44,922 of record SJOL01006634.1, read on the forward strand.
TTCTGTTGAATTATACGACACTGATTCGATTTCGGTGACCCAAAAAAAGAATTTTGTTACACAAATTTCAATCAAACATCGAAAATTTCCTTCTTCAACGTGCAAATGTATACCTGATTCCATTTTGCTTTCACTTTACTATGGGAATTGACTACTGCCAAAATGTTTCGTAAATAATTTTCATGCGAAACAAAATGTTGTGAATTTATATGGGCCTATAAAATCCTACAATAATGCTGTTTGCTTCAAAAGGCTGCTTCGCACAGTACAGCCGTCGAAAGTACAAAAGCCTGCTTTAATATGCAGTCACTGAACTAAGAGAAAACTCGTTGATGAACGCTAATATATATAGTACCGATGATACGGCAGCATGATCTTTGATGCTCGTAACATTGGTGTGAACTAACCACTAGTAACCAAACAATTTTGTTCTCAACTATTAGCCCGTACTATCCAGTATGTACCCCTTAGGGATCTATGACTGAGGCATAACAACAGAATAAAATAGCCATACAGTAGAATAAAATTAAAGGATTAATTTATGGTGAGAAGGCTGCCTTTGGTTTGCCTAAGTTGTTAAACAATTCACGGAAAACTATGGAATACAAGTGAACCAATACTTCCGCGGCGCTGCCAGGGACGAACTTGATCTATGCGAGTTGGGTAGATTTGCTGACATTTGTATAGATAAATCACCCTATTAATTGGACTTCACGGAGTTCCTTTGTTCTCTAGAAACACGAGTCTTCATTTCCTTTAAAGTTATTCTCGACGACTCGTAGGGATTCGATTTTCCCATTGAGTATACGGTTTACTCGTGCATGAAAATTCAAATCAGGACAGTCCAAAAGCTTTTATCTTATTCAGTATTTAAATAAGTCAACGAAAATTTCCAACACAAAAAAACAATTTTTGCGGAATGATTTTACAGACTGACTAATTTGTGTCAACCAAAGAAGACGTTCCACAAACTGCAGCCGTGAACAGTGTCATCAATTTAAAGATATATCAGTTTGCTGTACTTCGAAAAAAGTGATGTCGGTGATGACAATGATGATGACAATTACCATTATCACAGCAAGGTGTGTATTAACTACCGCAACGACTAAGTGTTGAGACTGTCTGTTGCTCACCTGAAGGCGCGGTATTACATTTGTTAGATTGGGAATCTGAGATCGGGTTTAGAACTAGCACAAGATCGTCCGTTATAGAAGCGTGACCGCTGGTAATCAATCTAATGTACTGAACCCTTTGATGGTTCAGCAGAGGAATTTATGGTACTGATGGTAGTACTGCTCAACAAATGACACGAGTTATCCGCCAAACGCGGCCACCTGCGCAAAGTTTGACTCAACGTTGCACAGCAACTTTGGTTGACATCAGGTCAAGTGTGAACGATTCAAGCTATTTTACAGAGCCAAACGCTCTCCTCATTTAGTCATCGTCTCTAACACACTGCACTGAACAAGAGCCATATGCAATTTTAAAAACTCGGTTACTGTCTGCACTCTCATCGGGCGACGAAAACAGAAGTGCTTCACCTATCGTATGGGTGAGTTACAAGCCGAATAGGTTTTTGGTCAATTAAGTCAGCTACAAATAAAGAACGGAACAGGTGGGCAAACTTCATCGTATAAATACCTAAATATATTTCCAGATCATGCATAATGTATATAATATAGTTCTGGTTGTCCTTGGTTTTCCACGCCTCGGAGCTGCATCAATGGATACAACCATTCAGTTCAAACCCCCTACGTAATTACATGTACCCGTACGCTGAAGGGTTAGTTGTGCTATAATTCAGCCAAATTAGGACATGAAACAACCTAAAGAGTACCGTCATAAGAGTCTTGAGTGACTAGATTAGGGTGGAAAAAGATTGCAAATTATTCATATTATTCGTCCCCAAATTCCGTGCTGAAGAGGCAACTATAAGCATAGCAGACTAATTAAATTAGAACAGGCACACATGGAGGCCCCCAAAAGGAAGATGCTCAATGCGTAATATTGTTTTACACAGCCAAAAAGCTTTAAATATATTTTTGGTGTTTACCTCGTAATGTGCGTCGTAAGAGCTTCCCGGTGAGAACTTTTGTCGTTACATGACTGATTTCAAATACTGAATCGAATTGCCGAATAATCCCTTTGTGCATCACTTTTCTGGGACTGCTAGTGTTAGTCCCAGCGCAAAAGGTATGCA
>SJOL01006634.1:55637-67038 GCA_004794785.1 Opisthorchis felineus
ACACCAATGACACCAATGACACCAACATTTCCAGTCTATTCTTCTAGCCAGCCAGACACAGTCCCGGTAAAAAACATAAGGATCTAGCTGCGTTTACTTGGCCTTCACATATGATTCCCAACTATTCTGAATGATGTTTTATATTTACAAGAATGACAACATTTTTTCTCCCATATTTCCCTAGAATGTAGAGAAAATGGTAAGCCACCAATCTTCCGATATCTAATGCTAATTTTTTGCACGCAGCCTTTAGTATTTTTACTTGATATTGTGCTGAGCTGTTGGAATCTTTGCTCGGGAATGAGATGCTGTAATTGAGGCTCAGAATGCTATGCGGAAATCAGCTGATCCAATGTTAACTAGACACCGTAGCAGAGTAAAAGATGGGAGCATGTTCACACCGCTGTCATCGACATCCAAGAGTAAAAGAGGCTTAAGAGAACTGGATTGTATTGATTGTGATGCTAATAGACCGCCTGCCACTTTGAACGTATTTTAGCTACAAAAGCCGCACGTACACCACCAAGACCTCATGTCGGACAAACACTGAAAAGCTTTTCAGGAGAGAAGAAACAATTTCGGGTTTCTAACAGTTGCGCGGTAGGTTTACTAGCACCATGCTAACCATAGACAAATGGCCAACCTGCGATGAAAACCCTCAGATCGAATTTCGCATCTGCTTCCACAACTGGCAAGGGCTGTTTTCATTGGATTTTAATCTGAAGGACGAATACTGGGCAAACTTGGGCCGATTCGTTGGGCGGCTTGAGAGCCGTGAACAGATCATGTTACTTTTAGTAAATCCGAAATGACAACCTAAAGAGACCACGAAGTTATCCGTTTTTTAGAGTGAACAAAGAAATCTCAGCAAAACGTGAATGGAAATGCCCACGTAATATAAGACTTGCGGTTGCGGATAATGTATCGAATTGCAAACAATGAATAGTGCAACACCCCACATTTGGTCATGGATTTTGGCAGCCAATTTATTCATATTTATCTTTGGCCATTACCCACAAGACGTTTTTTGTTCTGATCAAAAACTTAGTCATTCTATGGAGGATTTTAGTGATAGTTGTGTAGAAATATCCTCCTGGGAGAATCCATGTTGGATCCAGGAATATTGAAGATCATCCATAATAACTCGTAGATTGCGTAAGTTCTGATTCATGAATCCTAGTTACTGTCATTGGTTATTCCAAATTTTTGTGCAGGAAGAAGCCTTCTTACAAAATGGGGTAATTAGAACGTGCGCTCGTACACAACTAATTATATCTATAAAATTCCAGCCGACACAATCAAAAGTGCCCACTCCACAGTAAACTGTAAGAACAATCAAAAACAGCTACCCACTTGGATGTCTCGACAATGGCCTTGTGATTGGTGCATTGAGTTTTTCTGTATCAGGTTAAAAAAAATCAAATGGAACGCCTACACAGGGTCTCGCGATAGTGCATCAAAATTTCGATAAAGATGAAGTACTAATAAACCCTAACAAGAGCGCTCTCAAGTAGATTACCCAGCGAAGTACAAAGATCTATCTATGCGTTCGCATCGGTCGCAATAAAACAAAAATTTGAAAGGTTAAGATGAAAATCGTTTCATTCGAATACATTCGTTGTTTTCTAAGAAGCGCGACGTATGTTAGGGTTGGGTGGTAGAAGCGCTTTTTTCAAATAGGCGGATTAAAAACACCCCGTCTTTTTCATTCAGTAAATCAAATTTTGGTTTGTCTCAACATAAAACTAAGGTTGTGGCAATAAAGAATGCCAATTATCCGATTTCATTCGTTACTTTTTTCAGGAAATACAACGTGCGCAGTTACATATGACCTCCCAGCGTCGATAATCGAGTCACCTGGGTTTCCTTTGGGCTATTCAGATAAACTGAACATGACGTGGCGTGTTTCACAACCCGAAGGATGCACCATTCGTATGCAGTTTGAGTTTTTTAAGGTACACGCAATATAAAAGTTGGCTTAGCACGTGATAATTGCTCAAGGCTGATGTTTGTGTTCAAACCTGCACATTATCATTCGAAGTAAGCCACAAAACTGCAAACTAATTTATTTCAAACCTAAGATCAAAAATGTAGGCAGAAGATACACGACGGTAACGGGTTTTGTAAATAAGATGGAACGCTAGACCAGAGACACTCAGGCATATCTGGCTCAGACGAGTACTGAGGGATTTCTCTGGGCCCTCCGTTACCGTTGGTAAGACGTACTGAATAGCGCTATTTGCCAACTTCACAAAATTGAGCGTTACTCTGTGGCGTAAAGCTGTCCAGAACTGGCGGAGTGCGCAAAGTTATTGCGCATAAACGAGAGTAAAGCCAGTCGTGAGTTGTGGAAGAAACAGAAAAATTAATGTTTGACCGATGCATAAAAATCGGAGTCACTTGTTTTTTCCCGCCAAGTGGTAGAAATGCGCCAAATAACTCGAGCCAAACAAGTATTCTTGACACATGGAAAATGTTCTTCAGATACGTATTTCCCAAATCCATGGTTAGCCATTTAAACTTTAAAAGTTTTGTATGAAACCGGGGAAGTGTAAGGAAATTTCAATCGCAAAATTGATTGCGTAAATGTTAGACGAAACGCAGATATTTGAAAGGCAATCGTGATTACATGACTTTAGAAACATTACTTTATATGATACGTAGCGGACAACAACAATGTAGACAAAACTACGGTTAAATTAAACAGTAATTCGTGTTGACAATTAATACACTAATAATATTGCTGCAGGTCAGCTTACTAGGGCTCGTATTTTAATAACCCCCTTTTACTACCTCTCAAATTTGCATGAACAACATTGTTCCCAAATAATGGTTAAAGATAGCGGGCACAATTTTAGTCTCAACCACATCTTAGTTGGTTTTACATTAGTGTCCCAAGCAAGCAAGTTCTGTGGTTTGCATCACCAGACTAAATGAAGTTCCCGAGTTTTCCTGATAAGCGAATTTTTTTGCAGTGACAGGCTTCTAACTGAGGGTCTTATTCATATTCTTGACAGATGATGCTGAAAATGTACTCCATAGTTTCCGCATAATCAGTTCACTATTGCCATTTGCTAGTCCATGCTGCAAAGGATATTAATAACCATGTGTTTTCATACTACTTATCCGATTCAGCTTGAGTGGCCTCGCGATTTTTTGCTGGTGTACGATGGACAGCATAGCTCAAACCTTCTTCTTGGCAAATGGACTGGAGTTCAATTGCCACCGTCTATTGTGTCAACCAGCAATAATTTGAGAATGGAGCTGATCACTGATGGCGCACTTCAACGCAAGGGGTTTTCAGCGAATTATCACTCTCGTGAGTTTAAATCTTAAATAGACTAGAATCATGTAGCCCACAATATCGAACACAGCCTACTTTCATGCGTACCTGCGCGGCCTGCTCACAAGAAGAGGATAACCTCTTTATCAGCTTTTTCTAAGTTGCTGTGCCCAACGATTGTTATGGTGAACAGCGACAAACTAGTAACATCATGGGTAAAATGCTAAACGGTTTCTAACTCCGACTGTTCTGGGTATGCGTATTCTAACTTATTTCCACACAAAGCGATTTGACTCAACACAGCTAGAGGGCGATGGTAATTACCAGCGCACAAATGTTCACCAATGAATTCATGCGCTACAGGGACGCAGAATGAGCACCGCAGTGACAATTCAGAATATTTTGAAGCCAAACTATTCTACTACACCATCCGGGTATGGCAACATCACCATCTCGCATAGTTATGTTTGGCAACAAATGGGCACAACGTTCGGTACATGAGTTTTTGATATCAAGAGTTCAAACAACTAGAAGTGCGGCTAAGGTTACCTGAAGATGAATTATGTTGCTCGTTTGGGTATCGGATATCTAATTTGCTATTTGTAGACATCCGTGATACATGTGGAATGTTGTTGTTTCCATTTGACACGTGCTGGTGAAATAGGTTTCCTCGAGTGTTTTAGGAAGTAAGTGCATTTCAGTCGAAACTGCCCTCCATAGCCGCGATTTGTGATACGAGTTTCACTCCGCCAATTCACCAGCGATGTCTCCGCAACGAAAATAAAGTTTAATCCCGTTAGATTCGGAGAATGTTTTCTCTCAGGCCCCACTTGGAATGATTACACTTAGATAGTGTCAAAATACGAGTTTACAAGCGTGAATAAAGTTGCGGTTGAAAGTGTACAGCACAATCATAAGGCCCCCATATTGACGCCAAATCTCCGGGCCATGCAAAAACTGCGAGAAGGCCTGATAAATGCCTGACACAGATGGAATGGAGCCATATCACTTAACACGTTGAAGCTGTTCATTCATGCTGTAAGTGCGCACCGTAGTTCAATAGGAGGAGAGACGATGCCTACCGTTTTCAATTATGATAACAGTAGTATGAAATGTGATGTGGTTACCATGCAGAGCGACATTTTATCTCATCGTTACACGTAAGTGATTCACATAGCCTTTCTCCGGAATACCAATGAATATTTTGTGGGAATCCTCCGGCTCTACAGGGCTTCATAAATGACTCTTGCTTTATTTTGAAAACAGAATTCTATCTTTGCGCTCTGAAGAGCGAACTCGGCACGAGCGACTACGGATAAACTTCCCTAACGAAAGGGCCTCTACATTAAACACTTGAGGGCTACATTCAGTATGCGCATAAGACGCACTCCTTCAGGAGAGCTCGAAGAGCTCTCCATAAACTTCACAAATTCAATGAAAGAGACATTTGGGAAGTCATAGAGATTGGCAATAATTTCCTCCACGGAGCTTCAGGGCATGTTTTCAATCAAATTTCTTTACGCACTTTTCTAGATAAAAGTGATTATTCCAAGGTATCACCTGGCATATTTCATAATCGTTGCCTTAACCCTTCAACGTCATTTCCGTTATAGACTGTCCACCTGGCGGTAAGTCACGGAATATTAAAGCATTGAAATTTACAGTGGCTATTGGTGTTAATTCAATAAAATTTGTGAAATGGCTTACGAGCCTAGAAAATATTCATTTTGGGTAAACATCTTTCTCAGATTTGGTACTTGATTAGGTAAAACTCGTGTGAAGGAATTCATTTAGTCTAAATGGATCAACTTAAGCACATTTTTTTCTGTACGTATAATAAGCTCTCACTGAGTACTCATTACATGGGTCCCCCAGAGTTTTTAGGTGGAACGATATTTTAGATATCATGGTGTGCACTCTTAATGATTTTGCATTCTTATACGTGTTCCATTTGTGAGGCTGCTGGAAATTTTTTTAAAAGACTGCTACTGGTGTTCCGACTTAACTTGAAATGGGGACTAAATAAGGCTTTCAAGTAACATGAAAGTAATCTGCAAACATTACTATGTTACTAGATTTCTGAGACTAGATTTCTAAGATGTTGCTCATAACAGAATGATTTCAAGAATATTAGTGTGTATTGATCAGTGCAGAAAATGCAAAGAAAACAGTGGTATGGGACGTCATTTTCACTTTGTGTGTGTTTGATTTTGTAGTCTCTCGTATAAATGAAGGAACGACGAGCAGAAAGTGCACCACACTCACTGCAAACCCAACAGACAGCATCGCTTCACCAAATTACCCACGGAAATATCAAGCTAACCTGACCTACACATGGACCATTTCACAACCTCAAGGTTGTGTCGTTCGTTTGCAGTTTGAAGACTTTGAAGTGGGTCAAATTCTGTTGAATTTTTTCATGTTAATTGTCATTGTGATTGTTCGAGGTACCTGAAATGGTATATCGGTGTTAGTTGCAGGTTCTCGGCATGCCATTTCATGCGAAAGGGTATTCGTGATACCCGGCATACTGAAAGCCTGCTTAAATGGCTCACTGGAAACGGCGTAAGGTTTCCACACAATTTGTATTCTGTCGTGGTGACCAATGTGGTGCCATCACAGGGAACAGTATATCTTTAAGCCAGCTAGCAATATGTAATCTGGGAAATTCGAACGAAAACCACAGTTTGGAACCTTGAGAATGCGATGTTCTCAAACGTTTATGCTAAATTCCATCGACTTTCGAGTAGCCCACACTTTATTGTCTGCGAAAATATCCGGAGGACATGTAAGCTCTTTCAATTAATTAGTTAGTACCCTGAGCAGAACCCATAAATGATGCGAGTCCCAAAATATGATCTAAATCATTCCGCGCAGCTGAAAAACCTTCCAACTCAGTTTCATCCAACATGTATTTGACTCCGAAAGCACAACTCATCAGTTGAATGTTGTTGGAGATAAATATTTTTCCTGGGGTCCTCCATGCTTTTCGAACTTTTTAGCAGCCTATCGGAAGAAAGCAGAAATACATTGGTGTGACTGCGTAATTTTATCTCACATGGTGCTTCTGTTTCCGTAGTGCGCTTAAACTACACGGCTCCAAACGTGTGTTACACTCGCGCCTTATTTTCAACGTTTCGTCTTTATAAATTTAGAGGTGGCGCAAATAAATAAAGAATGAAAGAAAGAAAGTTAGAAAGTTAGAAAGTTAGAAAGTTAGAAGAATGTTAGTTAAAGAAAGTAAATCTCTGCTGGCGGTAATACCATCTACCGAAACAAAACAGTGCACAACAATTCAAGTCTTGCGGACATCTATGCCATTGAATACAACAGCGATTCCCTTTGAAGGTAATCTCATATCAAGTGAGGTGTAGCCGCATTCTATTGTTGGCCGCTGACGAGTATACGAGGAATCTTTGTTGAAGAACAGGATTAAATGCATTTTCAACTGTAACTTCCGCACCTCAGAGTATGTTTGTTTTATCACATGAGTTGCCCTTAAAGCGACAGAAGCAAATCGAGGATCGTGCCTTACCTTGTACCTATAAAATATCTTGAATGCATTCCCCCTTCCCTAAAGCGTCTCGGTGCCCATACGCCCGGCATTTGCAAGCCAATAGAAATCACTAACAAAAATGGTGAAGTGAAGCTCGCCGCGATTCTCACACGTGCACATTACACAAATATAGTTTTGGCAAAATTCTAAGCGTCTAACTTCCCAGTACCATGCTTATCCTTATCGTAGGATAAAATATTTTATCGTACGGGTGTCGGCTAACCGCGCTGCTTTCTGTCGCCTGTGATGCTAAGAAATCAGATTATCGTGAAGCAGGGCAGAACCAAATTAACCATAACTTGGATACAAAAGTACGCCCCATCGTATTGCTTCTTCCATATGCGATGCCACACAAAAATCCGAATTGGAACCAACCAAAAATATGTGATCGACCTCCAAACAAGTCAAAGGTGCATGCTGGAAAACATCTGCAAGCCGGTTAGCTATACCCAATTGCGACCGTAACTTACATTCACATGCGTTAAACTTTGTTTTTTTCTCGTTTCAGCTTGAATCAGATTATGATTTTGTTCACGTGTACGACGGACCGGCGTGCCGTGAAAACCTGTTGGACAGGTGGACTGGAACACGCTTACCGTCGCCACGAATTTCGACGGGCAACAACATTACAATCGAAATGCATACAGATAGTTCGCTGGAATTTCGAGGTTTTTACGCAACCTACGACACTCGTAAGCTTAATACCAGTTTTTAATATCATTTCGTAATCTAGTCTTTCCTCATTCATTCTTCCGAAAATATCACCCGAAGTTTGTTAAGTGTCAGTCCGATTGCAGTTTTATGATCCGTAGAAGACTGCGGGAAATAAAGCTCATCAGTTTCAAGTAACATTGTCTATCACAGTTCCAGTTTTTTAACGGCAGCAACAGGGTTAAATGCAACTGACGTGGATGCGAAACCATAATTATCACTAATCAGAATAATTCGCATTGCTCCACATTGCTCATACGCACTCACGCTTGCTCTTCTATTAGCATAATGCATTGGTGAAATCATGTTAAAGGGCGGAAGCATCACACTAGAATCACGCACATACTGGGGCTTATCTGGCACTTGGCGTATTAGGCAAGCACACATTAGATGTGCCTGAATGATCATATTTTGGCAGGTGCTAGCCGCCTCGATTAAGCAATCTGACTGGTTTGCCAGAAAGCTCAAACGGCGACTCACTGAGTTTCCGTGTGCTTCGTCGATTAAGTGAACGGGTCTGTCAAGACTTTCTGCTAGCCGACGACACAGACGTTCAAAATCTGGACATTTTCGGTTGTTCGTAGTTGTGCAATGGTTATGCAGAAAACATGCTTATGAGGATTTCAATCGAGACCGGGGAATATGTTTATTTTTTAAATTTCACCTGAATTAGTAGGGTCGGATTTGAGGAGGAATGCCCGAATTGGAACAAGGTGATTACGAATTACGGGAATCATGCAAGTACCAGCAATTACTAAGGCGTGGATTATTAGCCAAAGCTGATATGTTTCATTTGAAAGCTACGGTAATGTTGTATACAGTAGTATTGGAGCTCGCGATGCCCGGTAGTTTGGAGCGAGAAAATACTGAGAGAAAAATCCATGGTTCAAACCCAAACTCAACATATCCTTTGTAGATTTCGACAACCTTGGTACATCTGAGATTGCGTGGTGGGTCAGCTACGAAATGTCGTCACTGCTAGAGTATCATGAAACTGCACTTCTGGTACAACAGCAGTTTGCTCTAAGAGTCTGAAGTTATTGCCTACGTTTAACAACAACTGCGATCACAAGAAATGTAAAATTTACAATTTTGTCATCAGGATTTCCTTTTCGTTCGTGACCAAGAGAAGCCAACCGAAGGAAAACCCATTCTCCGCAATGCTAGAACTTAATTCTTATGTCACGATGAGGGCCGGATAGAGCCTATTACATTCCAGTTGAACGTGTGCAGACGTGATCAAATGGCTTTGTATAATTCAGATTAGCCAAAAGAGACAAAGACTAACGCCTATGGCATACCGTGTAAACCCCTAAGTTAGACGCCCAAGAAATGAAACTCTGCCTGGAAGTTCCTGTCTGGTGATCGCTTCTTGACTGCAGCCGCCTTTAAGCTAAGAACTAAATTGTGGTGCGAGATGACGAACTCCGTTGGGATCCTGTATCTTTAGAGCGGAATTTTTTCAACAACACCATCAGCATTGTACAGGAATGAAGGTGTGCACACGTCTACTGTTGGTCAATTGCACGTAATGTGATTGCAGGAACATATGAAGTTGTCTATTTTTGATTGCAAATATCGTGGTCTCCGCAGCGATCCAAGTAGTTGAACAAGTATTTGTTCTAAATAATCTAAAGGCCCATCTGCAGTAATAGGTTGCTGGTAAAATTCCGTGTTTGAAAGCACATTTCATTTAGGTTGCAGCAGGCTATCCGCCATAGGCGCTTTCATATCTATCGACTACATGTGTTTGCCCCAATTCCTGTTGATTTCAGGTACAACGATGATACTGTCATTCTTCTCCTACCTGTCACGTCTATCCATTAAGTTTTTAATTACACAATACACCCAAAACTTTTAAACTGGCTTTATTTACCAGAACATAACCACAAGTTCCAAATTAATAAACCATGTGATTTTGCCAATCGTGCAATCGTGTTATGGCTGGCGACAGTATTGCGTGATACAGCTATTCCCACATCCTTTAAGTTTGCCACATAATGCATGCGAACTTTACCGACATCAGCAGAGGATAGAATTCCATCCAGGAATTTTGGTCATAGTCCAGCACTTAAGTACCACTACGCTTTATTCAGTCGTGCTTCATGTAACTCTGTATTGTTCTAAGCCCCCGGTTTACTACGGGCAGCCTACAGCAGGTGAATGATTCACTACGGCGAAAGGAATGTTGCGGTACATAAAACCTTGTAAAATATGTGTTTTGGAAGGCAAACGGATATTCGGACCTATGTCTAGGTGGGAGATACCTTCAACCAATAAGCAAGAAAGGTAGGCTCTATCCTGAGTGGAACATACTGTAGCGCAATGTACCGAGGAAGTCTGAAAGGACATCACTGATGACTACAAAATAAGCAAAACGATTTGGTACAAGTCTTCTGTTCATTAAGCACCACAGTTTGTATTACAACGACTCCAATGAAACAGCTTTAACCAATCTCTGGCCGCAAAACTGTGCAGTCTAAATTTGTGTAAAATATAACAAGTTAGTGAGGACCTTGTTTGTTGTACTTTGTTGGTTTCAACTTGGCTACATATCGGCATGTATTCCACATTTTTTTGCAGTGTGTGGGAGTGAAATACCAGGTGCGTCCTTGCTATTTCTTATAACCGTGTGTATTGGTTCAAAATCAAGCAGCAAGTATAACAAACGCCAGAGGCGTTGAGTCCTTCAGTGAACTTTGAAGTGACACTCAGAAACACCCATGGGAGAATAGTGTGCAGGGGATCTATTTACCAAAGCAAATGGCCCGTGGACATAACAGTTTGAACTTCTAATCCCGGAATGATCAACATATCTGCGCGCTAGATGTGTGAATCGTTGAACTTGCTATTATGCTCGTGATTTAGAATATCCAAATTGCGCATCCGCAATTGCTAGACCGTGACTCTGTTAGCAGTGTGCTCTCTTCGGCTGCAAGTAATTTATTTTGTTCGTATGGTGCACACAAAAGTGGTCTATTCACCGCATTTTCGAGTGAGATGCTATATGTCGTATGTCAGCAGAAGAACAGAACACAATATCATTTCGACAACATCGTAGTGAAGAAATTGAGACAACCTTTACATGGCGCATTGTAGAAGCGATCACCTACTTTGAGAAGCATTTGAGTGGTATGCTGCAATCTATCACGCATGGCCTCTTGGGTGTAATTTCAGTGGAATAAGCCAGGCAGTTCCAAGTTAGATGATTCACAGGGGTCAGAAAATAATATACTCTCTGGAAATCACAAATCTCTGGTTTTAGTGTTAAACTCCATGTCTACGTTTCGATCAGCAGTGGTCACGTCAGAGTCATCACAGCATTTTGAACAGAATGAAGGTTGTCTCCAAAACCCAGCTGCCCGAATATTTCCCATCAGTACGGTATCCAATCCAATAAATCCTGGCTCTTAAAGCCGTAGGCCGCATATTCCAAAGCGAGTTGCAATAACGTCGTAGCGACATGATATGCAACCTCCTGAATGGAATTCTCGCACATCAGTCAGTCTTACTTTGAAAGTTATAGTTACTGATATTAACAACTTTGTAACTTAATTGATTTTCTTTGAGAGCTGACCTATTGCGTTCAGGCCTGCAGCATTATACAAGCGCTTCCCATTAAGCAATGTAGATCAAAAGGCACACGCTGTTGGGAGTCATCACCAAACACGAATTTTGATCAAAAGGGCCCTTAAACACAATAGTGGCGGAAGAACTTGTGAAGTGCAAACAGTTACACCATGGAATAAATTCTGGTGCAATAAACAGCTTTTGGGTCGGTCTAAAATGGAGCGTTTTTGTGCATTGTTCTATTCATTTTCCAGTTTTCGACAGCAGCTTTGCCTGGTACG
>SJOL01006634.1:72930-87957 GCA_004794785.1 Opisthorchis felineus
CTGGTGCAATAAACAGCTTTTGGGTCGGTCTAAAATGGAGCGTTTTTGTGCATTGTTCTATTCATTTTCCAGTTTTCGACAGCAGCTTTGCCTGGTACGCGCAATGAACAGCCTTATAAAATGTTTTATAAGCGCCCTCGCGTTGGCACAAGGCGCGCTCAAAGTCTTACTAAGGGCGGCGCAGTGGCTGCTCCAGACATAGAGGAACTGTCTGCTAAGCAGCTGCGGATCAGTAGACAAATAGCAAAAGCTCACCCGTTCCATTATCACACATGAGATTTAATATTCTACGCTCTTATATAATTTGCAACATTTCAACCAAAGAGCCATCTTTTGGGGCAGAAAATAATATGATATCAAGTTGGTAAATCCTTCCAGAATTAATGTATAACATTTGACGCGATTAAACAGAAGATCATTAACCGATCACTGTATAGAGTTTTTCTTGAAGTTCACACTCTCAGCAAATCACAATTCACAGCCTTAATGACACTAAATACTAATCTGTGTAAACTGCATTTGTTTATTTCATGAGCTTTTATTTGATATATTGTGCAACCGTTGGATGTAACTTCTAATGCCCATCTTTCCATTCAAAAAGTAGCTAAAGCACTGACGTTACGCTATCCAAAATAATTTATCCTTAGATTCTGGTCTGATGAGCCGAGTTTGGAGCGGTGTTTCCGGTGCCCCGTAAAGTGTGGCAAACCGAGTCACTCAAATATTGGAATGTTTTACCGTAAGTATTTGGTGTCTTGCAGCAGCATCCATATCGTTTTGTAGTTTACATATTACGTGCACCGCATCCCGTGGAGCCCTACAGAATCTACACATCCAAGTTGGACGTGTATGATGAGAGTCAAACGGGGATTAAAATGTTGCAACGCCGCGCGGCAGAAACACTAGCTGTGCCAGTTGTTACGTCATTTATGTTAGTCTACAACAGTATCGCATGCCGTATTTGATACAAACCGCTCATTGGTTGTTGACCAGGTGGCTGTTCATCTGTTTGCTCAGCTTGGCATTTGACTTGCAAATTTTTCGTCACCATAAGAGGAGACAACGTCAGTGCGTTCATGTAGCATTTGAAGGCTACCTGCGATCTCTAAACGTGAATGGCTATTTGAGTGACAGCGTTTTTTCGTGAATTTATTGGTCCGTTCGTGATGTTTTTTGCGTTGTGGTTTGCGTTCCTTCGTGTCAGTTAGTCATTCCAATACCTTCTATCTTTAATGGTTTCCTCACCGGTTTTGACTAGCCCCTCTCGAGTTGCAATAAGTTTTGCTCAGGTTTTCCCGGGAGCGATTGGGTGGCAACACCACTGTATTTTCCCCATTGTATTGACTGGCATCCTTGAGTCCACCGTTTAATTTTCGTACTTTGGTTTATTGACTGCGAGCCTCCTTCAATCCAAGTGTTGTGTCCGTTTGGATCGAACCCCCTGCTTTTTATAGGAGTTCCTCGTCTAACCGTTTGTGCTTTTCAGAGCTTCGTGCGTTGTTTTGCTCTTAGTGGTTGAAGAATATGTTCGGTTTCAATATGCTTGTTGATAGCTTTTTTGGTGGAATGTCATGCTTTCATAAATTCGCGTTCCTTCTTCGTACTCCCTTGAGCCAGTATGCGAGCGCCGCTCCAGTCGAACTCGTGTCCTTCCTGATCTTTGTGCACGGAGATGAGAGAGAATTGATCCTGTTTTTTGGAGCGCGCTTATGTTCATGTGCTTTGGTGGGGAGCCCCCTTTCTGTTTGTTCTATATATCGTTTGTCGCAGTCCTTGCATGGGATCCCATATATGACATTGTTCTTCCTCATTGGATCCAATTTTCCTTTTGGGTTCGATAGTATCCTTCACAAAGTGCTCCCTGGTTTATAAGCCAAAGTCGTGCTGTACAGTTATAAGAGCCGTGCGATCATTTTGGCGGTGTTCCTGACGATATAGTGTGACTTGTTTGCTTCTCTTTTGTGCTGTTTTGTTAGCCGTGTTTGGCTTTTTGGATGATCTCCACATGAAAATCCTAGGGCATCCATCTCTCTCGAACAGGTTGTACGGGCATATTTCTTATTCAATCTTGGGATCCGTTATGCCGCAATGTGTTTGGATTGGTTTTAAAAGTGTCCGAATGCAGCTTTGTTTGAGACGGCTTGGGTGGTTGTTCTGGTAGCTCCGAATTTATTCCGCGTGCACCACCTATTACTAGACCTTCCACTAGTCCATTTGGCAATCTAGTGATGACATAGTCCAGAAATACTACTTGCCTTTTCTTCGACTGTAAATTTGATGTCGTAAAAAAACGTGTTTAGCAGTTGGCTTACTCGCGTTTGTTTGCCATTTTTGATAATCACAAAGGGTCGTCTACGTAACGTAATCCAAAATATGGGATTTATGTAAGGTCATGCAATTTGTTCCAGCTTTTGCATCGTACTTTCCGCAATAAATCCTGAAATTGACGACCTCATTGGTGTCCTTCGTAGTTGTTCGCAAAATTCCCTGTTAAACTTGAAATGTGTGATCAAGTATAATTCAAGCAATTGGCAGAGGTCCTTTTTCTCGCGAAATCCAGTTGGCATGCCGCCGTTATCCAAAAATTCGGTCACAGGTTGTGTTGGCAGAACGAACATCTACAGACGTGAATAATGAGCTCACTCAAACGAGACCGTTATTTCATCTTGGTCGAAGTTTACGTTCTTCAGTCTCCCCAAAAATTGTCCCGCATTGTTGATTGAGTATGGAGACCCACCGATGAGATATTTTAACTTCTACATAGTTCTTTGAAAAGATTGTACATCGCCGATCTTGGGAGTGTTTCTATTGGTCAGAGATCAATGTTTGTCTGTGTACATCTGGGAGTCCGCAGAAGCGGAGAGTGGCCGAATCACCAGACCTTATCCCCCAATATTCCTCTTTCCAATCGACTCGACGGAACGCAAACCAGAAGCAACGGAGATAACCAACGGACCAATATACTCACGAAAAATGCTGTCGTCCAACTAGCTAGTCACGTTAGGAAATAGCACATAGAATCGCTCAATAGTTTTAGTCAACAAACCGGCTGTGCGCTGTCGGTCCAACCGAAATGACAATACACTGGTCAAACATGGTCAAAAACAATCTCATCTTAGGTGGTCTCCTCATTCGAAATACGCACTACAAACATTTTACCTGGACACAACATTTTAGCTGGAAAGCCGTGTCAGATTACGTGCTGAAAGTGTCTCGCTGAAGGCTGTTAAACGTAAACTCCAACAGGTAGGCATATCCAACGCCTAATGTGTCCCCATAAAGACATTCTGTATCATTGTTCTAGTGCGGAGCCGATTATTGAGGCACGCAGATATACCTGATTAACTAATGATTTGCACAAAGGTTTTGAGTAAGGAGAATGCAAACTCATTAAACTAACATGCATGCTGGTCAATTGGAATTTAAGCACAATGACAGTCGCATAGCTGACCAAAAATATTATGCAAAATAATTTCAACATCACAAAATGTCACGTTTAATGTATACAGACAAAAATGCCGCACGTTTTGCATAAAATGGTATGATTCCAATGGCGTGCGATAATGAAGTAGTTTTGTAGGGCTCCTAAACTGAAAACTGAGCAAAACGCAGCTGATTATTTGATCAATGCAAACTAGCTGGAAAGACAGCACTATTCCAAGCCGACTACTTGTGGGACCAATGTCTGTATCTACAAGGCATCCATGTAGGAAACTGTCATTTAGCGTTTGCAAATGTGAACTTGATAATTTTCCACAAAATGTCACCCAATATTCTGCGTATTGTACATTTTTAGTAATGGAGGACCCACAAAGTTGTGATCGATTTACTCCCAACCTCACAATTTCCTCTCCTTTGTTGAAGTTGTCCGCTTGCCTCATTAGTGTTTTTAGTTGTTCCGTGTGATGTTGCAAATAAATATTTCTTTATTGTGCCTGCGTTATCCTTGCTTTTATTTTGACCTATGGTTTTTGCCAACTTTACGAATCCTATTGGCATCTTAGCTGCCTATGCTGCAACATCTCTGATGAGTTACCAATGCCGCCAACATAAGGAGAGTTAACGGAGCGTCAGGATCGGGCAAAATAACATAATCTATATACAGGTGTAATGAAGATTCAGGGAATGTCTACTTCGCAAAAAGTAGCCCATCTGTTTTAACAGGGAAATGAACGCTACACGAATGGGCGCAAGAATTCCGGCAGTTGCATCTGTGATGAAAAACGTAACCATAAACTACCATCACCTTCAATATGAGGAAAAAGACAAACAATAATGACTGGTAAGTAGAAACAAACGGTGCGACTGATCATTATTTCTAAAGTTTTCAAATAGAGCAAATGAAAGTATAAACTTTAGAAGGGAGACTATGTGCGAAAACAATATTTGATAAGTTGGGAATGTGGAATGAAATGGAGGGACAAAATTAAATTCTATTTTTATCAAATGCGGAGAAAACGCAAAACCCTGATCAAGTTCAAGGCGTGACAGCAAAGTTGTAGATATTGTCTAGAATAAACACTCCACACATTCGTTGAAAACAGATACATGACTTGATAAGGACCCGGATAATTATGAAAATGATTCAAATGTGCATCGCTCACGATTTCTGCCAGGGTTGAGACGGCTCCACTGCGTCTTCTGCGTACCAACTTTAATAAACCTAAACTTTTGGAGATAATTTACGAAAAAACCTTATTTAATTAAGAATTTAGAGTGATATGCAGAGTTTCCAAAGAAATATTAACAAACTGTGGTACACACGTGTTTGGGTTTACATGCCCCTAAGCATTTCGAATGGGCCGGCTTAAAGTTTGTCCATTCGTGACCCTCGAGTATCCCGGCGCTTCTATGCCCCATTAGAAACCTAGAAAACAGCCTGCAGCATTTTGGCATTAACCAAAATGCGTTTAAATCCAAAGCGTTGTGTACTTGCTGGGCGCACCTACATTAGCAATTAGACAAGTATTCATTACCACAGAGTCCTGGCACTGGGGCAGCCCACTAAAACTAGGTGTATCACACGAGTGAGTCACCGTCTCCGTGAAGGTCGTTGAAGATTCTCCCCACAGACATTTTATACCGGTTAAGTATTTTGAGTCGGAGGTGGTAAGAAAGCCATTTGTTCAAACTTTTACATTTTTTAAACAGCTTGTAGTTCGGACGTCTGAGTTCGGTTTTAAACCGAAAGCGCATCTTGACCATGAAAAAATCATTCGGCCTCACAACTTTCCGTTCACTGAACTCCCCATCAAAAGACAACCCTACCTCACAAAGTGTTCTATCCTTCTCTCTCTTCTCCTTTTCCCCTTGGCTCTTCCCTTGAGCTGAATGAGTTTTAGGGAGCAGAACGTAATGAGCCATCGTCTCCGGGCGATATAGAAAACTGCAGGCGAACGTAAATAACACTGACTGTTGAGTTGGCACACTCTTTACACCCGACAACCAACAGTAGATTACTACTTCCTTAATGACGTGCTGAACATCAACTGTTTCCAGCCAGTGCACCCCCTATCACGGCCAGCAAATGCAAACAAACTATAGACTCATTTGAACGAAATGGTAGCGGGTCATCGGCGGTGAGATCCAGTACGAGACTTTCGCTTATTTTGAACCATACCACTTGAATCCAATCAGGCAGGTATTCGGCTACCTCCATCATTTTACTTTCATTTTGGCGGAAGTAGAGCTATGCAGCGTACCACCTATATTATTGGTCGCTATTATCTCTAGCGTATTCTAACTGAGATTGTCTTCACCGAAAGTGGAAGCGCAAGTGTACACTACTAGTTTTCACAAGGGCCGCTGTTATCCGGTGGCGTCCGGTACGGATGCCTCATCTCGTCGATTTTATTCCAGCTGCTAATTGGGCACGCCGACATTACTGTTTTTCTGGGATCAACACGATAAAAGCAACGTTTTACAACTGCGTGTTACTGAGCAAATGATGGGCGATTTCTAGTGCACCGATAGCGTACAACGACTATGAAATGCGCATTCACGAACCCCTGAAATCTGACTACCAGGATTTCGAAGGCTGATTGTGCACCAGTCTTGACCACCCAGTCGATGATTAACGAAACATGGACATGCGCATTCACTGCATATTACCAGCTGTTTCAGCAATTTGATTATGAAGCTTACACCTGCTAAGCCCGCTAGTTTATAGTCAGTCACACCTAAATGATGACTGTCCGGATTATCCACAACAATTAACCGAGTATTTGACTAATGTGTGTCCAATACGCAGGACTGTATTTGATTTCTTGCTGCTTCCCGGTCAACGAGCATACAAAATAAACCTTTCTACTGTCAGCTTAGTCCTCCTACTGGAAACAAATGCGGATGTTGAGGAGAATTTGGTGATCTCGAATTTGGAAAACAGAAATTGGTGTCAACTCCATGCACTACGTCAGCTTGCATTTCTCGTGTTAGGGTTCCATTTTTCAAACGTTTATATTGATAAGAATTTAATTCCTGTGGGCTACCACTAAATATCCACCACCTACTGATTAGGATCCATACACAAACTTTTCACGGCAATGGGAGATAATAGTTGTTTAAATGCTTACCACCTGCATGATATTTACACATGGATATTTTGGTCCACTCGTGCATTCAAGGTGCCGAGTAACGTGCATTTATCGGATGACACTGGAGACATGTAGCGCACTGAAATTTAATCCACAATTAGGCGGTTTGCTCTAAAGCACCTAAAATAGTATTCAGGAACGCGTATTGTGCAAACAATCAGTTGCGTTTCCATTTCGATCTTTGGAACGTATTCGACTGTTTTAACTCATGTTAGTTTTCGCCGAAACCATGCTACTTGCGCCAGTTTGCAGGAAACGTATCTCACCATTATGCAGACCTCAGTGCAGATCCTCGAACCCTCGAGTAAGACTTAGGTTATCGATTTTGTCCTACGTAGAAATCTGGGTGGGAAATACGGTCGCAGACTAATCTTTCCGGTATTTAGCACTGCAGTATTGTGCCATGCATCTGCGGAGACTTGGTGGCAACTTGAGGAAGCTCCCTCGTGAAACAACAACACCATCCAATAAAATTGGTAAACAGTTTGAATAAACGAACTGAAAGCCTCTGACCAGGTTCTATGAATGCAGCTGCTTTTCGGTATGTCATCGAAAAATGTGCAGAAGTTGAGGGAAAGGCAGTTTTGGATGTTCTGTCAATCTTTAGCATTTGAGGTTTGCGATTTTCGTGAATGAATAAATAAATGCGAATTAAAAATGGCAATTTCCTTATTGGCCACAGTATTGCGGCTCATGGACGTTTTCTTGCACACCCGAACATAAGATGTTATCATGCTTTACTCAACCCAACAAACCTGATAGCCGGTGGGCAACCAGTGAAAAATGCATTCAATGAGTTCAGTGGGCGCCATTCTCACGGCTTTATTCAAGAAAGTATAACATAGAAAACCAAAGTCCGCACAATTGAACGTACTTTCTGCGTCGTTAATGTTGTCGGTTCTGTGCGGTTGTTTGACACCGATGCAGCTTTTTTACCAACCTACAGCATTCCTGGTCGACCGAAAAGTCCATGTCATTGTTTTCTCAAGGACGAGGAACAACTGATGCTGCACCAGCGTTCATTCGTTAAAATAAATAAATAAATAAATAAATAATAAATAAATAAATAAAATAACAAAATAAATAGTTTATGTTGTCCGATGTGAGTAGCTTTGACACTTGATGCAATACATGATTCTAATGAGATTGCTAATATGTCCTTTGTTTTGGCATGAGTGAAACGCTGTTTACTGTGAATAGTAGAGTGCAGATTAGCGCTTAAAAAACTTACCTGAGAAGTTCGGATTTAGCCGGAAGGTTTGGAGGACACGGAACTTGACGTGCTTATTCGAACCCGAACTGCCCATTTCAATTGCGTGGTGGTACTCAGACGTACAAAACATCCAAGCCAACCAGATAGTCTCAATGTTCGTTTTCGTTGTGTTTCTCAAGGCTGACATGGCATACAATATGCACACAATGGACCGGCGAATCGGTTATTCATCTGCACAATTGATGTGGCATTATTGCTGGACTTGAAAAATCTGACCTTTTCTATATTGTTCAAATGCACCTTAGTGCCAGCAGGCAGCCTAATGGTTAAGTCCAGCCTATCAAAATGCTTTTATTTCTCAGTAGAATGAACACCTGAGGTAAGCTCGAAAAGTTTTAACAAACACTCTAAGTATCTGGCAATAAGTGCAGACGGATAAGGCTCAACCAAGAAAACGTTTTTGTCCTTTATAATTGGACATAATCCTGTTCAGCAAATGTCAATAGGTTAAATACCGCGAACGGATGGTTAGGTCATCGATGTAGCTAACTGCCAATTTATACTGGCTTGGTGCAACGCGGTTCCTTATTCCTCACACAATGAGGCAACTCTTTAACAAGTTACGCCCTCCATTCAAATGTTCAACACTAAACTTGCACCTTGAGTTCAGCTCTGAAGCATATCAGGGAGGCATGAACATCCATAATATACAATAGTTCTATCAGAGGATTTTTCCATTTTCGTGCTCATCTTAAATGGGGGTCAATAGTACCGAACTGCTCGGAATTGGGGAAGCAGTTTCGCTTTCCCCATACCTGGGATGTTAAGCTGGCAAATAATCTGAGGCCGCCAAGGTATATCCTAATATGCAAACCCTTGAAATTCAGGATAAATATTTGATGGAGGACATTTACTTTGATTTGAAATCGCACATACCACAAAATTTATCCATTCAGCAAATGAAATATTTTTTGTGCTGTCTCGTTAACCTGCTGATTGGAGCAAACTCAGCTCTTCAGTTGGATAACAGCTCTATTTGGAACTATGCTGAACTGTCGCCCTACTATCATAGATTTGCCTGCATATATTGACTACACAGTAAGTACAAGCTACTTAGAATTGGGTATCACACTTATTTTAGCGGTCCGTTGAGAGTTTGAAGTATTTTGACAGTTTGGGTAATATTTGAAGCATGGGACTCAAAAGTAACTGGCTAGCCGCCGG
This sequence comes from Opisthorchis felineus, assembly GCA_004794785.1. Taxonomy (NCBI): domain Eukaryota; kingdom Metazoa; phylum Platyhelminthes; class Trematoda; order Opisthorchiida; family Opisthorchiidae; genus Opisthorchis; species Opisthorchis felineus. Next base: position 81,961 of record SJOL01006634.1, read on the forward strand.
AAGACCCACCTAATTGCTACAAGTGCATGTGGGTTTCGAGCTTCTTCTACGGAAAATGCGCAAGCGAATGGTTTACATTGGTGGCATCAGTTATAGTCTCAGACGTGTGCGGTATACTGCGAATAACAACGCAACGTCGTAAGCCCCCATCATTGAGCGCTCCGTAGACCACGACTTAGTAATAATAATAATGTTTATTCCCAACTTGTGGGTGGCATGCCGTCAGGCATGACCATAAGCTGATTGCGTAGAAGTGGCAGCGTGTAACCGGCTCTAAATTGGTGTTCCGTTTAGCAAGCCTCTTCGTTGTGACCAATGAAGGAATCCCACAGCAGTGATCGCCTTGCTGTACACCAAGTATTTTGCTAGGGGCAGCTAGTTAGACAAAATATTTTGACCGTATTTCGAGCAAATCTGCTTTCGGATTCCTACGCATTACTTATTTTTGAGCTTTAGCTGTTATTATCAAACCAGATGAGTACGCCGGAAACTTGAGTGTTGCATCGTACTTACTAAAGATAGCGAGCAACCTTATATATCTAGGCATTAACATGGTGCAAGATGGCAGCAGTTCCACAAACCGAACGACATAATTGTTTTGGACACTTTCGTCTTCATGCAAAAGCCTTTGCAATCGGCGCCATCTTTTACTCTTTCAAAGTTAAAGAGCATCATTTTGCACATTATTTCTCTCCTATGTGAAATATTGTGGTTTTTGATAATCGATGGCCCCAACTGACCGCACAGCGGAAGTCGATTGGGTGCAACAACACGAGGACTACACTCCCTCTGAGAATGTCCCGGTTTGGTTGCGCAAATGGCGCTGACCACTTTGCTTAAACTGTGCTACCTTAGCATGCACGCCAAAGCAATTGCCACTGATGATCTAAACATAAACTGCTTGAATGTAGGGTAGATTTTCCATGCGGCTTGCTGGCGTTACAGACCATTGGTGTTATCGTCCGCCGCGCTTACCAATATGGTTCAGATGAAGTTCCGACGCACTTAATACGCTTTCGATAAAATTTTACTGTACCGCAGGGTGTATTGTTTTATACTGGGAATGTCCGTATGTTTGACAGACATTTGGGAGAACATGAGTTGTTCACTGTTGCAAATGTGAATGTCCACTGAGAATGCCATATTAAATCGATAACATCTGCTTTTTCACCTGGCTTCGGTTTTTTCCTGTTCCCCTTCAAAAGCCGCTGTTTGATCCCGCCCCTCGAGACTTAGTGCTGGCTCGTGTTTTAACGAGTCAGTGATATATTCCCGCTCGGCGGCCCCACTGCTGGTAGTTTTCAACATTACTCAGGCATTCATTCCCAGGCAAGTACTTACCGACTTTCCAGATTGCGGGTCATTTAGGAACAATTAGTCTACTTTTATGGACCATACAAGAAACTTATTTCGGTGAGTCAGAAGGTGATCCCGCAAAATGTGGTTTGGGATTGGGTTCAAAGATTTTCCCCAACATCCTCCTCAGAACTAACGTCTCCTGTATCATGACCACGAGGAAAGCTGTATCCGGTATGAAGCTATCTTGTTCCAATAAGTTACTGGTCACCCAACTTTGGCGAAGACTGATGTCCTTCGAAAACCTTACCCAATCCCTTTCACCTCAAAATTTTTAAATCCGTAGCACTTGCCAATTAAGAACGTTGAAATGGGCAACATATTTGCTTTAGTGCAGGTATTTCCTTGAGAATGCTGATGTGTGTCATAAAGGCTTTGGTAAGGTCACCGCTGCATTGTCCCCTATCACCAGAATATTTTGACTACTCTAGTCCTTAGTTTCGATGAGTGATGTTTCAAGAAAACGGAACGCCATTAAAAATTTGGTTGTCTTGCCAACAGCAAAATGTAAACAGTGATTAGTTTACGGTGACTCAGTTTGTTTGATGATCTGGTGTGCAATTACTCCAAAGGTAGATATTAATTGCCCAGGCCAGTCGGAACCACTATTAACGGTTTTATCTGAGTAAAATATATAAAGGCCTTTTAACAACACTTTGATGTGTACTCACCATATGAATTACAGAACGGTCGCACGATATATCGCTGATTAAGATTGTCCTCACATACCAGCCTCCAGAGCTGAATCCTCTATTACGGCCGAGGAAGTGGGTGGTAGTTGATCACTCGCGCACGTGGTACTAACGGTTGGATTTGCGGTCCATTCTTGCTTGTTCCTGACTAATTTATTTGGTACCCAATGGAAGTGTACTTCTAATACTAACACTGTTATTAATATTATTACGTTTATTTCTCAGGTTGTAATGAACATGATCGGGTCGTTAAAACATAAATGCGACCGGAAGCATCAAAACGGAATAAGCTGCCGGTCAACGATTTACGGATATTGCATGATAAATTACCGTAGTGGGAAAGAAGATAGCCAGGGCATTTCTGCGGTAAAATTCGTCTCCTAGGTTCCGTAAAATTTACTCGCCTAAGATGTATTTGATGACGCTGACCAAAGAGAAGGCATGTCTTACTCAATAAGGCGTTATCAGGATATAAAAGGAGCATAAGTGGTCCTGGTTTTAGCAGTCATTCAATTAGCGGCGAGAGAGGTTTCATATGCCACTTTCCGGGACGCCAAGGAGTCCGCGTGAGATTTCAACTTCGGTTTTGTTGTCGATTGAGCACCCGATAGTAAATAAACAGAAATATGGATGGAATCCCAAAAATTGAACAAAAAATAATGCATGAACTTCACATGTAAATTGTTAATGGTGTTACTAGTCCGGATCCCGGGAAACCGCAAAAATTTGAGGTAAGTGGAAAAGCACTCGATTTTGCTTGCCTCTCAAGAATGTGTTCATTGACATAGAGATTATATTCACCCGCTTTCACGTACACGCCCACACATTAGAGGCTCGTATCCTGGCCCGGTTGTCCCCAACAGTATTTCATCGGCGAATTAATCAGTCTTCCAGCTAAATAACCCTAATCATACGTTTCCCCCAATGATCTGCACGCAGCGACCACGACTGTGACTTTTAGAGTAAGACAGGTGAAACCGCGGCAGCGTACAATCTGATCATGATCGTTCAGTTAATGTCACATCGGCGCGACAGGTGTTGAATGTTTGAAGTGCTTTCCCGACCTACGGGATTCAGCTAGTGGTTTCATCTTTCTCCACCCTGTCAATATATGTAAAGCTGCGCGGATAAACAAGCTTACCTATTACGTTGATCCCTGTCAATCCCATCTAGGCTTGCTGAAATACCTGGCATTATCCAGGCGTAATGAACATGCCTAACTGTACTGCGGAATTATTTAGTTTAATCAAAGTGGCTTTCATTCCTGAAGGACCAAGTATCTGGAGAGCGATATTTTTTGCTTACTCACTGGGTAAGTCTTATCGTCTTTAAACGCACGTGAGTGACTCTGTGACCTGCTGTGGCCTTTATTCTTTTTCACAGCAAATGTGACGAATGACTGACGCATCTATTCCAGTCATAGTAGCTAGTACATGTGCACAAACCTCATGTGACCTTTGCCTACACGGCAAACGAAGGTTTTGCTGCATCCACCTTTATTCCTTTGTATTGAACCAGACAAGCTGGCCGCGGAGAGATGCTTGTGTACTTGTGTCTAATCCTGGAAAGCGTTTTAAGCTCCAAGACTGAAATCACCTTCTACAGCATACATAGCGCGGGTCATTCCATCAGGACCACCAGATGGGTGAGATGTGAAAACTCTGAATAGCACCTAAGCAACTTGTTGATATGTAACTAACCAGGAATGACAAACTCACACTTAATCTTTTACCACATCAGTCGTCGCATAGTGCTATCAGCCGGGTTGCCTTACTTGCTGTGTACAGGAGTGCAGGTAAGAAACAACTGGGTACTGTCAACGCCTTTTTCTCTCTTACGTACTTGCACCTCCCTTTTTCCGGTGCCATTTTCGTAGCCCCTTGACCGATCTGTTTGCTTCTCGTTGCCGTTAGCCGCAGTTATTACAAATGACTTAGCAGCTGTTGCTACATGCGCTTAGAAATCGTTCTTCAAACACCGTCGCTGGTGGTCTTCTGGCGGTCTCTAACGTTCGTACATTAAAACAAACCAGAAAACAATTTACTCCTCTACGCACCCTCAACTTGCTGTCCTTCTGAAGAGAGGATTTATGACCCATGTACTCTTATTGGGATGACCTCCATCGGTTTCCGCTCGCTTTCGGTTGCGCACCTCTAGTGATCTGTTGTCCTCTGCTTCTGATTCTTTCGAGGTTTGAATTATTATAATCATAGTAATAAAGTTTATTCCCAACTAGTTGGTGGCATACCTTCAGGCAGGAACATAATGTTACAGTCAGAACAAAAGCATGACTGGTAGGGTTTGTGGCTACTGAGAATTTTGTGGAAAAGAAACGGTTAAATAAACAGTGGGTATTATCCGATGTAGACTTGGTCACGCCTCAGGCGGCATAGGCAGGGAACCAAAATTGCAAGGGCTGTTTCTTTCTTATGGGGAACATATCAGATGAGACAAGATACGATCGTTGAGATTTGAAAACGGCGGGCAAAAACGATACGAGGGAGGGCATAACGAGATGGTTCCTGCCTGGTTTGTGATAAAAAAACTTCAAACTGCAGAGAATGTTGAACCAGAATAGCAAATATGGAGGGGCAGCAGAACTGCCATGATCTGCCGGCTAATTTGAACTAAAGCCTACAACCGTCACTGAGGCTTCGTGGCCTTGGGCTGTTGGGTGTATTGCCAGAATCACGAAAAGCGTAAGTGTAGATGGTGAAATGAGGGAATTTGCTGTACGGAAAAATGGCGGTAGGAAACTCAGAAGCACTGTGTGCAGTGAAACTGAAGAGACCCACTAGTGTTGTTGCTGGAGCAGAGTTGGGTGTGAAAGTTCCTTGGGAGAAGGAGTTCACGCAAAAGCACAAGAAGAACGCGAGCTGCACGAAAAATGACTGACTTGGTGAGGAGTACCAAGTGAAGGTCACCAAGATGTTTAGGTCCAATGGAAGGTTCAGCAGCTTGGAATAAACGCCTCCCGGAGGCGGCTGGGGCCAGATGAAGACTTTGATTGTAGTTGCAGGTGCGGGAACGAGTGTGCGAGAGGACACAGCCAAAGGGGGGTGTGAACGGTTGTGGGTATGCTATCAAACTAAGTATGGCAGTGCCGTGCCGTCATTGCACTGAGATACTTCAGGTTCTGGACAGCCCCGTGACGGACGTCGTGATTGAGGTAGTTGGGCTGCGATGTGCAGTTCTGTGAGCAGTGGGATGCTGTGGGTTTACCGGGGGAATCCGCAGGAAAAGCAAAACCAATGTAATATCGCAGGTAGCATTTGTTTTTTGTCAGGTCTGGGATCCCTTCAGTGGTAAGGCACAGATGGGGTGAAGTGGATAACGGCCAAACAGGACGTCCATAGCACTTACTACCGCAGACCGAAGCTTGGAGCGAAGATGAAATGGGATGATATCAATAAGGCCTAGAGTGTTATAGGAGTCACCATACAGGATATAGTCCTTTAAGAAAAAAGCTGAAAGTTTGCTACAGTCAAGGTGCTGACGACAAGCGGTTAAACGAGATTGGAGAAGGATAGAACTGCACTCAGTAGTCTAGTCTTTAACTTCGAGCTAAGATTGCCAATATATGCTATTATACTACCTGAGACATAGGACAGTTCGATGTAAGTAGGCAGAGAGGTGGGGTGGTTAGGAGAACTAAACACGTGAGGACTGACGGGGGTGGAAAGTTTGAGATAGTGGGCTAGATTTTCTGGAGGTTATTAGTGAGCTGGACAATACTAGGACAATCTGAGATGGAAGGTGAATGTAAAGGGATGGCAACCAGTCCCCGAAGCACCACTATCAGGTTTAAACTATAAGTGGTGCATGGCGAAGAAGACTTTTGACGCATGCTGGTAGTGGAGGGCCTGCAGTCTCACTGCATATACATTGCCAGATACGGCCCGAATTCTGACCCATTGGAGACCTTATTGTTCTCTCTCGTACAATTTAG
>SJOL01006634.1:88755-194220 GCA_004794785.1 Opisthorchis felineus
TGGATTATATATATATATATATATATATATCGGCGTACAATGCGCTCTAGTAATGAAGAAAATAGCTGACTTTGGTTTGATATTTGTTAGTTTGAGTTAGGCCAGGAGCACCAGTCACTAAACAGAGCTGATAGAGTAATCTGGAGTGGGCACTTGCTTAGAACGAGGTAGAAGTTGGATGGGAAAAAGAAAAACAACCAGGCCATTAACACGACATATTTAGATCAAGTGAGCATTTAAACCCCACATTGGCTTGAAGCAATTCAAGAAGATGGGAAGATTTGATAACAAGACTTTTTACTTGCCCAATAACTGTATCGTCGATAAACTCAAATGCGGGTTGGACCCGATTCATAGAGGAGGTCTGGGGGCAGTTGGGTATTAAGTAAGCCGGCAGCAGCTTCACAGGTAAGGAATTTCTCCACGGACTGAGATGAAGTATGATAATGCATGATGTTTCGCAGCTGCTCAGGAGGGCTGTTCCGGATGCAAGCGTAGTAAACTAGAAAGAAGTAGTGGCGTAGGTTTTTACGAGCTGAAGGAGACACCAGGAGGTTGCAGTAGTTACGGAATCTTTAGCGTGGACGTGAGTTGACGCTTGGCTTAGTCTCTGCTATGAAGGCCTTTTTGTGCAGCAGACGGTGTAAGAGAGTTAGATTTATCTTAAAACGTCTGAGCCATAGTGGTTCGAGCCATAGGATTTGACAGCGGGAGCGGTAAGAGAAAGGGTTAGACCGAGGGAACAGCTTTTTTGTGATTGAGCGTTGGACACTTTCAGTTGAGAGTTTTAAGCCGCCGAGCCCATGGGTCTAGTTGAACTGTTGTCTGTTGATAGTCCCATCTGTGCGGTTTGTTTGGCAACGTTTGTGGGAATATCCCACAACCGCGCCATCAATCGTTTCGTGTATATTGTAGCTGCTCATTCTTCAACAGATAAGCTATGATACAATTAAGGACAGTTTCTATGACTATAGTGGGGTCTTGTTGCAGTTGAGCTAAAAGCTCAATTATTGTTGGGTTAGCGGAAGGTATTATTTCGCCAGTAGCAGAAGCGTTAGTGCAGCTAATGCTTAGTTGGTTGCCTGTCTGGAACTGAAATTCAGACAATGGATAACGGTTGATCACTGCTACAGTTATGGGCTGATCACCGACTATCTAAGAGGTACTAATTTCCGCAAAAAATTGCCGTTTAGTCACATTCTGCAGCCCAGTCGTGCCCAAAACAAGCTGCAACACAGACACCACGTCGCCATTAGCTATAATTGGCGCGGATCTGAAATATCTAGATGGATTCGCATCGCGTCTTTTGCCTTCCTGCGCCCCTCAGCACAAGAAACCCTGCCTGGTCTTCACGCACGTAGGTTCTAGAAGTCAAACGAACGCCTCTGCCAGATGCGCTTTGTTCACCAGCATTCTCAAAATATTCATGTTCTGATGAAGTCCTAATATCAGCTTGAAGCTTCGGTATCCCACTGAACTGTTCATATATCTCGTATGTGTTGTCCAACTACAGCGTTTGTATTGCCTCTAGTTATGAATGACTGGCGCGTACATTGGTCATACTTGTCGCCGACATAAACACGCCAATTCAACCTGTCGTGTCAAACCGCAAAGGGGCAGCTTTCAAACGTTGGTATTTTTAGGGGATCATTACTGGTCACGTCCCCGACCTAAAGGTGTCAGCTTTTCGAGGTAGTCGGGCGTCTGTGTTGCTATGATCCTGCGGACTATACCGGCTTGGACTTAGTTAATGGAGGTTCAACCATGGCAGGAAGGTCAACAGGCAGCAGCTTAATGAAGAATAGTGAGTTTGTGTAGTGCAATTAATCGTATTCGAGGTGGTCCTGATGTAAAGTCGTACTGTCCTGTCCTATAGGAATGTGAAAGCAGTAGGGCGTTTTCCCAGGCGACCAGCTTATCCACATTCATGGAAGCAACGAAGCTACTGTTCCCCGAGAAAGGACTGGTTTTGAAGTGTCGGCTACCAAACCGCACACTGCGATTGTCCAACGGTTGATCGTGACCGGCGGTGCATTATTAAATACGGTCGAAATACCTTTAAACAAAAACGGTGCTGCTCAAAGGGTAACAGCTGTGCGCAGCTGCACTAAGAGTGAGAGACTCATGCCTTAACTTCTGCACCCCCTTACCTTCTGCTCCAGGCCGGCCCCATTCGGACATGTTGGTCAGAAAATTGAGTCATCGGCTCTGGGCTAGGTGCCCCAAGAAAACCCTAACGAACACTGTCTGGCGGTTCTGACACCTGAATCATAGCATGGGGGCATTGTCACCTAACGCGACCCTATTTCTTCCCACTGCCTTTGCCGGTTAGGTCCTTGAGCCAATGGCTCAACGTAAGATACCTCAACTACATCATTTTGTTCGACCTGGGCATCCGGGAACTATCCATCGCCCTTGCAGCTTTTGCCAACCGAGCTCCTACCACAATCCCTCTCCACCCCTCGTACAACGCCATGCAATCGACCCATCACCCAAACTCTTAGCAACCAAACCGTGTCTAAACCTTCCCCCAATAAAATAAGCCAAAAAATATCTTACTAACCTCAACAGATCTCATCCGGGCTGCAGTCTTTAATGTCCGTGCTCTGTGTCAAATTAAGCAACAGGCATCCGTTGATGTAAAATTGTTTTCCCTCATTGTCGATGTACGTTTTCTCCCCAAAGCGTGCATACAATTCCCACTTTGGTCACGCTCCCAAATCCTCTTGGGATGAGCTTACATGTTCGCATATTATTCCTAGTTTACATGGTGATTCTGACGCAATGGCTCGTGGTATCTACGATACGGGATTGTTACTCAGCCCCAAGGCTGAAAGCACCTCACTGGACTGGATCCCGGTAAACAGTCGCCTTTGTTCTGCTTGCGACATGAAGTGACTCCACCTTACCGTGATGTGACGGTTAGCGCACGTCAGCATTGAACTATGCTATGGTGTGTCCCCGCGATACCCACAGAGTCACATATCTGGTCCTCCAGGTTAGAGTTTGGGACAACTGGCGACTTGTTCCGTAGAAATGGTAATGCACTTGCATTTCCAGCCACACACCGCTGCCTTACAGTTAAAGTTTGAGCCAAAGGCTTAGGCTAAGGACCCTAATCCTCCTTCTGTGTAGCTGTAGGAACTAGGAGAGTAGTCCAGCCCACGTAAAAGCCACATTGGCCGTCACGTGGCGCCATCAGTCGATTCGCCTTACTCCTGCATACAGCAGGGCGTTTAAGCAAAAATAAGCTACTTCTGACCCCTCCCTTATTTCTCTTTCACATACTGCTCCTTCCACCATTTTCCCTCTCCATTCCATTACTAACTCTTTCCTTGTAGGCCTGGAAGTTGGGACTGATGAGTACGTTCGTTTTGCATTGGTTTTGCGTGCAACATGTGCTCGCCGACATCCTCAGGCATCCCGAAATCAATTTTCATGCCTCAACGCCCAGTCTATCTGGCCACCTTCAATGTCCACACTCTGAAGCAAGCAGGACAACGGGATGAAAGCACACTAGTTGAGCTAGCCACCCGATCACCCTCCAATTGCTTCTATCTAGGCACCTCGGTGATCCAGAGGGTGCTGCTGCGGAATGTGCAGGGGTTGGTATCGTCCTAATTTACCGGGCGAATGTATACTTGCTTGATTAGATGCCTGTTGACGGTCACATATATGCAGTTTGTCTGGCAAAGTCTGTGAAGCAGTCTTACGGGCGATAAGTTGATCGACGTCTGATTGTCGTGTCTGTTTACGCCTCAACTGACTGTAGCACCGATGGCGTCAAAACTAGGTTTTCTGACGCCCTAAATGCCCTGTTGCTGTGAGCTAACCTTGTAGATATGGTGGTGGTTGCCGGGGATATTAATGCACAAGTGAATTGGCTTAGCGCGTCTGAGACTTAATTAGAAAGTTGACATGGATAGGATTATGTACCTACGGACAATGTTGACGAATTGCTGATCGCAGGCTGTCTTTATGTAGTACTACCTTCCAAAATAGTCGGCCACATTTTATCCTCAAACATCTTGCTGGTCGAAAACTTAAATTGGTAACTTTGCCACCAGTTACCGATGGCGTGGAGTAATAACTGACTGCCGGTCGTTTGAAACGCATTTGCGGACTCCAACCCCGCTTTCGTCCGGAGTGGCTTCTCCGTACGTTTTCCAGGGCCATGTAAGGTGCGGACAAATCGCTAGGCTACTCAGTCACTGACCAAACCGCATGCTAGACGAACTTACCGGAATAGTCTCCTAGAGCATCTTTTAAATCCACGACCGTCAGATGTGAGCTCTGACTAGGACGAGATCGCTATCGCTTTGCATTGTGCTAGGGATTCGCCTGTGACACGGCACCACTAGGCGCATTCAAGCACTGGATATCAGACCAAACGGTGGCACTGCTTACGTTTCAAGGAAATATCATAGTCCGGAAAATAAATTAGCGTGACTGTTCAACAGATGTCAAGTGAAAGGAAGCGACCGTTAATTCTGGCGGTCACCAAAAGCCAAAGAATTGGAGGACACTCAGAAAAATGGGGATACCCGAAGATTATTTCTGTTGATCCGCGCGACCAGTCTCCGGAAACAACCTGTGAGCAAAAACCATCAAGGATCGGAATGGAGTGACCACCTTGAATAAAGAAGGACGCTTTCATATTTGGTTAAAAACTTACCCACCCAAAAAGCTTCAAACAAAATACTGCACGGAAGGTTTCCATTTCTCCATTTGGATTTGAGCAAACGTCAACGTGGGACAGGCCACCATTAAGCCACTTGATATCAAATAATGATATTCATATGCTGCGATGAAAATCAAGATTCACGCTCATCAAAATTTCATACTCCAGTGGCTGATGGTTATTTTGCTGCTCAGCTGAAATTCATTCCCAATTCTTCATGAGTTTTCGAGAATATCAAGTTTCTGACCAAATGCAACCAAAGTAGATCTGCGTTAATTTCCACTAAACCACAGTTTGGCGGCAACCGTCAAACTGGCAAACTAAAGCCCAAATATATTTTTGACTTCTGGTTTGCTGCCTAGAATCCCGTTTCTACATAAATGGCTGAGTAGTGGGCATTCATCAAGGAGTACTGTTATGTAATATTGCTGAAACCTGGAGTAGTTAACACACAACACCGGTACCTTAGCTTGAAAGCAGTAGTGCTTGCACTCATTGTTGGGGTGCCAGGATTTGCCCGGCTAATATTTCCCAATATGGCTCTTAGTGCTTACCGTCTTATTTATCCGCACCTGGTTAGCAGGTAGCTGAATAGTAGGCTCCCTTCAAACATGCAGTCGTTGAGTTTATGGATCCAGCTCCCCTGACCGAAAATCCCATTTCGGATACCAGCCCACCATAATTTGTGATGCTCAACTGAAACAGGGCCTGTTCAACAACTCTACTATATATATCAAGAACAACTGAAGGCTACTGGTAACTATATACTTTGTCTCACGTATGCTTGCAGTCTGTGCTGCTGGAGGCTATTTGGTTGATTAATCTCGGAAACCACAGTGGTAACTCGAAGCATCTTTCGGGGCCGATTGGGCCCATGAAGTAACATCACTAATTTAAGACTAAAGGGTCTGGATGGTTTCCCCTATGCAATGCCTCACTGTCACAACTTTCCTATAGTCTAGTATTCTGAGCAGCTGTCCTCCTTGTATTAAACGAAGGACATGCGGCTTCTGGATGCACCTAATACACTTGGTCTCAGCTGGTCGGCGCGTAATTTATGGACTTGTTTTTGTATTGAATTATATTGGACTTTGTGACGCGCGCGGACCATACTGTTTTGAGCGCCATGAATTTAGAACTCTTAGCTGGTATACACGTATCAATGCACAAAACTTTACTTCAAAGGGTTGCTTTAGAGTAGTAGAGATAGAACTAAAATATCAATTTTCTTGATAGTCAATTTAACTAATTGGCATGCTTCTATCTGTATTTTCCAAATTTCATTTGATTCATTCATTCTCATGAACTACCCAAGAGAATTTGAGTACAACTTAAGTGTTTGTCAAATACGTGACATGCTACCCATATTCAGCACACATTCCTATTTAAAAAGTAGATGAATGGCATCATTCGTTTTCTGCTAGGGGGTTTTAACCACACGAACAAATGCTCCTCACCTCAAGCACGTAGGAACCTGCTAGTTCATTTGATGAGGACACTCAATCCAACTCGTCTTTTTTGGTGCAAAACATGACGAACTGTTCCAGTAGGTCCCTGAGAAGCAGATGATAGATACAAACTAATCAATCCGTTGTTTGCAAGAACAAATTACGATTTTTTAGTTTGGTATCTGCTTCCGTTTCTAGGTGAACCATTGGGTTCCGTCCCTGAGGAAGGCATCTTTTTTCTTGATGAATGAATAGTTTCTGCATAGCTTCCTTGAATCAATGAAGATTTTACCACATGTCGTTCTGAATCTTTGGGCTTTCTCCTAGTTTGGTTTGTTCACCAACTGCACAGGGTGCAAAATACTTTCTTGTCCGAATATTTGTTCAGTGCCAAAAATGTTTCTAATTTTTTATTGATTTTCGTGCTGATGATGATCCTGATACTTTGGCATACGACAACGAAGGGTTTTAAAAAGTTGTTGGAAAATGACGTTCTTTTTCAAACGCCAGTTGGCGCTGCAATCATAATTCGCTTTCAATATACTCAAAAATGACTTTCATCTGCCGCAATGCGGCTTTATAAGACAATAGACGGTAAGAATTTTTTATGATGTGTTGAAAAAACATGAACCAATAAGCTGAAAGTTTCGTCAATTCAAACGCAGGGTTGACGGTTTTTGTCTCGCAGATAGGGACTTTAAGAACATCACATCTATGCACAACCGTACATAAAAATCAACAGTGATGAAAGTTTTGCTAGTGCTTTTTGGCCCCAAACACGCTTTCGTGTATCGGAAAACGCCTGCACCAATCCATTACTTTACGTGTTATTGTTTGCGGAGTTTCAAAGGACATACACACTCATACTTCTGTATGAGCAATCATGTTCCTTTCCTGGGGTAGTCATTCTGCCAAGTCCCCGCCAAAGGAGAAGGAGGCACTGGACTTGAGTTGTGCTCTTGTTTGAATTCATTAGTGCCGGAGTTAAAACTGCTCAAATATGACATGGGGGTTAGAGTGCTACCACTACTACACAGGCGCTGGATGTATGCAAACGTTTTTGTCCAAACAGGTGAACACATTCGCGCTTGAGTGATGTGAACGGAAGGCCCAACACCTAGATCAATGACCAAGTAGCATATCTTGGTTGTGTCGATGGATTGGCTTATTATATTTTCGTCAAAATATTACCTTTCTCCAGCACCGCCCTTGGCAATTGACGAATCAGGGTTTACAGTATATGGCAGATGCCTCTCCACAACGGAAATGTTCACCACGTTTCTTACGGGAACTTAGTGTTCACAGAGCAAAACAAATAATATCAACAAACTTTCCAGTTTGACGCACTTTATCACCATGAAATTTCACCGACGAATTTTTGGCTGATGCAACAAAGTTGTCATAAATGCCATTGGCCTAAATATGAAATTTTCGTGGGCCAAAAAATCGACACAAAAATCATCATCAGAAATATCAACGTTAGCGTCGGCACTAACGCCTTCAAAGATCGCTGTCCCCTTCGTACTCCATAACTACAAGGTTTTCAACGCGGTATGTGGATATATTTGCTGGTATAAAAGCCCCTGGTATACAGTGTCACATTACTAGGTGCGTTTTGAGTATAAGGGTGGAACTTTTCTCACACACTTTCAAGACATCAAGTGTTTAAAGATGCCGTACAAAGCACGCACGGATAAACAGAAGTCGACGAACATCAAGATCATGAGTTGTGGATACATATGGCGTTGGCGTAACATCTGACGGAGCGTGAGGATGGGGTAAATGCAGATTCACCCTATTAGAAATCCAACTTGCTGTTAGCTGGCGAAAATTTTACATGTCACGGTGCAACGACGCATAGCCACCAAGGCTAGAAACCGAATTAAACGGAAGTCACGCTGACGTCATTGTGAGTACTCAATTTACTGCGAGTGGTGTTTTCAAAGTGGGCATTGTCACCAACGCATTCCAGTTTACCTCAACTGTCTTCCTTCCTAAATTAAATCAAGTAGGCTTTAGGCAACGGCTCCAACAGAACAGGTAGCAGAATGTTGCTTCAAGGAGCATAATGGTACTAGAGTGGAGGTACACAGCTGTACACTTCGGAGACCAAAGGAGGCTCTGTGTTTACAGTCCACCTTAACGCCGAAGGCCAACAGCCCGGGATCAAGGAAGCGGTTGCCTACTCGTAACCGTGTTCAGAATATTCTTCTCAACGGCCGAAAGCTTCTCCGTGTGTATAGGAAAGCTATTGTCTTTTCTGATAGTATCACTAGCAATCTAATTTCGAGGGGCTGGTGAACAAACCTAAGTAACTTCACTGCAGAAAACTATAGCATTCGTTGTTTTTCTCCACTTCTATAGCATTCCAGGACCACCAGATAAATAAAATGGCTCTTTCAGGTGGTTTGTCGACTTGAGTTGTATTTGCGACCGGAATACAGCATTCATCAGGTCTTCAGCACACATTCTATCACTGGTATGATGCCTGAAAGAGGTCGGCTAGATTGCAATGTCGTTAAGGGTCCCGGCCGCATAGACAGCTTCATGCATCTCTCCTCCTTGTTGGCTACTATCAGAAGGTAGTCTTTTGAAACGTCGGCTCCGACACATTGATTGAATATGAGAGTCTGTCGGCTTTCGATGGCCACCCAACGCCTAAGTCCTTCGCGTAAGCCTAACTTATGTATGATCAGTGACTAGGAGCCAAAGTGTTCGCTTGCTTCCCTTCTGGCGCAACCAATCTGCCGGAAGCGATTTGTGATCGGGCTTTGTGAAGACACTACCAAGGATCGACTGTGCCACCTTGTTAGCGTGATTTTTTTGCAGAATGCTCCAGACAATCATCATGCTCTCCTTCATACGCCTGTCTACTAGAGACACCGTGGCGGTCTTTGTTACCGCGTCAGAGAGCTGGATGACCGTCTTCGCAGCTAGCGGACCCGGGATGGATAGCACAAGGTACTCGTTCACGGAAGAAAGTTCATTATCAACTTTCGTCCAGGTCGCTTTGTTCTTTCTGCTTGTGTTCTTCAGAGCTTCAGAAAAAAGCCTCAGTTTTGCGTCGAGTATCCTGATTAGAGCGGAACATTCATACTGGTCATTCCGATTTAGCAGTGGGGAATTGCTTTTGTTTTTGATGGCTCTCGTTTTAGTTTTGAAATGCACTGCTCCCTTAAGGTAGAGGCAGCTGGCACAGATGAACGGGTCAGGAGAGTTAACTGGTTGGCTTATCAAGTCTTCGTGTAAATCCGTTCATTTAAATTGCCACCAGACCTCGCAGGTGTGTCATTGAATACCACGTCTTACATTCGACGAACATCCATTTTGCCTACTTCTGTGGTGGCCCTTTGATGGCTGTAGAGTGTGGACTGCATTCATGTGGGTTATGATTAGGACTGGATGTACCGCAGGAACGCAAAGGTTATATAAGAGTGAAAACATTTAAAAAATGTTGCGCGAAAACTATAAATAGATTTAACAACGAAAGAATTTTTGGTAAATTTGCACGAGGGAAAAAGATACCAGCCTTTTCAAAGAGGGTGAAAAGCTTGGTTGTTGGTCGGTTCGCCAAGTTTGGCAGTTGGATTGCAAAATTTTCATCACCAGTCGAGGCATAAAAGAAGACGAAAGTATTGTGCAAACGTAAGTGTAACGACTGCGACAGACACTATGTTGGGCAAACTGGGAGAAAACTTGCTACCAGAGTACACGAGCATAAGCTTGCAAGCAGAAAACATGATCCAATTTCACTTGACTCAATCCACGAGGACAGAGAAGGACGAAAGTTTAATTGGAACAATGTTCAAATACTTTTTCACGCAAGAACAACACAGAAGCGAGAATTTTCCGAGGCGTGGTACTCCACGCAAATGTCGATAAATAAACACGTCGACACTGGCCCAGTCTATCAGCCGTTACGAGCAAAAGGACTATACAGTCATGGGGCTCTGAGCCACATAGGACAGAAATGTGGAATTGATTGCGCTCAACGAACCAACCAGACACGAGAGATTATGACCAACCTAGATTCACATTCACCGCCTTCAGAGCTACCAGATGCTGTTTACAAGCTATTAGCACAGCAGAAGAGGAGGAATTCACACACTGCCGACGTCACCTCGATTGGTGATGAAACGCTTGTAGTCCAACTGGCAAGCTCGGCGAACAGACCAACACACAAGCAGCGCACTGGAGCTACCTATATTCCACAATATTGCGAAAGTGCAAAAGGCCCGGGGAACAATCTAACAGATTATATCAACGCAGTATGTAACGAAGAGTAGACGCCTACAAAATGCGCACCATGAACAATCATATGTGAGCAACAAAAAATGCATTAATCTGGTGTCTGTGGCAATAAATATGCTGTGTGGTTACCTGAAAGCAAAACGGACAGGCCCGTGCAAAACCAAGCTGGGTTCCGTCATTCAGAAGGATGCATGGATCAAATTTTCCGAGAATTTAGAACAGCGGTGCTGCTTCCTGCAACCAATGATGTTCATCTTTCTTAACTTTACTGCCGTCCATAAATCTGTGGACCATCAGGGATGGCGGCGGTGTCTGTGGATTAAAAGTGCCCACATAACTTCCTCATTCTTCTGACGCAAAAGAAGCTATCGCCTTAGTTCACTGCATCAGGCTTTGTCAGACAAGGATGTCCTTTTTCACGTTGCCCTTAAAATGTCTCCATTGGTATGGCCATGGACGATCTACCAGTGTAACTGCGGATGCTGCTAATGGGACATGCGAGTAGCATGTGATTTTTTCGTAACTCCGCGTCGCGTCTCATGGAAGGTGCACCCTCACGAGGTTTATTCCGAAACCTGTGGAAATGCTTTGCAGCGTTCGTTTACAATTGCGTGATTCACGGATTCACGGATTGATACACAGGATCGAGGCTTTTGCCCAAGTTTCCCGGGTCGGTTTTGCTCTTGTCGTTCAGCGGCTGTCGTACACCTGAAAGGCACAAGCGAAAAGAAGGGTGTAGCACTGCTCTTCAAGTTCTCAGTGAGAGGCGGTATGCTTGCCAGCACGAGGACTCGCATAAGCAATTGTCTAATAGTGCTTTGTACTGGGTTCTAGAAGGAGCGTAGACAACCGTCGGAGGAAGGTTATTCCACGCAGCTACTACACGAAATGAGAAAAAAATTTGCCTGATGAAAGTACTCGCTCTTAGCGTAAAAATCTTCTTACCATGTCCCCGCCGTGTGTTCTCTGGCTCAACGGTGAAAAACCTGTTAGCCAAACCTTGTTCAAACAGGGCATAAGTAAGAATTAGGTCCCCTCGGAGGCGGCGATACTTGAGGGGAAAGAGGGCAAGCGCCGCGAGATGCAGTTCGTAGTCCACGGATTTAAGGCCGGCTACCATTTCCGTAGAAGCTCGGATGACACGCTCAATGAGGGTTACGTCCTTCGTGCGCCCTGAGTAGACAACTTGGTGTGCATAATCAAGAGGCGGTCTGAAGTTTCCCAATTGGAGTATTTGGAAGTCCGAGCGAGTAATACGGGTGAAGGTGCGCCGAATCATCCGTTGAACGGCAAATGCCTTTTTGACAGATTCCTCATGGTGCGATGAGAATGACATGTTTGAAGAGAGCCAGATACCCAAATCCTTTTTGGCATCTATCTTCGTGGTGTCTGTTGGTCCATTTTCACCATGCACGACAAAGGCGTTCGGTGAGTCTCTTCAAAATGATATAAGGACGCACTTTTCGTCATTAAGAGGAAGGTGTCAGTCCGACGACTAGTGCTTCGCAGCGTCTATATCCATTTGAAGGGCACTGGCATTGGTACTCCAGGATTTCAAGTCGTCCGCAAAAAGTAGACATTGACTTGAAAGGACGCCGAAAGGTCACCGACGTATATCAGAAACACCGTTGGTCCCAGAACGGAGGCTTGAGGAACTCCAATAAGACCGGCGCTGGAGAAGTGTAGGTAGAGCCCACTTTCATTCGGAATATTCTGTCTGATAGGAAGGCCTTGGTCTAGATTAGGGTTTTCCTTCTAATCCCGTAAAACTCAAGTTTGTGGAGCAGTGTGTGTGACTCGATCGAATGTTTTTGAGAAGTCGAAAAGTATTTCATCGGATATGAGTCCTTCGTCGTTGGCTTGGGTTAAGCTGTCGGTAAATACGAGCATATTCGTCACGCAAGAACGGTTTGGGAGAAATCTGTGTTGAGATGGGATATCAAGTTGTTAGAGGCAAGGTGGTCTAAGATGGCCCGCTTCAGAGTGTGTTCCATGTGTGTGTTCGCGGCATGCTAGTGAGGTTTATAGGCCTGTAGCTGCCAGGCGATAGTCAGTCACCGTTTTTGTAGATCGGTGTGACAATGGCTTTCTTCGGAGCAGAGAATCGGTGGCCTTCGTCAAGCGACTGACGAAACGTCAGGTAGAAATGGTTTGCCAGTGTGAACGACGTTTGCTTCAGAATCCTTGGATTGACCTCTTCGGGCCCCAACGCGCAGAACGAGTTGATATTTTGCAAGAGCCTGCGAATGTCCTCCAACGGGAAGACCAAATCGGCTAGAGGCCGTTCGTAGTTACGCCTTGACAAGATTGGATGTGACGAGGACGCTGGGATTGGATATAGGCCTGCATAGTGTTCTCTGTAGACCTCAGATACCACTATTGGGTCACTCGTGGGTTGTCCGATCATGCCCTCAGGGAAAACGCGGATGGCTTGTTCCTGCGGCGATGTCTCATGTATTTAAACAGCACATTTCTGTTTTTCCGGGAAAGGTCCGGAATGTCGGCTTGTTTTCGTATGTCCCATTGGCGGATTCCTGATTTACGGCGGTTCCGCATTTTACGAAATGCCAGGTTGTCTTCTGTGTCTCCTTTAGTCATCTTTTTGAACAATAGTTGAGATCTCCATTCGCGAAGACGCCGGATCCTTTCCGGTAACTTGCAGCTCATCCGGCTGCGTGCTGGTTTCCTGGGGACGAACATCGCGTCAGCCTCGTGAACTTTCTGGACAATGGTCCTGTATAAGTCTTCTACTGAGGCTGGTCCCATTTTAACGTGTTCGAGAAAGATGCGCATTCCTGAAAAGTCTGCACGGCAGAAGTTTCGAATCCACGTTTGAGGTTCGGGATTCCTGGCCCAGTAGCAGATGAAATCAAAGGTCAGCACACAGTGGTCACTATGTCCCAGTGGAGCGTTAATTGTCACCTGATCGACGAAGTGTCTTTCGTTGGTGATGACCAAATCCAAGAGGGATGGTTGTTGGCCTGCGCGGTATCTGGTGGGTGCAACGACATGTTGAGTCCAAGTGATCTGTTGAACCACTTTGGTCAACGCAGCTGAAAAAGGTCCACTTGATCCGACGCGCTGGAGCTTCATCCAGGAGGCCTTGGGAGCATTGAAATCACCTACCAGCAAGAGATGAGTGAACTGGTAGCTGAAGGAGAGTTGCTCAAGGTTTTGCATGAGGAGTTGGTCATCTTCCGGAGGCCTCGAGGGGCAACGGTAGACCACACCGACAACGAGAGAATCAGACCCGCGCAGCGGGATTTGAATCCACAGTGCATCACTAAAAGGTGCAGGAGCGGTATCAGAGGAGACAATCGGGATGGGCAGGGCCGCATGTAGGTACAAAGCTACCCCACCAGCCCTCCCTCGTTTCGAGTCAGCCCGAAAAATGGAGCAGCCGTCTATCGAGATCTCCGCGTCAGAGACATCTGGTGTGAGCCTGGTCCCAGTGAGTGCGATTGTGGACAGCTGATCAAGGTAAACTGACTGATTAATATGGCAAAGTTCGTTGAACAGGCTGAGGCAGTTAGTGGACAAGCATGTCAACCCTGTCTCTGCTACATCCGAAGGTGAGGAGCCGAGAGTTGTGTAACCAGAGAGACTAAAAAACTTATTAGCTGTACGTCGTGTTTGGGTACAACGCTCCGAAGGACTTCTGCAGAATACTGGCCTGCTTCCTGTGTTGGTGGCTGCGAGGGTTGCTTTTCATTTGCAGGGTTTTTTCGCCCCCTAGAAGCCCGGTTTGTGCTGGCATCTATCTTTGGGGGACGAAGGTTTTTCCTCCGTGGGCAAACATTTCGATGGCTGCCACTTGTAGCTCTTTCAATACCAACTTTTGGACGACCAGGTTTGCTGTTGTTTGAAGATTTGGGACAAACTTTCGTTTGTTTGGTTTCTTGGGCATTGTTACGCGGTTTGATTGGAAAGGTGTCTCTGTGAGGCCCTGTGCGCTGGGTAGCAGCACCAAGAAGTATTTCTTTTAGTGGCGCTCCCATGAGGCTCGTTTTCGCGGAGGACTGCAGCTTGAGGCCAGCCAGTAGTTCCCTGATTCGGCGTATCCAGTGTGGCTTGTTTGGCTGCGGTCGCCCTTCTTTCGTGTTTGTGTGGACTCCCGTGATCAGCGTGGCCAGTTGGTGGTACGAGGTATTTTCCGTTTCGTTGTGGTCAGGTTTGTGGCTTTGGCTGTCGGGATCCTGGGCGAAGACTGTGTTCAAAATCGAAGAGTTCTCTTTGGACGGAGTGGAGCTGGAGATTAGCAGTTTCACAATCTAAGTGGTTTTAGTGTTCTCGCAGCATTCCCCGATATCGAGGTCAACGCATGTGGTTGATCTGTCGGTAGGCTTCGCCGCTTGTCTCTGCACGTCTGACCCAGTACAGCACCGAAGTTGTGACTTGGGTGTGGGGTTTACTGCTGCACCTTTATTGTATGTCACGGAAATAAGCGCTGATTGCTCCAAGTACTATGGGGGTTGCGTCCACGGCCAGCATGAGACCGGGAGGTGACCCGATGTGGTTATACGCTAGCCTGCAGCAGTCGTTAGATCGGGCTTTGCTGGGACTGGACGGAGTGTCACGCCAGCAGTTGCTGTCTGACCAGTTCGTTGAAGATGTGCAGCTTGTGCTTGGTGTCCGGTTGCAGTTGGTGAAAGCAACTGGCCAATTGAGTGCGCTGCAGATGGTACACCTGGCACGGGAATAGACCGACGCGCCACCGGCCACGTTGCAGTCGCAGGAAAAGCGGCATGATTCACCAGAGGAGGAACTGAAGATCAAAGTGGACCAACTAGCCAAACAGCTTGCAGCCATCAAGACGGATATTTGGCTGCACGCTTGAACGAGCTAATGCTATAGTTGTGGCAGGCCAGGCCACTGGTAGAATCAATGTCGTCATACCCGAAAACTTGTAAATAATAGAACTTTGGATTTCTTCTCTTTTTCCGGGTGGGTCGCGAATAGTGCTGTATGACAGGCTACGATACAAGCCGTTATCGAGATGGACGGGAAGAGAGAGCTTTTCCTGATTGATACAGGATCAGGGGTATCGCTGAGAAGGAGAGAGAACGAAGCTGAATGCAAAGCGTGCTCGCTAGCCTTAAGAGCAGTGGGTGAATACCGACTGACAATTGATGGATTAACAATGCACATAATGCGCCTAGGCAACAGGCCCATGCAGCGCGAGTTTCTGATTAGCCCAGGTGTAGAGCAAACTATCTTGGGAGCAGATTTTCTCAAGAGCACAGACTCCGTGATTGACTAAAAGCGGGGAAAACTGGCTACAGGTTATGGCGCACCCAAGCACTGCCGTGAGCAACCTGCGTGCCCGAACGCTTCCGTCTTGCTACGTGCAGCCAATATAGCCCATGCTCGAGGAATACTCCTGACTGTTCACAAGCGATAAAGATCCGTTTGACTACTCCCCATGGATTGAACATGAAACCTCTCTCTCGTCCGAATGCTTTTAACCCTACGGCCCCAGTCCGCTATCGCTCCATCTCCGGGAGGACGTCGATGTGCAAGTCCAAAGGATGTCGAAAAGTGGCGTAATCTAGGAAGCCAGCATTGCATGCAAATCCCTGGTTGTGCTTTTGAAGAGGACGAAATGGCAACACAGATTTTGCGTGGATATCTGGCGTTTGAATGGACTACCCGTAAATCGGGTGGTAGCTGTCTCTTCGATCCCGTCCAGCATTTCTGACTTTCCAAGGTGCTCGATTCCCGTTCCGGATACTGGCAACTATCTATGAAGACGAAGAAATGGGAGAAAACGCCGTTCACGACTGGGGACACCCAATATCAATTTAGACGAATGCCGCTTGGTTTGTTGAGGCAGTATTCACATGCGGCGCTTGATGCTTCATTTAGTGAAGGGACTACAGAATGTTGCCGTGTACGGAGACGATTTCCCTGTGTATGCCAATTCGCAACCAGAGCACGCAGTTTATTTGAAAACCGCATTGAAGCGTGTCCCACAGGCTGGCCTACGGATAAATGAGGTCAAGACACAGCTCGTTTGGAGTTCGGTGAAAATGCCTGGACATAAAGTGTGTCACGGAGAGGTTAATCCACTGCCAGAAAAACTGGCAAAGATCAAGGACTGTGTTGTTCCCAATTCAAAGCGGTCTCTACGGTAGCTTCTTGGATGGACAGCATACTACAGCCGGTTGGTCAAGGATTTCTACACGATTGCTGCTCCAATGTACGACTTACTTGGGCAAAATGGGAAATTCGAATGGACCGGGGAATCACATGAGGCATTCGAACGATATCGGCGCAGTCCCAAAGCAGAGAAATGGAGTTATCGAATATACCAGTCATGTTCTGACTAACCCTGGTCAGAAGTATCAAATGTTCGATAGGCTGAGTGTGAGTGAACCTCGCATAATTTCCTGCAACGCCACTGATCCTGATGTTTTGCTGCCCGGAAGCTGACTGCAAAATGCCACGGGATGGCACACACAGGGTGCACCAAGACGTACGACTTACTTCGGCAGAGGGCCTAATGGCCTAGGAGGATAAGTGAGGTGATGGATTATGTTGTGTTCTGTAAGCGGTTCCAACTCATGAAAGGGGATACGACAGGGGCAACCTATCCCATGGAACCCATTCCTGCCTCAGAATTGTGCTACTTATGGTCCGTTGACATCATGGGCGATTTTCCAGTGACAATTGGCGGAAAACTATATATCCTGCTTACGACAGAACACCTGTCGCGGTGAGTCGAGAAGATAACCTTGCAGAATCCACGGGCGACGATGATCCGCGGAGTGGTAATGCATCACATTGTGGCCAACCATAAGGCACCAAAATAATCCTAAGGGATCGGGGGCCCGCTTTGAGAGCTAAACGTTTAGGAGTTGCTTTTAGAAGCTGGGCATCAGGCGGCTAAGGACAGCATCATACCACTCGCAACAGATGGTCTAACCGAACGCAATAACCGAATGATCAAGGAATGGCTGGCGGCCAAAAGAGGTGACTGGGAAGTCAATCTGCCGATGGTGTTGGTACCTTATCGTGGTTCCATACAGCCAACCACAGGCAAGTCCCCGTTCATGCTGATGTACGGTCGACATCCGCGCCCTTCAATTGATTAGGAAATTGGGTTGTGGCCGGCAACACGCTTGTCTCCGGAGGAGCTGGGAGAGGAAACGGGGAAAGATCGGGACAACTTGGCGGCCGTTCAGGAAAGGACCAGACGGCAAGTAGAAGGGCACGACCCTTCTCCATAGGCGCGGAGTTCAAGTGGAATGATCATCAGAATCCTGGAGGAGTGGACCGGTGTCGCGGAGGTTGGGCAGTTGAAGGCAAGGTTGGCTTGCCTTTACCGACAACCAGGCGAACGTCTATACAATTCAAGATGGTGGGGCGCCGAAAAAAGTTAATTATACTCAGCTTGAGAGGTGGCATGCTACACCTGAAGAGCTGCAGAATAGACAAGCTGGTGAGGCCGATCTATCGGAGGCAAATGGAAATCGATGGCGTGCAACCGACCTTTAAATGGGAGGGGCAAGCGTGTAGCATGTGGTTTTTCCGTAACTCCGCCTTTCGTATAATGGAAGGTGCACCTCAACGGGGTTTACTACGAGACCTGCGAAAATGCCTTGTAGTTGCGTTTGTTCGTTTATAGTTGCGTGAGAGTCAATGAACATCCGCAGAAGCTGAAGACGTGTGAGGATGTGCAGTTTTTAAAAATAAGGTGCACATGGGATGTTCTGTTTCCGGTCTAGTAATTTGTAACAGTTTATTTGATGTTTCCTAATAAACTACTCCACGGCGAGGGGCTTTCCTCCTTACACCAGCGGTCCGTAGTGCCTCTAGGGTCGAAGCGTTCCAGGGGCATTCACTCACAGGTATTTAAAATCCCGGCGACACAGCGCTGCTTGCACCTGCTGCCGTCGTAATGCAAACAACATTAAAAAGTAATTGGAATAATTCTGGTTCGGCATGGGCTACTCACCTAACAAAGTAACATGCCGCTAACGACTGGATGGTCACGAGCCCTGGCCTCATATTTGCGGATGAGCCACTAAAAGTGGTAGACAAATTCATCTAACTGGCCAGCTGTGTCATTTCCGGTGATGGATTGAAAATGCCGGAGCCGGTCATCATCCTTCATCTTTTGTGGCGTAGGTGTGATAACAGCTTATCCGCCAAGGCTCCAGTTTAAGATAATGCCGTGCACTTCACATTCTTATGAGGGTCATAAGCCTTGTTGCGCGCTGAGTAGGGCAGAGCACTTTGAGTTCGATTATCGATGTCTTCACAGCATTGCCGGAGTTTGGTAGGAGCATCCATCAAATAATGCCAACGTACCCTGAATGCCTCTTCGAAGAATTGACTCGCCCACAACGGATGAAATGATCGCACTCCATAGGTCACGCTGGCATAGCCACGCACTCCGTATGCCGGTCGCAAACTTCTTCGATGAATACTTTCGCGCATCCACTTAAAGGGTGTGAACAAGCCAAAGGAGATCTAACAATCACTTGGAAGCCAAGCATGTAAGCCATAGCCATGGATCTCGGCTGCTCTGTTTGCTGCCGTTTTTTGGAGGGAGATCTAGGGACGAGAATCACCGCTTGCCAGACAGACTATCAGACACGGTCTAATCGGCTCCCAGTGGTACTCGTTTATTCAGGCGGTGGCCCTCAAGTCAGAATGCATTCTCGATGTCTCCAATAAAATGTCCACTAACGACCATGTGTGTAGGCGTAAATCACATCACCTGCCACCCCAAAATATCACCTTCCACTACCTAAACTCCGGAAGTCATCGGTGGACAAAGCTGTCGCAGGTGGAAAGTGGTATGCCGACTAAAATAACATGCACCCTTATCGTCGCATCGATCTTCATTCATCTCAGTTGAGGTAGACAGGTGTATAGCACACAGGTGACTGTTCACTGTGACTCAGCGCATTAGAGCACCTTTAACCCTGAAGCCAAGAGCAACGGCTACGCCACAGTTAGTACGTTCCGGGTTAACAAGAGTGACAATTGAGACATCTGTTGCACGACCGAATTGAGGTTTGGTATGCATGTTTCGGATATATAGCATATATCAACACAGACAAAAAGCAAGGTTTCCATGAAGGACGCCTGTCGCCCGATTTGACATAGAATACGTACATTGTAGTCTGTGACGTGGATTATAACTTTGAAATTGAATGACTTATTATTTCGAGTTGCTTTGCCGAGCGATAATTTACACTGGAAACAGTGGTGATGGGACTGTCAGATGGGTTGGTCACTGCGCTCTATTCGATGTGTGGGGAGAGGCACATATATGGCCAGTAAAGGTAGGGCTGCAAGGTCAAACGATATATTCCGGTTGCCCTGGCCGCGCTAGTGGGCCTGGATGTCTCACAAGGCAGTGAAAGAAGGTAGGTGTTTTGTCCACGGACCCTGCCTCCGGCTCTTTGGTTAGAGGTTCAAACCGCGAGACAGCGTTTCTCAGGGTTTACTAGAGGTGTCCTTGCCGGCGGAAGTTTCCCAGCCTTCTAAGCTTAGGGACCTAAAGAATACAGAGGATGGTTGCCCG
This sequence comes from Opisthorchis felineus, assembly GCA_004794785.1. Taxonomy (NCBI): domain Eukaryota; kingdom Metazoa; phylum Platyhelminthes; class Trematoda; order Opisthorchiida; family Opisthorchiidae; genus Opisthorchis; species Opisthorchis felineus. Next base: position 108,674 of record SJOL01006634.1, read on the forward strand.
CAACTGAGTCCTACTTATTGCAAGGCCGTGACCTGGGCCGTAAAGAATAGCCTGGGTTCCCACCTATCTGGCAGCCATCGTAAAGCTGATTTCGGCCACTTTGCAGTATGGGAATGTTTATTGCTTAGCACAGTGGTCACGCAGACTTCTTTTATGCTTAACTTGGCATTACCTTACGCCTTTCAGTTCACCGCTTTTTTCGAGTCGGAGCGCATTGTTCGCCCATCCGGAGTTCTATAGGACATTTGAAAACTAATCAATGGCAGAAAATTCTTTGCTTCGCACGGATTCTAGCTTGTTATGATGGCTCATTTACAGGTAGGAAAACCATGTGACTGCTCTAGTTCTCTCGCATCAATGCTCTCATATACTGAACTAATAAATAGCGTCCAGTCTTTCCGTTGGCGTCACACAATAGAGAGACTTATCATATAGGTGAATGGCACGAAGCATTAAGCATAAAAGCTATCCACTCTAAAGTCAAGTCAGACTACCTCAAAAGAGAGAGTAGTTTTGACCGACTTTTAGCCTTTAAAATGATGGCTGTCATTGCATGTCACAGAAACATTAGACACGAAAAGCCGGTAGAAACCGAACATATACAATGCTTTGCTATCCTGGATTGTGGATCGGAAAACCCGGGGAAGTTACCGGGGTATTTGTATCGCTTGACCGTGAAGGTTCACGCTAGTTCAAGCATGACAATTCATTTACGCTGGCGGACTAATGATGACGTTCACCTTGCATGCTAAATACGTGAATGACCTTATATATGCACTAATAAAGGTTCCTAAGTGGAAAACCTGAGTCCAGAGCTTCCCCGTTTATAGTGTACCATCCAGAATAATAGTGTTGCGCAATGAGGACAGTTTTATTAATCGCTCAGTTGAGGTGCACCATACCGTGCAACTTGATATAAGAACGAAGGCCTAGGTTGCCAAATCTCCAACAGAAGCACTCAAAGAGGTACGGGTGCGTTACAACTGCATACCGATGAGCAGAAAACGAATGAGCAGTCTAGCGAAAACAAACAATACCATTGAGTGAGGATCACACATCCAGAAATTTACACGATATAAAAACGGTGGTGTTGGTGACAAACGTGGATTAATTTGATAATGATAAGGATAATGTTTATTCCCAACTGGCGGGTGGCTCCTCAAAACATGAGACCAATCGCGACGTAGCCCAACAACCTATAGAACACCTCAGCCGACGGAAACTTACACGCAAACCGTTAGAATAGAAAACCCTGGCTGAGCATACGTGTTTGGGTGTGCTACCAGAATACATAATGCGCGAGTCGATACACTGACATGGTGTGGCCTCATAATTTTCCGAAATCGAGCATATAGTTCGTGGTTTCTAATGGACACATACACTAAAGATATATGTAGACAGAGCATCGTTTCGCCTGCTAAGAATCATCTTCCATGGATAACATAATGAATATTGCCGATGGCAGAAACGGAACAATCGCGCAGTCAGTGGTGTTCGTGTATCAGAGCTATTGCATTTGATGCACACCCCAACCGAACATGCCACGGCCTTCAGTGTTCGGCCGTGTGTTTAACGGTGTTCCACTTTCAGGTGATCAAAACTGAAGAAGCCGGCGCCAATGTACTCATGGTATAAGGTATCAGGGCTGATAAATTGGGTCCAAATGATAGACAGCTTATATAAACTCCCCCAAGATTTCTTGACGGTCAAGCAGTAGTAGCGGTTGCTCAAAGTTTTAAGAACAAAAAAATGTAGTCCGTGATTTCCAAAGGAGCATGGACGTATGAACTAGGTCTCCCAATTGTGGGGCGCGGTTTCTGGCTGTTTGAAGGGACGCATAATTGAAGTCAGTGTCCATCATTCACTTAGAGCACCAAGTGCTAGCTGCGTGCCCTTTAAAGTTATTTACTTGTGAATGGGTAACTCTTACAGTCTAGAGTTAGATTGGATGAAAAGCAGTCCAGTTTGACCGCCCATTTAATCAGACAGATTAGACAGCATTTTGGTACTGGTGATGGGTAGCACTAGTTCCGCAAGAATGATGAATGGTTAAATAAGGTCCAGTGTTTTGCGATAGACTAAAAGAAAATCGGAGTGGGGTCAAAAATGAACAGGGTTTAACGAGTAGAGCGTATGTTTGCAATGGGTGAGGATGACTGCAGTAGTGCTTGTTTGTTCAGGATTTGGCGTGTGGGTTTGTTTCGACGCACATTTTTTTAGTTTAGATTGGGGGATTTTGATGGGACTTGAGTAAATTGACACGCTGGCAAGCTAAGGCGTCCAAAAATGTTATTTTGATCATTGCATGTAATAAATATTTACCAGAACTTGGGTGGGATCCACGAAAGATACGATAAAGTGGCTGACCAGAAACCCAATTAAATCCTATGAGGAAATCACAGAGAAACGTCTGCTTAAATACCATGAATCCACGTCGTGGATTCTCTTGTTCCTAGAATTGCGATGTCGCAGGTAGAAATTACAGTCATCTAGCGAGATGAGCCTTCGGTAGGTCACATATGGACTGTTGGTGGTGTGAAGAGGTTTGTGAATATTCAACAAATATTCTGTCTTCTAAGCGAATATAAAGGTATAGCAAAGGGATGAGAGATATTGGTGTCCCTGATTAGGGCTAAAATCCAGTGCCCACCTCAAGATACATCGCAAAGTTCCAAACACAGAACCTCCATGCTATTCTTTTGAACACTTCAAAGTTCGGTCGCGAGTTGCTGATCCATATTACTGCACTAAGGCAGGACAAAGTAACCTTCATCCAGTACACTCATTTGCATATCTGTTCTGTCTCCACGGGGACTCAAGTTAACCTCTCGATTATGATATCCACTAGACCATCTACAGGCGTCGGCTCTAGCAAGACAGTATGGCAGACGAATGGTGAGATTATTGATAACAGACGCTCACAACCGTCTCAGAAAATAGAAAGGACTATTCACCGAGAGCAAGACAAATTGTCTGGCTAAAACCGGTTCGCAGCACTTGACGGAACTTTAAGCAGCAATCGGAAGCCAAGTAGACAATGTCAAGAGCAAACGTAGAACAACCATGGAGAAAAAATTGCGCAAACTTACGAGGAGAAAAAAGTACAACAATTACGACGCTTGGATTAAAAAGTCATTCGGCCGCCAACTCAGCAGAGCTGAACAAGAAATTTCAATGAAAGGACCAAATTCAACATTGAGGACTCATCTTACAAAGATTACCTAACCAGCTTAAAACACGCCCTGAAAACAAAGGAAAGGTTCGAGGAGGTTCAAAAACAGATCCGACAGACAATGGCGCCAGCGATCACACGAAATAGAAACAAGCACCTGAATTCCAAAAAAGAACGAGACGCACTCACGAATCTGCAAAAGGATAAGAACAATCCTACTACCACCGGCGGGAGAAGGACTCATCACGGTGATAATGGACAAGCCATATTAAATTAAGAAGGCTAAACAACTGCGAAATGACACCGGAAATGGTCCCATACGGATCAAATAGGTAACTACAAAGGCAATCAACCTGCAAACCACAGAAAGAGCTGCATGCAAACCCTGTTCAGGAATGCGGAGACACACTGCAGCACAGCAGAACTACGGAAGAAGGAAACAAACCATCTATTCAGAGTATTCCAGAACACTAGATTTCCGAAAAAGTTTTATTAAGAGAGGCTTGAAGAAGAAGATATCTCAACGACAACAACAGCAAAAACAAGCCACCAGACGGGTAGTTCTGCCTTGCATCAAGAATATATCGGAACTCGCAACCAGATTATTGGCTCAAAGTTGGGCACACGAATAAAGGAACGCAGCGAGGTCGTCAGGAGACTAGACTCCCTATCCTTGATGTCCATACACAAAGACCAAGAAGGCCACAATTGGCTCACAATCAATTTGGAAGACGCAAAAATTCAGCACACAGAGACATGAGACACAGAAGAAAATTTCTAGAAGCATGGTATTCCACGGCTGATTTCATCAACCTGTACATTCAGCTGGATCCAATTTACGCAGCTCTACTTGCAAAGGACCAAAATCTTAACCGGAATAATCAATGTGAACCGAATATTGGATTCATAAAGAAACAAGGAACTCCTTGGCGTTAGATCAATAAAGGCCACAAGCAGTAATTCGGAAGGGCCAAAGACAAAGTTCACTCCAGCATCGACCGGAGCACGACGACAGAGGATGCCAAGTTCAAAAGCCACGTGAGTATCGGCGAATAAGGAAACAGGATAACAGAGCGACCAATGGAACCGCCCGAACAAACAATCATGATCAAAGGTCACCCCCTGCTAGCAGCACGTATATTAACACACACGCAACACTACTGAACGCGCAACCACCAACTCATCGCTACGCACCACCACGCTCCCCAATAACGCACTGAAGATGTCACCTTGATTGGTGATGAAACGTTTGCAACCAAATTGCCCAGCTCGGCGAACAAGCCAAAGACCATCTACGCTACCCGAGCAACCAAAATGTTCCTCTAAATCCAAAGTTGACTTTCGGACCCCAAATCACCTGGATCTCGTTTTGGCTGACTCATCGAAGCTCACGTTCTTAGATCAAATCTACACTCCTCTTGTGAAGTGACAGTTCGACCGAGCTGAATGAACATTTACGTCAGTCGGGAGAGATTTCAAAAAATAAGATAGGGATTTTCTCATGAAAATGAAAGTGAGCTGTAATGTGGATCTGAAAACGCCATAAACATTTTACTCAAATTGTTAGGAATCATCATCTGTACGCTTTTCAAGATGGGTAAGTGACATTTGACGTCTTGGTGGCTCAGTTTGAATTAAAGCGCTTGCCGCGAGCAGCGCATGAAATTATTACTTGCTTCCCAATGGCACAATAGAGCGTGACGCATCCTTTGGTAGCTAGAACCTTACCACGTTTTTTCACTTGTTAGACGGATCCTTGAATGAAAGCTTTTCAGGGCTACTTCGGTCCCATTAGGTGCAATGACTTTATAGTATCCCCTGTAAGCTTTTATCAACTTTTAATTGAAGATTAAACTTTTCCCCTCTTACTAAACTGTCTTCTACCTGGCATGATATACTTGACATGGAACTATAAATGCTTGGAAAATTTGTGATCTGCTTGCCTGTACAACCAGCGTTTACAGCTGAGGTGGTTTCCTTGACAGCAGAAACGAAACAAGAAGAAGTAGCTTGATCAAAATTTGCCAAGGTAAGAATTGCAGTGTGAACGCGTTTGGCTGTCTCGCTTAGGAATGGGCATCTATTGTTGCATGACGTCGCTTCCGCTGGACTTGTCGCATTTTGATTTCACTAAAAGTTTTGTTAGATGACCAAAACGTTGAGCAGATAAACAGTCATCCCAAACTTTACGTTATTTTCCATAGGCTAGGCATAGGCAAAAACTCATGTCGGTTTGGTTAGGTTGTACTAAGATTCATAGAATCACTCTAGTTTTATTCATCAGGGCACATTTAATCTCATGGTGTCCTATATGAAAAACTAATAATTTGTGTTCAGTATGCAAAAAAATATAAAACGTGGATATGTCTTAGCAGCATTTGGACCGAGGATCGCTTGTTGAAATGTGGCGCGGTTTGCCGCACAATGAACTATCAGTGATTGGCTTGAGAGACCCTATCGGTATCAACTAAGCCGGTTTGATGTGCTGTCGATATTTTGAGAGAGGGTTATACAGCTCATATAACTACATGGCGGACCATTTTGCACTATATTCTTGTGCAACACCGAATCCAGCTCCTGTCTGTTCATCCTGTCAACTTGATTTATGGCGTTCTAGCACGATGATTCCACTAATTGAACTTCAGAACTTCAGTAATGCCTATTTTCTGTCCAGTCGCTGTTTTATCCAGCTGATGAATTTTTCCTGAGATATTCAGTGGTATTATGCCGTGGACTCACAGGAATAATTACGCTAGGACAGGAGGACAACTGTTCAAACAAGAGTGGTGTGAATATGAACGACACATATCCCGGGACCCCCCATGATGATAATAAAAGTTGTCCAATTGGTTTCAAGCATCTGTTGCACTACCTGACTTGGAATTCTTGACGGGTGAGTCGATTAGTCGTCACAACAAGGACAGCTACTAGCTCGTCGTTCGATGAGTCGGGCATACCGACCACATCGTTCTAGAGTAAAGACTTTCGCCTGTCCAGACGTGGAACTTTAGGTGCATCCAGTGCGCGCTGGTGGAGTAGTGGTTACGCGTTCGCCTGGCGTGTCAGATGCTAGGAGTTTAAAATTCGGCACGGCGCACTGATGCTGAGTTCCAATAAGAGGGAAACCAGACTCCAGTGCTTCAACATTTGCTGTGGACTTTCCCGAATAATTGTTCCAGGAGCGGAGAACGACTGCTCTATCGAGAGTGATATGAATACGAACATTACATATCCCGCAAAAACTCGACCATATTCAGATATCCTTCTGAAAATAAATTTATTCCAGTTCTTTCGCTTCTTTCTCAAGGTTACCTCTCGCACTTCACAGCTGAATACTTTTGCGGCACACAACTTTTTGTGCCGCACACTGATATCTTCTCCAGCGGTTTGTCTCGTGACCGGTAACCGTGAGGCATCAAGAATGGCGTGTGCACGTTCTGATGCCTCCCACAGTTTCCGCCTGTCTCGTGAGGTTATATTTCTCGTTTGCAGATACGACGTCAGTTTTTGAATTCCATAAAAAGTTCTGCGTTTTCAGATCAAAATGCAGCCTTGCAACATTATTTCTTTTATTTCACTGCAAGCAGCATCAAACTGGGAAGTAGCAAAAAGACAATAAGTATCGGTGCAAAACACACGATATGCACCTGGAATGAGCGTAAAATAACGAACGTTACGGAAGTGCAATAGTCAGACTTGCTTGAGGAATTTTTATTTCAATTTTATTCAGAAACATACGCGGGCTTTTAAGCGGGTACAGTGATTCTTAAAGAATGTCCATTTAAAGCATAAGCTTCAACTAAATAAAGCACATGCTTGTGTATCACCGTATGTTGTATCACGTGTTTCTAAGTCTGGTGTTCAAGTATAATTGGCACAAAATATTCATCGGTTGCTTCCATGTGCTCAGGCTTCCTGTTGACAGCAGGATTTAAATCCACGGAAATTAAAGCTTTATCGCACCCTCTGGGAAACATGAACCGCTGCGCTTTTACTGTTACACGGCTTCCTGAAACATGAACCTATTCAAACTGCTGAGATCGGGTATCGTGTAGCGGGGAAGTGCGAACCGTTAAAACCATACATTAGCCAGGCAGTTTTCCCCGGCTCTACTGCTAGCGAATGCGGTATGTGCATTCGGCGTCCACACTTCCTGCTTCACGGTGATTAAATTTAACTACCCGTGTGATCGTTTACAGTCAGTTACTGATCTTGGATCGCCGTTAATTTTCAAGCTCAGCAGTATGTATGTATGTGCCCACCATGGAGGTATAGTTGGTTGGAAAGTAGTGCTTTTATTACGATTTCGTGGAATAGCAGCATTGCCAGTGCACCTCTCCTGAACATGACGCAAGTTTTTCATCCCGGTCGGATCTTTGTCAGCAACCCGGTCGTTGTTTGGAATTTGCTTGCAATTTAAATAGGAATAAGTCCTTTTTCTGAGCCATATAATTTTCTGTCGCTTACCATTCCATCATAAAGTGTGTTGTTGCCTTCCTGAGAAGTCATCCCGCATGCCTTCACCGGTAACACGATAGCAAGCCACAGCCTGGTTTTCAAGTTCTCCAGTCATTGCCTGGCTACAACCAGTTTGCTGCAATCGGTGTAGAAGCATTTCGGAGTTTCAAAAACGGCATGTCCGTTTAATGCCACTTGAATAAATATTAATTTTAGCCAAGATATAGCAACGAGGCAGCGTGTACTGGGGATCTAGATGGCTCCACGTCGTCTCCTCCTTCAGGACAACGTGCATTAAATAATCCCAACATTTTTATTTTGACAGTGTCCCGTATTGCCTTGGAAGTTGCGCCCTCAAATCATTCATAATTGGTAAATATTTTGCCAACAGATTGTTTCCCACGAAGATTCGATGATGATGCTTCAAATTTTAATTCTGGCCAAGCCCCGAATTGGTGAAACTTGGAGCGACAAACCGGAAAATTTATATGATTACTTGTTAAAGCCTATTTTGAAGAACCATACCAAGTGCGTGGAAAACATCATTGCTCTGTATTGATCTTCGGTGGTCATTACACTGTTGTGGACAGCAAAAACGGATAATGGTATCATGATTGGTTGAGTTTCAATGGACAGCTTGAATTTAGAGCCACATTCGGTTTTTTTCAAACTATCGGTTCTCACCATTTAGGTACATGTGTAGAGTAAGCGAATTGCGATTATTCCGATTACTTCGTTTGCTGCTCTAGGAGGTACTCGTATTTAGCACATAGTTTAAGTGAACAAAGCGGTTAGGCCTTCGGTAAAGCACACAAGTACGGTAAAACGCATGTGCTGCCATTCAGCATATACGGCAACTGTTCAGGTGGACGGATTTTTAACATATGTTCTGTAGGAAAATGAATGTGTTGTGGCTCCGACAAGTCTCATCTTACGTCACATTCTCCGTGGACCTAAAATATGAATATCATAGAAAAGATTCACTTGCGCCATAGCGACTCTGACACACTATTTGTAAGTACTAAGACTGTTGCCGTTGAATTAGCTGTTGAGTACATTACATAAATGCAGGGCTGAGGATCTGTACATCGATGTTGCATGAAAAAACTATATTACTATCCGCCAAGATATATGAGTCAAGGCCAAGGCAATTTTATAGATGATCCACTTTTTTAAACGTGTCTCTGATCCGGTTGTTTGAAAGTATTTCTACATATACTTGTTCAAACTGTTGTTCAAATAGTAAAATTTTCTGATCGTTTCGTACAAAAGGAAACTGAACAAAAAATCGTGTATTTCGATTGCAGTGACAAGCGTGTCACATAAAACTTTGCATAGAAAATCGAACCATTGGGACAATTAAGTTAGTTGTGTTTCCAGCATTATTAACAAGACAAGACAATCTAACGAGTTAAAACGTAATTACCTGTAACCGTGTTATCTTCTTGAATCCGGTCGTCATTAAGTTCAAACGACCTACATCCAGCACACAGAACTAAATTTAAACGCGACCAATTCTAAAGTTTTAATTGTTTTTTACACATTTGTTTGGCGCTCTTTTCCGAGACTCCTCGTCTTCGGGAGACAGGTGCCGTTCTATTTTGAGCTATGCTTTCTTTGAATGTTTTCTTAAACATTTATGCGAAAAACATGTCTAGAATCCTACGTTCTTCTTTTAACTCAACTTTTGATCCTGGTAAAAACAAACGGGCTCCAGGCTTAGTTTGGGGCATACAAATGCAAGTTAGCTTAAAGATGTCATCAGAATTGTCAAAAATTAGCATAATTAACTGACTCAAACCCGCTTTCTGTGCTGCACCAACGGGGTTTTTAAAACTCCCAGCAGTTATGAGGACAGGTGTGATTATTCACAAAGCATTTGCGCAATGTCTATCAAATCATTACAAATAGTTCGGCAACAAAAATCTGATTTGTAAAGTGCAAACGTTGATTTAAGTAGACATTTCAACGTCCTAGGACGATTTTGTATTAAAAACATTATTGTGACATTAGGCCTTTTAAAAAACTATGATTAAAAACAAGTTTTTTTTGCTGAAAAGGTACGCAATCTTTTGGCTTATGGTAATAATTACAAATTATGTTTCCCTGCTGTGATTGACTGTATTTTATTTTTAAGAATGATATAGGAGCACAGAGTTTTCGAACAGTTAAAACTCTGAGATTTAGGAGATGGTTTGAACTTTATGGTTTATTTTTTGCTTAAAAATAGAAATGTTCATCCTGGAAAATGAATTGCAACAGCCAGTAAGCTGGTCCGAGCTGGCTTTCTAAGGATAGAGTTTGCAAAATCCTCGTGCTGGAACAAGGTTGAACGCCAACTTTGGAAGCGCCGGCAGGGACCTACGCCACCAGTTTCGTTCACTGGGTTGACCACTCAGTGTATCACGAGGGGTTTTTAATATAGCCAAAGCAGTCCATAACCCAGTGGGTGATGACGTTTAGAAAGCAGTTTAGCACGATGATGCTCGTCATTGTTTCAAGCTTGCAAAGGAGTACACAGCCAACGACGCCGGTCTCACTGAACAATCTCTCCGGATGAAGTTCGCTTACTCGTCATTAGTTAGACTGATAACGTTTTGGGATTACACAGAAGAAAAAATACTGCACAACCTAGACTTCTACCTATACTCTAGACAATCTTAATGTGCTGGATAGCTTATTGGAGGAAATTAGTCTAACATTCTCAGTTCCATAAAAAAACAATAAAAACTAGTTAATAACGGTGATCAATGCTTACTCGCAACAGGTTTCCTTTATAAGCGAATAAAACAAACTTATTTTCAGTAAGGGAATGGCCTACGACGGAGACAAACGATTGGAGTTGGAGAAGGTCAGCCTTGAGCACACTGAGACTTGTGATTTAACATGAAATTGAAGTTGTAAATTGCATCGATTTACAAAATAGTGGTTCGGGTTTATTCAACGTAAAGTGATATGTTCTAAATATTAAAATGATGATCTTTTGATTTGTGAAAAATTAAGACGAACTATTTAAATAGGTTTTATATTGGTGTATGAAGCGCATCAAAAATCAACCGACAATGAACTAAAACACTCACATAGGCCTTGAAAAGAACAAATATCTCATTTTAAAATATGACATATGGATGACGCATGGATTTCACACTGATAACCTTTGAGACTTCAAATAACTTCGGTTACTCCGTTGTCTATTTTAACTAGTGGCTAAAAGCAGTGATTAAATGATGCATGGATAGATAACAAGCCTTTGCATTTCTATCCAAAGATATTCACATGAGATCGCACGCTCGTTGACTCACGTGTTTTTGGCGTCTTGACAACGGAGGAAAAACGTGAAAATGTAACATCCTCAACGTTCGTTCCTCGTGTTAAAACCATCTAAAAATTTCATCAACGAGTGATTGAGCACCTGACTCAATCGAGCTTGTCAAAGCAGTTTCATGTTTACGCTTGTAGTTGAAGGAAAAATACTTTTTTGGAATGTTTAATGCTATTTCGTAATTTCCTAAACAGTAACTCAACAAAGAAAGCGAAATATAAATTGGTCACTCAAAATTCGTAGCTAAAACATATTTGCAATTTATCCAAAATCTTGAAGGAGTTCAGTCCCAGTTCCCAGCAAAGTAGCACCCAGGCATTCAACGAAAAGGAATAAGCCTATCTCATTTCATTCAATTCTACCTTCGGTCGGCTTTCGGAGATTTAGTGTACCGGGAACTGTGAACTACGTTAATTGTATATAACAAGCACTCAAGATTAACACACTAAAAATTCACAAGGGTTTAATGCTGGATCAATAAATGTAGCTTAGTCTACGTCAACTTACTCAATTTTATCAATAAATCTGCGCCGTCTAAAAAAACATTCACACATAAAATAATCAGAACTTTTTCAAAAGCAAGCACAACTCTGGACCTGTGTGGATTTTAGACGAATCCAACTCAACACACAGGACGTTCATTTGTTTGTACAAAATTCTGACTCCGCCATTGTTGGTCCCATTGTGACGACATGTCTACCGCAGTTGCATATTTTGTCAGAACAAACACCCAAAATGATTCTGCGATTCTCGAGTCGGATGCTTGCTGTAACAACAATCAAGGTGTACATTCTACTGCAACAAGGGCCTGATCAATTATGACTGGCGGAAATTCAGTCACATGTTTGTGGTAAAAGTCAGAAACGTAAAACTCGCGAGAGGAACAATTGACTTACGCCAAATAAGTGATCTCAATAACATAATCAACGCTACCAATTCTCTGCTATATTTATTATTCAAGCTTCCGTACACAGAACCGTGCAGAATGCGGCATTTCCAAAGTTGCTACACTAGTTACTCGGGAAAACCTGAGCGTAAAACAAAATCCACTTAAAGTGGACTCGTGAACAATAAAAAAATGCAACCATGGCCAGGCGAAAATCTCGCACTGATTTCCAAATGCTGCATGCAAATTGTGAACACATTGGTGACACTTTTGGCGAGAAACCAGCCAGCTCAATCTGAGGAAAATGAAAAGGGGCACACAGATTTGTGTTACCTGCAATCCTACCCCACTTATCATTATATGGAGGAAAATAGACGATAATAAAATAGGACGCTTTGTGCAAGCTTTCGGCCACTAGTCTTCGGTTAGACTGTAGTCAATGCACACAGCATTGCTGCTGTCCAAAATAATTTGGTTTGCTTCCGCAGGGTATGGAGAAATCTTGTGAGGTTAAAGGATCTGTATTGTGCACAACAAAGCCGCACATTCACAGAAGATACTACCGCAGATGTTCAAAGTTCCTGAAATATAATCTGCACAGTATTCAGAATGTTACCTTTTTCGGTTTTGATAATAAAAATTTTTACCCTTAGTGGTCCTGGTACAATGAGTTTTCCATAATTTTTGCACCAGAAAAACAAATATTCCCATGAGCAGCGTGAGTTTGACTTGGTTATTCGGTAAAGGTAGAAATACGGAATTTGAAAATATTTGCCAGAAAACAAGAAAGCTGTTTACGCTTGCTCTCATCTTTCCATTTTAAAATGTCCTCAGTAGGATGTATATCAAACAAGCGAGGGATGCATGGCGAACTCGCCGAAAATTGTAGCCGTGGTTAAACCTTACATTAAATTTATATTAACTGGTGCATGATAGGTTAAAACATGAACACAGTGTCTAAGATAGCTGACTTATTTTAGCACGCACGGATCATTTCTGAAATATTACAGAAAAACCCTGGATTAAACGCTAATAACGTGGCTTGCAGTTACTGCTATTGGTTTGATCGTAAACGGCGACATTTTGGACGTTATTCAGAAAAAACGCTTGAAAGGCTGGTCAGAAATTTCGATTTAGATTTAAAGACTTGACTATCCAAAATGCAGTAATTCACTTACTTTCCACTTGTTCGTTCAGTTGGACAACTGGTAAAACCATATTTTAAGGTTTGCTGTTAAATGCAACTTTAAATTTACGTTGTGTAAAATTCGCAAGTTAGCTTTTCTATGATAAACACAAAAAATATCATCGTTAATATTTTGGCTATGATGCAGAATTTTTGGAACAGCCACCTGTTTGCCAGTAAAGCAGGTTTATTACAGCTGCTGATAAAAGTTGAACTGTTTTCTCTAATGACCGTTTTTATAGAAAACTCTACTGAACATGTAAGTCATTGAAGAAAAGAAGGTAGATCCATAAGGACACAGTCAAAATTAATAGTGCTTTGGAAATCTCATTGTCATGTTAGTAGGCGATAAAATAAGCAATTAGGTTGTTCGCTGAATTTAAAACGTGGAAGCACAGAAGTGTAGTTTCGGTGCAACGCAACTCTCATATAGAAGACTTCTTATGGATGACCTGAAGAGCCACTGATGGACTGGGTCTGCGATAACGGTGGATGATACTTTGTGCTCGCAACAAACAGCTCTCACAATACCTCTGTCCTGAACAAACTTGCCTAGACATATCTCTGCATTTAGGTTACTATCAGGGCAAAATCAGCAGCACTTCCCACTATCCGGAAGTTAAATTAATCGCATCATCTAAGGGCTGATTTCAGAGATCTGTTTATAAGGAACACACGTCAACAATTCAGTACAAATAAGCAGTAATCAAACCCGGTTTTACACCCTTAAAAGCAGAATTAGGCTAACCTGCTCTGCTCACTCTGAAATGGGGCTCCCGCTAAAGAGCTCAGAGCAACTTTTTTCCGGAGAGGCTCATGTGGAAGCATGTGAACAGAGGTCGAGTCGGATAAGCGGCAGTTGTTTCACCTTAAATATTTAGTATCAAAAAATGGCAACTATCAACTCAGCAGCAAGAAGAAATTTGTGGAAGCCCTGTTTCAAAGCAGATAAGCTGTAAGCACACATCATGCAGCGTTTGAAATCGGCTTCGGTATTTTTGTGACAACAATGTAAAACTAATTCAGGCATTCTTTCAAAATCTTCAAAGTAAGGCAAACGAGGAAATTATTTCCTCATTGCGGTAAAATGTGCTGTGTTCACAAGAAGGTCTGCACAGATTTATTCATTTTCCGTAGCGCAATCAGGTATTACTTTCTAAATGAAAGGGGTGGTGATAACATTCTTTGGGAATGCCTTACAAAAGCAAACCGTGAACGTTTTGAATCGATGAATGATGGAGTTTGTGGCAAGGTGCAGTTATTCAGTCACAGCAGGATAAAAATGAATGCTTTTGAAATCATTCTTCATCAAGCTTGCTTTCGTAGTCTCCCAATTCTTTTTGACACAGGCTTCGTCTGCGATGTAGGAATAATGCCCTAGGTTCTTTGACTGTGGTTGCAAGACACTTTCAAATTGTATACAGTTCTAGTTAAAAACTGCCAGGTGAACTTAAACACGATAAAATTTTGTGAAAAATAGGTTTTTCAGGTTTATTGCTGAACGCAGTACGCTCAAAAATCTGTATCCGAATGAGCTCTGGATTGAGCTTTAGCCCGTGCGGCAAGCACTGCGCAATGATGAAAGCGCTGTCCTTAATGATAGATAAATTTTGCTTGTGCAATGTCAATGCAACTGTTTTTGATCATCATAAAATGAATACCTTACCAATGTCGTTATTGAGCGCTGCTCCTAATTGGGCAGAAAGTACAGATTGTCAAGTGTGGCTTTGGGAGATCTTTGCGCAGGTCCATTTCGCTATCAACTGCTCATTGACAAGTTTGCATCCGTGGGTTCTACTAACTCGGCAATACCTATAACGGCGAAAAATATTTCTCAGCCATCAGGTAACAAACTTCATCAGTTGAGAATTATGCTGATGAACTACCTCTGAGGTAGCTTTTATGAATATTGAGCATAGGATTAAACGTGATCCTTCCGGACTAAAATGAAATAACATTACATTCTAAAACACCGGTTGTAAAATGTGACAAAACATTCCTCCTGATCGCAACTGACCTGACATTGTTTGCAAATGGTAAATGTGAAATTGCTTTTAATGATCCCGGCAAGATCGTCACAAACGTTTGGTGCTAGACTGCAGATTAGCTAGTGAAATTTGATTCTTAAATACAAGATAAAACTAGTTCTTCACAACGGAAGCTATCACATTACCATACCTTGTGGTGACTCCAGAATACCTGAAATATAAAATGCGGTCAAATGAATTAAAAATACAACGACTGCTCATAGTGCTGCACCCCTTACATTTAGACGCGAACATTTGAGAGTGCAATAAAACTTTTTACGCCAAAATTTTGCATCTTTTGCATATGGGCTCAGATCGAAAATAATCGAAATATACATCGTTTCATGCAATTTTTTTAAAATTAATCTTTCTTATAAATTTTGGCGCCCAATGGACTTTGAACCTGCTGTGCTATGGCTTCAAAAGTGACTTCACGTATGTTTGTTGAGAAGTTGGGAGCTGTATCTCTTTCATCCCTCACGGCGTTTGAGAAGGCATTAAATGAATACGTAAAGGATAATTACGTGGTATTTGTGCCTTCATGTAGTAATCAAAGCAGCTACACTGTTTTGCGTTACAAATGGATATACTACAAATGCAAAAGTTGGTCTGCAACACAAACGAAAAGTAAGGGAATCCAAAGAAGTTAGTAAGCTTAGCGTGTTTTCTAATAAAAAGCAGTACGCGAAGCACCGGCCATCCAGTGTGGTTTTGTCTAAGGAGTCGCAGTCATCTATTACTATTTTAAACACAACCATACGGTTTCTAAGCTTTTGTACGATCGGATTCCCGTGAACTGACGGATAACCGAGGGGGAGCTGGGCAACTTCAGGCCCCTGATGAAGTATGCAACGTCGTCGTGTGAAGTGCGGCTGTTTGTGGCCGATGGCTTTGGCAAGATCTTTCCCGCCGAGGACATATACAACTACCGCCAGATGTGTTGAACAGCTCTGTTGAGTAGGTGCCGCGTAGTTGGGTTTTACTATAGCAGATGATATGCCGGGAGACGCGTGATTTTTCTGTATTCAAGGGAAGGTCACTGTAGCCACATATGCTTCTCCAGACGGCAGAAGATAGTGTTGTTTCGACGCTTCCCAGATGTGGTCAATGTCGACAGAACGCACGCGACAAGCCGTCTTGGGAAAGTTTTTTAAAGCAACGAATATCCGGGCTGTAGGTGCAGGCTCTACACCTTCCTGATAACGGAAGGCATGAGTACCGGGTGTCCGGTTTCGTATACCTTCGTTAATCGTTAGCGCCAGCTAGGTTCGTTCAGCTGTCCGCTATGATTGACGACATGGTCGTCCTGGCATATTTCGTAAGTTAAAATGGAGCACTCTGCTTTTTACCAACAACATCAACATATCAGTCAGTACGATCTTCCAAACTGGTACAATGTTTCCGGCACTAATGAATGCGGCTTCCACGATGTTAACTAGGAATAGCAATTATTGAGATCCCTGAACTCGGTGAATTAATTCAGCTGCAGAACCATTTACAAATCACGTCCATCGTAAGCGATTCACCTTTTACCGGAATTCGCGATATCTTATTACGTTAGGCAACGTATTCAAGGTCGGTGGTGAATGATGACCTTGAGAATTCGCTCACTTAAACAAATCACTGTTGTATATAATTTGCATATTATTTCATCATTAGTAGTTAGTCTACACTATGACATGGTAACCTGAAAACGTCTTAGGTTTCGAGAAATCGATTTCATTGTGCGAATACTGACCGGTGCTCATAAAAATCCTCAAGCATATTAAAGGCAAATGGTTAGTGGAAGGTTACCCCAGATGAAGCTTACGATTCTACCTCCCACAAATTAATGCACTATAGATGACAGATTTCGTTTTTTTGAATTTTCCGGGTAATTGCGCTTCATGACTCAAACTTAAGTTGCTGCGTACTTAAATTTCGAGAGAAAACTTCAGACAATTAGAAATGTAGCACCGCAATTTGCATTGCCCGGAAATGCTGCCTCTGGTTTAGGCAGCACAGAGAAACGTTGCCACACATGACTAGACCGGAAAAGATTGTACCAGGCAAACTGATTATTTAGGTTAAAACATCAATACGAGGTTCGATAATATTGCAGGCTTCGATTGAGAGTAATTAACGATTATGCTCACTTTTGAGACGTGACATAAATGCTAGGCAAAAATGTCCAAAATTATTAGTTACGCGATAACAACAAGCGAACAGAATTGTATTTCATTGGTAAATTCAAACTTGTGTATAGACGGCCACGCTTCCTCATCATGTCCGATATCCAGACTGGACACCCCGTCTTAAACAGCGGTTATTCTCCATGAGTATTGAGTTTTGACTAAATTATCTGAGAGCAACTAATGTGTACAAGGTTCCGTTTCGATGGTGTTTGTTCTAATCCATATTTTCCTACCAATATGCCACTTCGGCAAGAACTTTTCACATTAGCAAGCGAATACTAATTACGTCCAGAGGGACTACGCGAACATGATTCCGTCTCAAACCCTAAATTGATTATGTATTCCTCTTCCTTTATTCTATATGTTCCGTTCGCTTTTCGCCTAAAATTCAGAGTTTGCTGTGAGTTTTATGAAAGCCTACTATCTCGGTGCGGTAATACTTGGAGGCGTATGCGATCACTACTAACCTGATACTGAAATACATGCATTAGTGTGTGCGGTCTCCCCTTCATACGTGGCACAGAAACATCGGTGCTAAGAGCCGTTTGTCATTCCAATGATATGAATTCGCTCAACGCAAACTTCCGCTTTGATTCTATATTTGAAAATAAGTAATATGCAATGTGATTCTATCCTAGAACGTGCGGGATTGATTCAGATGCAGCTGTTACTACTGCCGGTTGCTATTACAAATTTTTGGCTTGTGCCTGTTGATTAGAATAAAAGTGATGAAACCCTAGAAAAGAATCCATGGCACGCGAGATGCATGCTTTTCTTGTCTGATTTTTGGGCACCATACCTACTTCCATACTATATATCCCAGACTGCGGGATATACCTGATGCTTTCGCGTTGCACTATCAAAGACTCAGAAACAAATTACAATTACACCTTAATCTAGGAGTTTTTGATGCATCCGAAAGCTAGCAGTTTCTTAATTTTTCAGATATCAAATTTCCTAAAACTATACTAATGAAAGCCGAGTGTTCTCAGGTAGAGAACATGCTTCACAAACAGGCCTGCTCAATCACGGTCTGTCCAATACCGCCAGAGTGAAAAAACCTGCAGCGTATTTAGCGTGTAAATGTTTGCCACCTTCGTTTCTATATGCTTTTATTATTTATCTTTTGAACCCCAATAACAGCAATCCCGCAGAATCTTTCTAATTATTTTTCAGTATGAAAAAGTGTATATGTTTCCACGATTACTGCGTATGGTTTTACATAGGATGCTTGCATATGAAACCTGCTTGCCCCTACATGCATAAGGCGGACACGCGTGAATTTCGTTTGGATGTCGTTTTGGCAAACTTGTTGCGCAACTTGATTCATTTTGCCGTAAAAGCATTTCTCACGCGCAGCTGACTTGCTCAAAAACGGAAGATTTAGTACCGTTAACCTGTACTGCTTCATGTTAACATGCATTTTGTGTTCATTTAGATGTATTTGTGCCCAATTCAGAAGACTATTATCACATTCCTTGGCACACTCCGCGTTTACTGTATTACTTGCACGTTGTGAAACATTGTTACCGCAAAACATTTATTGCCACGTATTAAAACGAAGGTACCGAATTAAGGCATAATGTGAAAAATGGCGTACAGGGAATCATAAAAGAAGTGGTCTTCTAACGCAAGTCCTGCAACGCTACCCGCGTCTCCAAAAGGCTTCCTTTAAACATAGGAATTAGGTTTGCTTACTGGATCCATGCGTTGTTTTTGCTGTAAAATAACAATCGTAAATTGATCTTAACATCATCTGCGTGGGCGTTATTACCTCGCTGTTTGATGATAACACGTGGCATTGAAAAATAATTGTAGCTTACACATTGCCGCTGCACATTTGGAGGATATCTTAAGTTAGTCATCAAAATTCTAATGAAAGCAGCAATCGAGTGGACAAGAAAAATATTGAATGAGATGTGTGGGGTAGGACAAGGCGTTTGTATGTCAATCTTATTATGAGTAGCAGCAGCAGCTGTATAGACAGCATAAGGTGTGTCTAGCTGCTACGTTCCTTTTACCGGTAACTTGTAGAGGTGAGTTGGTTAGTTGTTCAGCAATGTGAGTAGGTCATACGTTTGCCACTTAAATACAGAGTCGTTGTACATTCACTTGTGGAGACTAGGAGAGGAGTAATGTGCTCTAAGCAACAGCTAGCATACATGAGCGAAATTGAACATGCGATGGAGCCAAGCCTGATCACGTTTCAAAACATTTATGCGTCTCGTTTTGGGGTTCTGATCCAGAGAGATGGCAATGAGCAGCGCAGTTGTGTTTGGTCGCGATGGCTTTTATACCTTGATGCCTCTCATAGTTCGTTTCACCCTTTCGTGTGATTGTGTGAAAAGAGTCCTTCGAGGATCTTGGTCAGCTGACATACGGAACACCTGCTGTGTGTGGGTAGTTCATCTACCTTCCGGAAACCCAATTTATCGCTCTTTAGTAGTACTGATCCGGTTTTCCCACCATCCTCAAGAAATCAACAGTCAAACCCTCAAAGATTTTGACGGCTTCGGCAAGCAGCGGTCATGTTTCTGACAGGTAAAATAATAAGAAGCGTAACGTGGCAATGTGAGTTCGACCCGTGTCTATTACGCGGATGTCAAACGAATCCGGATGCTGCAGATTCAGGAAAGCCGCGCTAGCGTTCCCAGTGCGAACAGAAATAATGTCGTTGGTGAGGCCAACGGAACCGATACAGCTGACCAGATAGACAAGTGTGTATACTTCCCTAATTGGTTCATGCGTTGCCATGAGAATATGGCCCCACCCAGTCTTGCATCAGCACTTTGCAACTATTAGGTGTGAGTTCGATGGCAAACCGTGAGACAGAATTCATGGGGTTATTTAGAAATGTTTGCATCACGGGGCCATGAGGTCCAAGAAGAGAAATGTCATCCACGTACCGTGAACGAATGCTGTGGGAGCATATGTCTCATCAACACATTAATGACGAATTTGAAGCACAAAATTCAAAAGATAGCGAACGTGTCCGACATCAGGTCAGGCGTGCACTGGCGCGCGAGCTCCTCGTAAACTCTCTCTTGTCTGTAAAAATTGGTGTGCAGCGCTTTCGTGTCTGTCAGGTCTATGTCGGCGATACCTTTACTCCATATGTGCAGCCACAGTGCCTGACGATCTACGGAGTCCCAAACATCTTTGAAGCTATTATATGCGAACACTGCTTGTTGCTGTAGGCAGTGATACTGCTCCACGGTGGGCAGTTGGTGCAAACGTGATCGATGTATCCCTTTAAACGTCAGACCGGATATTTTACGGCAAATCTCTCTCTGTTTTCGGTCAACATTTAAGGGACAGGGCGCGAAAGCCTGCTGATAACACAGCTAAAAGGCTGATGTCATTCCAGTTTTCCCACTGCGTCCGTGCATCCTTCAAAAATGATGGTCGACGTTCAGGCACTTTTCCTGCTCTCCATATCACTTCAGAGAACTTCGTCATATGGATCATGTTGGATTCTCCGACTTATTAAACATGGGCTGGATACACAACGTCCAATCCCAGTGGGGCCTGTTACAGCACGGATATTTCGTAATATGTTCCTCGTTCCAACGGGTAGTTATTGTGTACATCCCATTTGCCCGTGTGCATTGTCGGTTTGGTCTGTATTGCAGGAAGCTAGCTGAACAGTTCTTCGGAATGCCCGGGGGAAATTTCGAAAACAGGCTTCACAAATGAATTAATCAGCCGTTTATCTCAGTGTATCAGTGACGATTAGCGCCATTTGGACAGTTGATCTTATCAGTTGATACGTGGCACGTCAGTATCCAGGAGTGAAAGCGTGCTAAACATTGGGCGCTTTCGAATTGCACCAAATCTCTTAGTCATTCCGTAAGCCATACATTATTAACGTTTTAAGAACTTGCTCGCGCCTTCGTATTCCTTGAGTGCCGGTATTCATTTTATGGCTGGACAATATCAATTAGTCTTTTGGTCTTACCAAAGAAGTCGAACAGGCAGCTCCAAAAGCTGCTTGCCCGGCTACTTTCACATTTCACCATGCATCGATCACGTGTTCGCTACCAGCAGGGTATATGTTTACTCTGGAACACAGATGACTTAGCTCAGATAAATACTCTTGAGCTATGGTAGTTCCCGAAAGACGGTGAAATCCTGTGCTTCTGGCCCACTTGCAAGTGTCTGAGGGTGTGATCGAACCGTAGCGTAGTGAGAGGCAAGTTACTTGTTCAATAGATAACTGCTGTCTCGAATCATGTATCCCGGCCGGTGTCTGTTCGCAAGGCGATCCAGCTGGATGCCCTCCAGAATGCCCGAACCGAAAGCCAGAGGTAAACTTTCATGCTCGCTGGAAAACGTCCGTGGTCCTTACAACTGAAAGGTCGCTCTTTGTTGTCTGTGCGACAAGTATCGACGCCAGATCTAACGCCTACGCTTTCAGACCAAAGATCTTAGCACTAATTTCGCCCGCAAAGATCAAAATGTCACTGCTTCTTTCCAGGCAATTGGGCATGAGTAATTCTCAACGAAACTTCCCCCCTTAGACTCAGAGCTGGAGTCCGTGGAGGCGTAAGCCAATCAGGCAGCAAGTTTTATGTTAAGAGGCTTTGAGTTTTACTAAACAGGACAGGCGTACGGCCAGAAGACTTTAATTCACAAGGACCCAATCCATCAAAGCAGGCTTAGCCTCGCGGTTCTCTGCAACCCCGACGATATATATCCCATGAGTCATCGCTTCTGGATCACCAGGCCGACGGATGGAAAAATGTGAACCGGCTGTGTTCGTGTTTTGCGCTTTAAGAGGCACAACCGCGCTTGGACCCTGTATGTTTTTTCGGGAACACACCGTGCGTCAATTCTAAAGGAGTATAAGTTCATGTCTGACATTGCTGGCTCCCCACTTTTATCCGCGATGCTGCAGACAATGGGATCTTATTTGAGGACCAAGCCCAAAACGGTGACTTCATAATCACACCCGCTCCGCCGCAGTGGGCTGGTTCAACCCGAGGGCGCGGAGATATGTCATTCAAGCCTCATTCTTATACGCCTGCACCATGTACGAGCCTTTCGAGCAGAGCCAGACTACTACCCTTCAAAAGTACTTTGAGCGTACTGAATAATGCACTTGCGGTCACATTCAACCGTTTTGTGATCGGAGTGTGCGGGTTTTGGGGTTGGCATTTTCTCACCCGTCCTTCCATGAAAGTTGGCACTATCTGTGCTTCCGTGAATATGGACATGCTGATCGCCCGAGGGAAACACCTTCCTGTCCTGACAATTCTACCACAGATGACGGTTGGAATTTAACACCATGTCGCTACACATTATGATTATATATAATAGAGTCTCCCTGTTCTTTGTCTCACTGTTCCACTTTAGCCTTTCTGACATTTTTACACTTTGTGGAACAAGGGTCTAGACGGCGTTGGCCGCTGGATTATTGCACCACTCGAACGTGATCACCACGTCATTGCGGCGGCTTTAGGTCAGGCCACCCGTAAGGAGCTGTTTACAAGGCAGTTCTGACACCAACCTACCCTGACTCACGGAATAGACTCCTAAAAGTAAGAGACGGCTTCTTTATTAACAGTCAGTAACGAGTAATTCCACCGGAACAATTAAATGCTTCCCCATAAGTTCGTCGCAAATTTTGAATCCAAATTACGCACTGTATTTTTATTCATTCACTTGTTAATTCAAACCACTGGTTTGACTGTGGCTCGTGCTGCAGGAAGAAAATTTACCGTAGCCTACCAGTCACCGTTGGGCGAACTACGGCTTATTCCCGCATGAGTGCGTCCCTCTGATTTCAGTGTGAATCAGGGGCTTGCTAAATACTTATTGGTGCTGGTCGTGGTAAAATCTGGTTGCCATGGTTATTGCCTCCCATGACAACCCGGTCGTCTTCAGTAAGACAGACCTCAGTTAGGCGAAATTATGAAGCTGCTTTTAAAAGGAAAATTGCCCACTCCATATCTGATCGGTCACAATTGGTTGTCTACTCAGAAGGAACACTTGTAAGCAACTCAGCAACAAGAAAAAGAGAGTCTTGATGAGGTATGCTGGCTTGAAAATGCGGTGCTAAATGGGGTTGGCAGTAGGCAGCAAATACTCTTCTGTTATTTGATAGCAGCTGCTAAATTTTTCTAAACTTGTGTCACAGGGTGCCTTTACACTATTGTTTGAAATGTTGAACAAATGGTCTTGCCAGCCATTTATATATATATATATATATATGTTGCTTACCATTCATTTAATTTACCCTTTACATTTTCATGTGTATTAAGGTGCGTGCGCTGTACGAATATCGTGGTTAACGGGCACATAACAATAAGGCCTATCAATCAACCGTGAACAATGTTAAGGGCTTTCCCGATTTCAACAGCGCGAAAAACTGAAGGGAGCCTTAAAGCGCATAGCCGCGTCAACCTGCAATGCCGAGTTTGATTAAATTCCTCATCAAAAAAAACGGAGACTTTAGTACCCTTCGGGACAAGTTACTTAAGAATGCCAGATAACGGCAGAAAAACATTTAGGGACACGGCGTTCGACGTCTTCCAAAATCCTCCCTTTAGTTTTGTCGCAAAATACTTGGCGATTATCTTAGACAAAAAGGAGCACACTCCATCGTGCAAGATGTTAAAAAGCTGCAGGCAAACTATTCTGTGGAGTGTTAGGGCCATTTTTGTTCTGGCGTCTTCCAGATGTTTCTGATTTAGGAGCATGTACATATTCGTCCTGATGTCAGAAGACTGCGCTGTTTCGAGAACTTCCGCAGGCCGACCGAAAACTCCTCCAGATACTACCGCGGCATATTCCTTCAGAACTAATGATAGTTATTTTGCCGGCATAGATCTCAGCGCCGCAGACTGTTCTTTGGCATAATGAAGAGCAGTTCATATTAAACGGTGGTAACATTGTGTACAACAGATCGCGATCGCTGCATTTTATTGATCTTGCTCGGGACTAATGCAAGGTATTCCGTTTTCTAATACGCATTGCGTAATGTCACGATCTGGTCTCTCGTTCGCGATTGGGGTAAGGATTAAACTTAAAGCACAGTGTGAAGTGGTGTAAAGCATCGGAATTTAGCTGGTGGAGAACAACTAAATTTGCATAAATTTGTTTCCTCTTGTGAACAAAACGCGCTCGCTTGAATTCGAAATGGTGCCCAAAGTACACCACTGCATGTTAAAAAGATGAACGAATCATTTGCGGTCAAGTCGAAATGTGTAGCGTAAGGTGTTAAAAAGCCGCGTATTCAAAGGAAATATTCGTGGAATCATCTAAATCAAAACCAGGAATCTGCTTATGTCTATCTTGAAGCTTCAAGTGAGGAAAATAATCAGATCTGTTGGTGACCGCTCACCTAGATGCAGTTTGATCGCCGCATTGGCTGAAAAATTTGAAAGTAACTATTGTAAATCTCACAACAGCCAGTTTTCTTTAGGTGAGTCCGATACAAACACAATGCGTTATACTGATCCAAACTGTGCACAAATAAACGGCTCAAAAATTTGGTGGCCCTTAGGCGCATGCAATATATCGAACAGGATGTAAAGGCGATTCCTCCGTAACTAACCTTAGGGCCGTTGCGGTATACGGGGAACAAAAGTTCCTTTCTACGGCCATTGTTATCCTAAAGAGCGTGGTCTAAAATATCTAGACTTCAGCTACAGCAAACAAATCCTGAGCAGTAATGTGCCTTACGTCCTCGTTCTTTGGTATTTGACGTTTTTTAGAACAAATTCAGCCCTACGATACAACGAGCACGAAATTGCTGTTGAGTATTTTTTTGTGATGACACAGAGGAAATCGCTCCTGACGATCCTTCGTACTCCAATAAAACATCCATATCGTGCTGTCTCAGATTTCACTAATTCCATGCCTTGGCCAATGAAATAAGGCTACTCTGTATGTGTTGCTATTGGATGCAAAATCTTATGAATGAAGGCATACCTAATGACGATGTGATTTTCCGCTATCTACGACGTTAGAATAACACTTGGAAGTCGCAGCCTTCCGAGAAAAAAAATTAAGTTGGGACCAAACGGCCACGATAAATCTTTGCAAAATATTGCGGGCATCACCCGGTTTTATTTTCAATGCTGTTAAAAAAATGTTCAAAAATACCTGTGGCGTAAATGAGGCAAGGAACAACTGCAGCGGGTTGCATCCAATTTTGTGAGGTGAAAAAAAATTGAATGGCTATCAACCATTGGCCTGCAAAGTTAGTTTTGGTAGCCTGAACTGCTTCTTTGCATACAACCTTAAAGCCATCTTATCACATGTTTGACAGCCTACCGCGTTGTGCGACGAAAGCGAAACAACCACAAAAGCTTCATACGTTGTGAGCTCGGTCTCAAATACCTGGTTGAGCAGACATAGGACAGAGTCCGCCTTACTTTGAGCCCTCATGTTTATCAGCGCACTGTGTTGCTGAGTTTATTCGACCGAAACGAGACAAGACGTTCCACCAACACACTACTCTGAGTAAATAGCAGTATATTACGTTTCATGTTTGCGCATCCCGAAAAATGAGGCCAGTGCAAACCAATTTTTGATAGCTTGGAGCAAGAAACACACCTGTCAGTTAAAATTAAGGCACTTTAGTGGCAGACGCCAAAAGCATTTTTTGTCTTCCGTGCTCCCACATTGATTTGATTGGATGTGGTGCTATGAGTGGGAGACTAACAAGAAAGTAATCTGCGAAATTTTTTGACAACGTAGTTGGCCACCATAATGCGTTAAGCGCTCTCAGGGTTTAAGAGCCACTTGAAATCGGCATTTCATAGTATGCAACTGATGCTGGCATAATGCAATTAAGGTGTGTCGGTATTTGGCGCAATCTCTCGAACGGCCACTTCTTATCAAACTCATTATCTCTAAAGCTTGCATGAGTAAAGCCTATATTTTTTCATCTGCTTTAAAGTGATTTGCAAATTTTCGCTTTTTTGCTTTCTGCAAACGTTTGGATGGACCTCATGCGGCCTTGATGGCTGATAGCTAGAAATTAGGTGCAGAACAAGGATCCTGACTTCCTGCAAAGTTTACATGTGACAGGTAGTTAGTTCAACAAGACCCACTTGCGGGAAGACAATAGAGTACACTGTGGAAAGTACTGTAGTGTGAACCAACAGTATTTGGCATCTTGAAAAAAAATCTTTTAATTTAGGGCATTAAGCTGCCTTTCAACGATTTCGCTTTCAGCACTACTTTCCTCTTCCTAATTTCGCAGTTGAATCTGGTGTAGCAGACGCATAGACATTTTTGTATACAATATTTCGTGTCCAAAAGGTCACATTTGTACGACGCATAAACTCCAACGAAAAGGCAAACTGCACTTGCCATTCAGTGTCGCACAGTTCCTGCAGAGTACGACCGTGATGACCGTTGATCTATGATGATTCTTGAATATTGCTACCACTTAAAAGCGATTGAATGACTGTGTGAGCAGAACGTCCGCTGAATGCCAACCTACCCTAAGCCAGATAGTCAGACAATAATTTTGCACTCTGGTATGCTGGTATACATCTGATACCGTGGATTTCCATGAAGGCTTAAAAGCATGTCCGTAAGTTGTTACATATTCACTGGATAGAAAACGGACCTAAGGTGTTTGTGGGCAGCAAAAATGATTGAAAAATGGGTAGGGTTACTACAGCGAGCCCGCGAGCTTCAGCAAAATTTCCTTCTCATCTACATGGCGAAGTTACAGTGTACTTAGTTACAGAAGTCTGGTTTTTCGTTAACGCAAGATTTGCGTGAATGATTACATCTAATACTGAGCTGATTATTTAAACCTAACTATATTTGATTGATGGAGGTGGTCGCCGGTCCGGCTAGTAAAATCGGCGAAGTCTCTGCGTTAAACGTTGGAAAGGACTGACCTCTGCTCTGAATGATTGACAGAAGCAAGTCAGCTAAACCACCTTAGCTGAATACGGGCACTAACCATAAATCTTTCTGGTGCAAGAAACCAATTTTTAATAGCTCCTGCATTCACCAGACAACGTGGCCTAAATGCATGCAACCGGCAGACGAGACGAAAAAAAATTCTGTAGCATGAAACGTGTACTAGATTTTCGGCGAACCGTTCAAGCTTTCTAGGAATTGAACTACAGCTAGGGGGTCCAAATCCAGATAACTGCATTTTCCTCCTATATAAAATTTTTCCTCTACTTGTGAAGCTCAATTACTAAAATAATTCAACGTCAACAAAGAACCTGGTTGACTGTCAAAGAAATAACTGGTATTACCGTAACGTTCTGGAGTTCTATGTGCACGTATTGTCTGATTTTCCGCTTGCTGCATAAAAAACTGATGTTTGGAATGCTTGTTCATATTGCTTCTGAAACAGGTTCAGCCAAAGATTTGCTTTCGTGTTATAAGAAGGAAAAGCAAAACTTACGGTGACTGAGTGCACGGGTGACTTGAATATAATGTAGACAACAAGTAAACGTTCGATTTTGTCGCAAGCCAACTAGTTTGCTGTTTGAATTGATAAACGGTAACCCATTAAATATTTTGAGGTCGGCAAAACGTCGAGGATTTCCTTATAACAGAAAAGATTACTATAAGGTAAACTACGATTCTCTCGTTCACTCATTGTAAAATCACCTTGTGTTAAATGGTGTCTGTTTGCGAGTTGTCAATTTATATGATGTTTTATCCAGAAATTCTTCTTTCTGTGATAAATGGTACAAATTTTATGAAGTTCAATCAATTATACAAGCAGCCAGCAATAGGTCGAACAAGAAGCGACCATACATTTTAAGTCGGGTTATCTCACTACCTGGGGTTAACGCGAGATAAAAAAAATTATGCGAACTTACGATCACTGATAAGTGCTTTATATTTTTGGGGAAAGAGGAACCATTAAAATGAGATCCGTTTTTATGCTGCATTTGGACCAGCATCACTTTAAATGTACGTTTGAGAAGAAGTCGTATATGTGAAGTGGACTTTTGTGGCCAAAATGACTGAATATTTATTCCTGCATTTGTTGTGCAATGATGCTTTACTGTGTCAGCCAGAATTCAACGTCTGCATGTCGAATAAGCTATAATGATGACGCGTTCACCTGACGCTTTCATGCCAGCATTAGCTCGGGAATTCGCTCGGCACATTCGGGAAAGTGCTTAATAGTTGATGAGCCCTTAGCAATTTGTTTGACCTTCTTTGAAGAATTCATGTGACTGAGTGCTGTAAACCCGCTATATGCTTCCAAACGTTGCCAGCTAAAGTGAGATTGTAAGATCCTTCAAAATTACATGCATTTGTTTGGTCGTTCTACGTGGTCGGAGGAGATGGATTTTTATCTAGGGTCGGGGATACAAGAAGACATTTGTATACGTAATTTCATCGTTGTTCTGCATTTTTAATTCAAGAGCAAAACTTTTACCTGCTTTTCGGTTAACCACGTCCTTCTTCAAAAATCCCTACGAGATTGTGTAAAACTGCCTCTAGTGTCAGTGAAAAGAAGGATAGCCCTTCGCTGAGAAGTCATTTATCAGCAACCACGAGCTAAATAATTACAGGTTATTAGATAAGGAAGTGAACAACTCATACGCATATAGTCTTAAAAAAAACTGAACATTCTCCTCTTGAAGTTTCCTGGATATTCATTGACTAATACACAATACTAAACGAACAATGCTGAAGGATTCCACAATTTCCGCAATAAACTGCACTTTCCATCAGATGTGAGGCATAGAAAAGCCACTAATCATAGACTAATCGCATGGTTCATCAGTAGCACTCTTGGTTCTACTGATGTAACGCTCGATACTACTGATGAGGCATGCGAGTAGTGTTTGGTTTCTCGTAACTCCGCAGCGAAGGTCTTTCATCCCTACATTTGTTTCCGTGACCAGGATAAGGATGAAGTCCCGTAGTTACAACCTTTTGAGGATGAGGATGTGCACACCATCTTGGAGAATTTCGAGAAGGATGCGAAAGCAGCCGGACAGGAGACCGACCGGGATGAGTTGGTGGCGTTATAAACCGGCCTCAGTGGCCGGGCGAAGGCGGCCCTGGATGCGGCCAGTAGGAGCCCTTAGAGGATGGACTGAACCTCCGCGAAGAAAGCTGTTGCAGTGGAGTTATACACACCGGCCAGCCGCCAGGAGGCTATGAGGCGGTTCAAGATAGCCAGCATGAGTCCTGGATGCGACCCGATGGTATTCTTTGCTACTCTGCAGCGGTCGTTAGATCGGGCTTTGCTGGAACTGGACGGAGTGTGGCGCCAGCGTTTGCTGTTTGACCAGCAGATATGCAGGCTGCGCTTGTTGTCCGGTTGCGTTTGGCGAGAGCAACTGGCCAATTGAGAGTGAAGTGTGGAACACCTGGCACGGGAACTGGCCGACGCGCCACCGGCCACTTTGTAGTCGCAGGTGAAGCGGCATGATTCACCAGTGGAGGACCATGAAAAAAAAGTTGACCCACCAGCCAAACAGCTTTCAGCCATCAAGACGGAAACTTGGCTGCACATTTGGACGAGCCGAGGTTACAACTGTGGCATGCCTGGTCACTGAAAGAATCAATGTCGTCGTACTCGACCTTTTGCAAATAATATAACTTGGGATTTCTTCTTTTTTTCCGGGTGGATCGCGATTAATGCAGTAAGACAGGCTACGATACAGGCCGTAATAGAGATGGACGGGAAGACTGAGCTGCTGCTGACTGACACAGAAGCAGGGTATCGCTGAGAAGGAGAGGAAACGAAGCTGAATGCAAACCGTGCATATAAAGAAGGCCAACAAAAAATACCGGTTATCTGTGGATATTCGGCGTTTCAATGAGCTGACCGTAAATCGAGTTGTAACTGTCCCTTCGGTTGCGGAAATTTTCTATTCCCTCCAGCATTCCTGATATTTCACGGTGTTCGACTTGCGTTCTGGATACTGGCAACTATCTATCAAGTTTAAGGGCGGGAGAAAACTGCGTTCACGGTTGGGAACACCTAATATCAGTTGAGAAGGATGCCTTTTGATTTTTCGGGGCAGCATTCGCATTCCGGCGCTTGATGCTTCGTGGAACAAAGGGAATATATAACGTTGCCGTACATAAGACGATATCGTTGAGTAGAGCAATTCGGAACTGGAGCACGCAGTTCAATCAAAGGCCACATTGAAGCGTATCAAAAATACAGCCCGCTCAGAGTTTGGTGACAATGCTGGGGCATAAAGTGGATCACTAAGATGTTAGCCCACTGCTAGAAAAACTGGCAAAGATCAAGGACTGTGCTGTTCCCACTTCAAAGCGGCCTCTAGGGCAGTTTTTTGGCGGACAGAATACTACAGCAGGTTGATCAAGGATTTCTGCGTGATAACTGCTCCAACGTACGACTGGCTTGGACAAAATTGGAAATTCCAATGGACCAGGGAAGAACATGAGGCTTTTAAATGTGTCGAAACGCGCATGATGGATTAGCAACTGACCCTCAAACTGCCCAGGTTCTGAGAGATGTTTACTGTTGCCACGGACGCTAGTGAGCGCGGTATCGGCGCACTCCTAAAGCGCAGTAAAGAAGTTATCGAATGTGTCAGTCGTGTCCTGACTAACGCTGCTCAGGAGTACTCAAATGTTGAGGAAGAATGTTTAGCGATTTTCCGCTCCCTGGATAAGTGGAGGCCATACCTGTTCGTAAAAGGATCTCATGTCGAGACCGATCATAAACCCCTGGAGTGGATCAGGACCACCAGATATCCTCTCAAGAAGCTCGCGCGCTGGGCACTCCTGTTGCAAGAGTATGACTTAACTATCCCGCAAGTTCCAGGGAAGAAGAACCACCTTGCTTGTTGGCTGTCAAGACCAGAGGCTGAAAATTGTGCCACCAAGATTCATGGTTGGTGCCAATAGCCTCATCGTCAAACTGGATTTCGGAAGGTTGGTGCAACCACAACGGTGAGATTCTGTGTTACGAATGGTTGCAGCCGACTTGTTGGATGGAGGTAATGTTGTGAAAGGAGAGAGAGACAAGGAATTGGAAACGTTCCAGAGTCACTTTGATGGGCTGAGTTTGAGTGATGCTGGCATAACGTCCTTGATCAACACCGATTCTCATGTTGTGCTGCCATGATACCCCGCGTCTTGAGACGGAAGTTTATCGGCGAATGCCACGAAATGGCACACACAGGGTGCACCAAGGCGTACGACTTACTTCGGCAGAGGGCCTACTTGCCTGAGATGAGAAGTGAGGTGATGGATTATGTGGTGTCCTGTGAGCGGTACCAACTGATGAAAGGGGATACTACGGGAGCAACCTATCCCATGGAACCCACTCCTGTCTCAGAAATCGGCAAGTTATGGTCCATTAACATCATGGGCCATTTTCGGAAATCAGTATATCGTGATAATGACAGAACACTTGTCGAGGTATGGCGGGGCGGCAGCCGTGCCAAATCAACGGGCGACGACGACCAGCGGAGTGGTAGTGCATCACAGCAAGAAAGGAACAGAGAGAAAACGGCAAGTAGAAAGGCACTACCATTTCCCATAGGCTCGAAGGTCAAGTAGAAGGTTTATCAGGAATCTGGTAGGGCTGGACTGGGGTCGCGGAAGTTGGGCACTCAATGGCAAGGTACGCTTGTAACTACTGACCGCCGGGCTAAAATCGGTAAGATTCAAGACCGATGGGGATCGAAAAGAGTAAATGAGGCTCAGCTTCGATGGTGTCGTGATACTCCCGAAGAGCTGCCGAATAGACCAGCTGCTGAGGCAGACCTAACGGAGGTAAATGAATATTGGTGGCATGCGAGCGACGTTTTAATGGGGGTGTGTAACGGTGGATACTACTGGTGCGCCAAGCGAGTAGTATGTGGTCCCTCGTAACTCCGCAGTGAAGGACTTTTCTCCTTTAAATGGTAGTACAATCTATCTGTTTCACACTCCGACCACTTCGAGTACAGTACCAGTCACTTGGTCTGTCTGTCGAGTGAGGGCACTAAAGTAAAGCGGCTAGCATTAATATGGCATATAGTAACAATTACTCCATCGTTTTTATCATTCGCACTTGCACTGAGTTTTACCAATTCAAATTGTTGGCCCATGATCGTGAGTTAGCAGTGGTGGAAAACGGCACAACTTACCGCTTCCTGTAAAAATTGAGGCCAATAACACAATTGGTCTTCATGCCCTTTCTCGTTTAAAAGACGCTGTCTATGACGGAACTTCTGAAGCGCCTTGTGTGGAAAACCTTTTACGCACAACTCTAATGGTTGGCCCCTCAAACAAAATCAAATTCATTAGCAAATGAACAAAAGTGATTCATAGCTGTAACCTGAAAGCGACAAGCATTAAACTTGAAAGCTTCGGACACAAATGTTACGCTAGACGGAGGTATACCAGCAGCTTCAACAAACTATTTATTAGAAGCTTACAAGGTGAATCTTGGAAAGTGACCAACGTTGGGCTCATTTCCGGAGTGTGGTAATCTCCTGCTTAGAACGTGGACACACAATTCTAGATATATTCTCCTAGGAAACAGTGTTTTAGCGTCGCTGGTATCCAGACAAGCGCTTTATGCACCAACGTAAACACAGTTCATGTAAAACGCCATGCTCGGTGTCTAGTTCAAACTGAGCTGTCCAAAGAGCATTGTTGATATCTGAGTAAAATAAGACACAAAAATCCAGGCAATCAGTAACTCATACTTCATGGATTGGTATCTTAACTGCAATGTAGTTGGCGCAGGCAAAATATAATGGTGCAGCACTCCCAATCGAAGTAACATGTGTAATCAATGATATTCTGAGCATTGTGTTTGTTATTGTAATGGGTATAATGCTTTTCAGCATGTCTTTGTTTTAACTTTTATCTTAAAAACAGTTTTTCCTAATAGCACTACAGGAACACATTTTTGAACGTTCAATGAATTAGCTGAATTTCAAATTAGGAAAGAATTTACCAGCATTGCTGCTTTAAAATGCGATGAAACTTGAGCCTTAAAAAACGTGTCCTGGCATGTTTACTTTTGTTTGAAATGTCCGCGCTAGCAAATTAACATGTTCGTTCTCCTTAACAACAACGCACCGTATATCTCCCTGTATGAGCGGATAGTATGTTGTTTAGGCCATAGGTCTAACCTAAACAATGTTCACAAAACATTTTAGCTAACTGAGTACGCAACACAATGCTCGGAATATCCGGAATATTGCTGAAGCAAATTTGTTGCGTTTTAATGAACCTGTTTTAATCTTAATACATATTGAACCAGTTTGTATTGCCAAAACAAGTAAGGGCGTGTTTTCTTCAAAACGCGTCCTTAAATTGAAGCATTCTACCACAATGCACTCCATATAAGGGCTCTAAAGGGAGTCACAATTGGTATATCCTGATACAATGGAAATGTTTACTTCTATTCTAACAGCCTTCTGTGTGGACATATCTCTAACGTTTTTGTTTGCTTTTTGGGCCTCAGATGCTGACATTTTGGTGAATTAAAAGGCCATTGCTAAAAGAAACTACTATGCTGTTTTCAGCTGAAAAGTAGTCCGTAACGTTCGTTCAAAAACAGTCAGGTGTAAAATATTTGGCTTCTTACCTTGCTCTCTCGAGACTGTGAAAAGGAAGTAGTAAAGAAAGCGTAGTATACTGTTCTTTCTCTCAGGAACCGGAAAATATATATTTTGTGACATTTACGTTTGTTCCATCGAACCTTGTGAATAATATCGCGGCTAAAATAAAACTTGATGTATCAGCATATGCAAATAGGACAGACCTGCTTTTGACCAAGCTTATGACTGTAGAAGTATTGCTTTCGCAGCCAAAATCAGGATACTTCAACTAACCAAATACTTTCCTGATTTTATCGGAAATGAATTTGAGCTGTCGTATCTATCCGCACCTACGTGCTGACAGATCAGCTTGCACCTTCTACTGGAAAGGGCTACAATGGCTGGTGATTAGTTCGTCAATACGCTTCATTCCGAAAAAACTCTGGTGAAAAATTGCCAAAACGCCATAGAAGAATATATTTCCTTGAAGTCTTCCAAAAAATTGGCACCCTTTGGCATATATGTGAACACATCGGGGGGTATGCACCATGTGGCGGGCGTCTTAACATTTTTAAAGGAAGGATTTTCGTTTTTCTACCAAGAAAGTGGGTTAAAACCGTTTTCTATAAGATCGCGGTTTCTACTCAATAATGAGCTGGCCATGACCATCTGTGTGTTTATGACCGCGCTCAGAAGAATAAAAGGCGGAATACGTCGCGTGCGACGGTACTGTTCTAGTATGCCTTGAGTTACTTGCTATGTGTTGGGACAAGGAAAGCTCTTCTGTCTCGCGTATAAAACCATAAGTTAGCGACATCTGATTAGCTGCGCAAAATAAACACTCGCTTTTAATGTCATTAGGGAAGAACCTTTACTTCTTCCTGTCGTCAACACTTCAAAATCTAAGAAAAGCACGGTAAGAGGCTCAGCAACATTACCGGTCCTGCTGAAAAAACTTCAAGCCCCCAAGGATTGACCGTGCTACGTTTACTGAAATCTAGCTGGTTGATTATGAGGGATCCCAGCAGCCTATTCCCGTTATTCGTTCTGCCAAATGACAGTAACTAGCCGCAGTGTGTTTCAGTTCTTCAAACCTTAAGGATAGAAAAATGACGAAACTACACTCTCAGTTAGAGAATAATTCCCATTCGGCAGATATCTTATCGTACATGATTTGTGTAGGACCCATTTGAAGTTCCATCAAGTTGACCCGTATAATAATCGTTAAATCTGAAACCCTGCGCTTTAACTCCTTTCTTAAGTTCATATAATTTCCGTTCATTCTTAGGTTTTTTCAGTGACACGGTCAAGAAGGTTTGTTGACCGCAACATGCATTTCAGCAGCTGGATCTCCTCAGTCAACCTATACGAAGCGTAAATACATCACAAGCGGTGACGCGAAAGCTAGGCCAATACAATTTTTTGCCGTAGCTGACAGGAGCTTGTTATGATAGATGACTCAGAAATTGATCCGGAGAAGGTCCCCATTTAATCAGCTGAATAAGTGTCTGTCGGAGTTTTTGTGTAAGAAAAACATGGGTGCTCAACATTCTGCAATTTCTTTAGAGGTACAGAGGTTTTACTTAAAAATTGGCAGCCGAGGATTCCCCATTGGCAACCTCGCGGCGAGTGTGAGCTACGCGCACCATTTCCCGATTTTTGTTATGAAAAGTGTTCTCGGAAAGAGTTCGGATCCAGAATCATATCGGGCTAGTTTAAAAAACGCTGGAATAAACATTTGATACATGGGGACTACGTTGATGTAGGCGAGCAAAATGGCCAGGTAGATTTACCAAACCGGCTAGTGAGTTAACCGGACTAGTTGCAAGATCTATGGTAGGCACATCAAAAACAATTGACCAGAAAGCGGAAATATCGACAAAAAATCACTTTTCGAAGCAAACGTGTGCAAAAAATAACTCTCCTCAACATGACTCAGAACCAGTGAAAACGTTTGGAATCACATAGGCCGGCAAATAACACCAACCTTTTTGGGAGTGAGAAAGACTGATAGTGCTTAGGCCTTCCGCTCAAATTTCGCCATACCGAAATTTACTGTGTACATGGTCGCGCGCAGTAACATACGTTTATCTAAGTCAGCCTGTATTCGACCGTACCAAGTTTTTGCTTCGCAGATTCGACAAGTAATTGGAACGCATAGGGGCAAATACTTACATCCCTCTGTATTTAAGAGAATGGTATGTTTATCATTGCAAAAGTAAGAAGGAGGCAGATGTCAGCACAGGAGCGCAACGAAAGACGCACCACAACAGTGCAGATTATTTCAATTTGTTTTTGTTTGTGTACTTGTGTTTTCATTTGTATTTCATATGTGCCCATCGGAACGCCACCGCCGTAATTAACTTCAGATTTTGTTTACTATTTTTAACCGTTAATCCAAACTCTCTGCCGCTCAACGAGATTAAAATTTTTGATTCTTAAAGACCATGCAAAAAGTACGCAATAAAGCTGTTCAAAAAGCCTCTTGTCACGGTTGTCAAGGCCTATAATTTTAACAGAATTTCTCACACAACTTCGTGAACATACACACTAATTAAAATGTTCCTTGGAATCTCCCTGTGAGTTGATCGACCCCTGAGCGTTTCTCTGTGAAACACGCATTTTTTCACTGTAACCGACGGAATTACCAAAATCTGGACAAAAATCCTTAAAGGTCACAGTATGGATCTTTACTATTTAGTCGCTTCATTATTCATTTATCAAAATCTTCTGCTGCCCCGTTTGAGCTCCATGAGACAGCACTGAATTGTAATGTAGCCCAATCAAACACCACTTAACTCACCATTAGAACAGCACGGTCAGTTTTGTTAAACCTGCATACTTTTTTTACGACATTTAGAGCAATAATTAATGAGACATACGGTTTTGTTTAGGTTATACCGTGGTTTAGCTGACGTTATCGAACTAATATTACGCTCTAAATGGCTGCTAGCACAGTTAGCGCAAGAAATTAACTCTGTTTGTTGGAGCGCACAAAGTATGGATTAACTAAATTTGTTCACTGTAGATATATCTCATTAAGCTCAGATAAAAGCTCAAAGGCGTGTACAAATACCGTGAAAAGAAGCGAAAATTGTTAATGAACTTGGATGAAAGTCACCATGGCCATCAGGGAGATCCTACAAAAATTATTACTGTATACGCGTGTCTAGAAATGGAAACCATCTGCTTGAATGCAGGGTTATACGTAATGATTTGCTTATTTTTATTCTCGGAATATGCGAAAGCTAAAACGTTAAACTGAATTTTCGTAGCCTTGCACAATCGATTGAATAAACTACCGGTGTAAGAAGGAAAGCCATTTGCCACATAGTTGGTTATTAGAAAACACCAACTGAACAATTACAGACTATTGGATAGGAAAGTCACACTCTCATTTACACCTTGTTTTTAAAAAACTGATTAACCGTCTTTTACTTGGACACGTCTTCTGGAACTTTCCTGGATATTCATTGACTATCAGGCAATTGTAAACGCATGCTGCAAAGCAGTTCCACAAAGTCCGTAATTAATCCCACCTTCCATTAGTTCAAGTCGGAGTTACGAGAAAACACACACTGAGATACAATATCATTTAAATTTCGTTCCTTCAAATCATGAATATGTTAAAGTGTTTGTCGAATTATGCCTGATAATCAGCGCGCAAAACGGAAATGAAAACCGACAAAGCGCACTCCAAGAAAAAGTTTGCTGTTTTAGATCACAAAAGCAGCTAAATCATGCGAGGCTGTGTCCAATCTTCTAGTCGTGCAGTCGTAAAGAAGCCCAAAGAATGTTCACAAAAGGTTTTCAGGCGGTTTAAATTTGACAAGCTTGTTAAGCCGATTTACTTCGCCATCGTTTTCTTTAATGAGCAAGGCTTATGCAGTTATGATGCTCCGAAGAAAGCATCGCAATATTTATCGAGCTTTCTTCTATCTGATTTTTCAAAAAAAACTGTCCTCTGTCCAAATATATGAATGCTTTTTCCGAAACTCATGATAGGTTATTCTAGTGGCGCTTTGGCACATTTATAAGTAGATCAAGTCGGAATAACCCGAGGTTTTGTTGTGCTCTACACTGTTAACATTAGACAATCAAATAATTTCTAACGTAATTGTTTTTTTCGGGAATAGTTTTTTAAATAATTTTGAGTCACATGCTTGCTTAAATCCCATCCACGATGTTATTTTTGGGTGTGAATTGCAAGCACTTTGACTGATTTCCCTCTAGCCTCACTAAACAAAACAGGCTTGCCGTACCAGTACACATTGGATCACGTGCCACTGCTGCCCAATTTTAACAGCTCACATAAAATTCATAGATCTTACTAACCATTTTGTGATCGTTCATCGTAACCTGTCGGGTTAATTTGGCTCCACAAAATTCTTTTAATTAACCACATCTCTTCCAGGAAGCCAAATTCAAAGTTTCAAACGCCATGGTCTGTTCTAAGTTATTTTGTGCGTAAGTTTGTTTTACGACAAATGTGTGCTTTTGATATAGGCTCTGCAGACACTGGGATTTACTATTTTAAGCCGACGCTCCCAGGGACATTTGAATTTGATTCATCCATGTTTGGTCATTGCAAGATGTCAAACAATATATCTGTCCTTATGTCATTTTTGGGTGGACTAAGAAGGCAAACTTGAGGTCAGCAAAATAATTCCGGATGTATCTAACAAAACCCTTATTAAGGCAACATCCAACCTCTTCGGAATAATAGCGGCAAAAGTTTTATTAGTGTTTACTGGCTTGCAAAGTTATATCTGCGTACTGGGAACAGCATGGTATGCACAGTATGTAATTCAGCCTCACGTCATTTAGTTTTAAATAAGTATAGCATATTAAACCAGCGTTGCTTTTGGTTTCTCTCCAAAATTCTGGAATTTTAACCAGGAAATAAGTTAAAGCTTACCTATTTTGACTATCAATAAATTACAGAAATTAAGTATTATACGCCTGAATAGTTTTGTACATCCCACACGTAACTAAATTGTCCACACAAACGCGTTACACCATATAGTTACGCCGAACCATTTTGACCAAAACAGTGCGTTACCGCAGTATTAAATCTGCCTCATTCAATATGATTCTGCGTTTTCCGCAAATTACATTACATTCATATATATAATGTTTTCTGCTCAAGTTAGCTACTTTTCCTTTGCCAAATGAGCATGGTATGGGAGTGAATAGTAATGAGTACCCCTCCTATGAGTCAGGTTTCCCAACAGACGACCAACCATTCAAGTTGTTTGGATTTGTATACCAGCAGATTTTGTGTGGTGTACCATCCTGAAATTCAGATCGTCATCATGATAAACTTATGAATGTTTTCCTAAGCATCCATAACTTCAGTACATCTGGCGAAAAAGTACCTGGACTAGCTGTTCAACATGGTCCAACTGGTCCTTGCTAGGATTTAACAATAAGCCCTAAATATGCCTTATCCATCCCTATGGTTTTGCAAGTTATTTGGGATTAGCACTCAGCGTACCAAATTATCCAGCAATTTTAGCCATTGCGGAAACACCCACAAATCATTCGATGAATTTATTTTACACTCTGTAATAAGACCAGGTTACAAGAACTTTATTGTCAAGACCACTCAGAACTGGCGAATATCCCATGCCGCCAGTTCAGATGGCGTTCTTTAGACAGTCATTAGGTTTCCAGAAAAGTGCTTTCGCTAATTTGTTCCTTTTGATGTGTTATAAATTTCACCACCTTTTTAATAATCTGAGTGATTTGAGACTCAACCGACCTTCCTATTTTAATTGCAGAAGCAACAGGACCGAGGCTAAATGTAAGCAAGTTTAAGGCACGTGAGCACTCCATGAAGCGCACTTGGTTCATTTTTAATACGTGTCATTAATGGGCATATTACGGACGTCTGATTTCCTAGATTTCACGCTGACATGAGCCCAGGAATATGAACAAATTCGCTTTAGCTTCCAAGCTAACCAAATAGCAAAAAAAATCCTCAACATATTTCTTCGTTTACAAGTATGCTGTGTTTTATAAACCTAAGTGTTTTCAAGTCGATTGCACTGCAATGCGAAAGCTGTTACTTCGTACCACGGAATTTAAGTAGTGTAACCGAAGGACAAGGTGATATTCGTGCACCCGCGCCGTGTTTTATATTACTATTAATTCACACAAAATAAGACCGCCATCAAAGTGGAGACTTTGGCACTACTGTGCACCGGAACAACATTCTTTTCAAAATGTTGAACCACGTTAATTTTGAACCACGTTTTGAACCACGTTCTCTGCGGCTTCACAAAGAAATGACGCCTGTGCAAATGCTTACGGTGGTGTACCTCACTTCGCAGAGTTAATAAACCTCCCAGAATTTTGCGAATAAAACCTGAGTAGCCAGCAAGCCAATTTTAACGCGTGCAACCTAAATGCGTGAGTATTTCAGCCAGATTTGCGAAAACAACACGCCGATAACAGTGCCAGAAGGTTGCACGTTTCCGCCATTAGCCAAAGGAGACATTAGGGCGGCTTGACATACTTGGTTTACAGTGAACGTCGAGTGTAAAAATAGATGCTTCTGTGCTATGTGCGTTTGGGTGGCAGGCAATACTTACATCGGAAGAGCTCTGTTTGGAAGTAAGAAGCCCATAGTAACGATGAGTGCAGAAACTAATGCAAACTACATCGATACCTAGTGAACAAAGTTGACTGTATACTGACGGGGGTGTAATAACTAGTATAAGTGAGTTTCCGGCTGAAAGCTCCGCTAAAGGAAAACGTTGATAAATAGAAGCCGCATTGTTATGCGGTTGTAACCCACTGAGAATTATCCGCCATATTGTTTATTGTGTTCGAACAGATTTCCGCTGATTTTGGATAGCAAAAATGAGTAAGCCAGTATTCAGTAATGAACCGGACGCTCTCATTAGCAACACGGATCATTTCTGCATCAAATATGCATCACAATTTTAACACCCAATGTTACTCACAGCGTGCAGAATGTTAAACTTAACTTTAGTGACGCTATAGTGAAAGGGTCCACGGATTTGGCAGCATGGTATTACTTTCTACCCCACAGCTGTTCACACAGACGCCTCCTCAAAATTTCTTCCCTGCTTGAACTGACGCCTGTTTAAAATCGATTTTATTGAACGATCAGATTCTAAATCCCTCAAAGCACATTTTAATTTAATTTCAAATGATTTCCTTTCCTCCCAAAATATCCTGAATATTTCTTTCACTGCAGATTAGAAATTCAACCCTGTAATTTTATTAACTTAATTATACAAAAGTACATTGCCAGAATATATGTAGAAATTGCTTGCGCAATTTTTTCGAAGCATTCACTCGTTCGTTCCTGATAGGTTACAGAAAGCCTTAAGTTTTTAAAGGTTTCAACTAAAGGCATGCAAGTAAACGTTCACATATATTTGCATATGACGTAGATGCTGTCATGGCAACATCTCAACCGTTGTTTAGGATGTCTGAAATGCACCTTCCCAACTTACGCCTAAAGTTAAAACTGAGGCTAGAAATGCTTTGGCATATTTTTTCGCTTCATTTTGTTGTGACATACTTGCGATATGAACACAATAATTTACTAAAAACCAAATGTTTGCAAACAGGGACCGGTAGCTGCAACTGTTTACAAAAATACCAGGAGCTAACCTTCCGCACCTAAAGCAAAACATACACGGTGAACAGAAACAAGCGTAAAAGGTTATTAGCTCCATTTCGTCTGGGAGGGGAACACAATGAAGTTGTCTGATACAACAAAGGGATACTGCATGCTTCTGTAAATAACGATCACCCATACAGCTGTCTAGAATCACATTCGACGAACGCGTTCTCAGAAAAGTGCAGCAGGGGGTGGACACCGAATTCACTTTGTTTGCTATTAGTGAAATGATTTACTGCAATAAATATGCTCTACGTCATCCAACCAGACACCCTCTCTTGCAGTTTGTAAATGTGACTATCGGGATATATAAACCGACATGGTTTCCGGGTTACTCTTTTCGCTTACGTAAATGTAATGTCTTTGAAGATGTCTTCCAAGTTGTCCATTTTGTGCAAGAATTGTCACCTCAAAAAATGAGTGCGATTTGCCAGCACCCGAAATGCTTGGTGCAATGAAGACTGCAGTGCTTTCTATTCGGGTACATGTGACATTTCTGCCCCATCGTCTCCACCCCTAATACCTCCATTTGGCTTGATTTCGAAGCCTTCGTCTTCGCAAACCAATCAGCTTATATGTATCGGCATTACCGTACAACATTTCACTAAACTCCTTGTGACCCGTGAACACATTGTATTTTTGCTATTTATATGCACAATGTAGCCACTGGCTCGGTTTTCCATCTTTCGGTCAACAATTTTGTTCCCAATAAAATGCAAAGGTAGCGTTTTTTCAAGTTGCCGTTGGGAAGGATTCTTTACTGCCTGATTGGCGCGCATCGTATCAAATAAAGTTGATGCAGTCCGCATCTGAAAAAAAGCACTTCTCTCCTTGTAGTTTATGTATCTGAGGATTTCCAAATGATCCGCTACTTCGCAATTTTACATTATCCTTTTTCCTTTTGAATGGCGGATTCGAGGGGCTTGGGACGGCTGCTGTTAAGTTATAGAGTTGGGAAAATTTTGAAAGTTAAAAATAATCTTCAAAAGCCCATGGCGGCGGATCGTTACAGATGATTTCTAATTATACTGATGAATTTAAGTGAAATAATTGCAATTCTTTCTTCCCTTGTCACCAAACCCACGTGTTTGTGTGAAATTTTCTTTTTTTTTGGAGAGCGCATGAAAAACATTAACCGGAAGTCAAGATTTTAGAAAAATGTGTACTGCAGAGAACGGGCAGGCGAACCGCTGATTTTTTCCCGGGCGATTTTCCCATAGATCTTCTTCAACATTTTTCTAAGCTGCACGCCCAATACTTATGAATTGAAGATATAACCATCTTATACTTGAACAACGAAACTAGCTTTACTACAGATATTTGGACGATGTTGATTATCAAGGTATTTTTACATCTGTGATATACCGATTTTGGAGACAAGTTTTTTTTGCAGCTTACGCTCAACTGTGTCTATGAGACGATCCACTGCAAATGTTAGAAAGATATTTCGTGGCTTTATTAGTAAGTGCAAATCTGAGCAGATCGTTCATCCCAGTGTGCAGCAACGGCGACAAAGAGGCTAGAAAATCTATAGATCTAAATTTATAAATGCAGAAGTGATGAGGAGTTTTTCCTATAGGGTATAGATGTAGCCTTAGCTTCGCAAAAATAAAAACATTCCCTCAAATGTCCCCACGTGATTTTTATATGCCCATCCGGAGCATTTCTGCCGTACTAAGTATCAGTAGTCAGATGTATTGCGCATCATCTTTGATGTTGTTTACGCCGATTATTGGTAAAAAGCCAAATTGTTTGCAGTTTTTTGTCCTTATAGGAGGATTTTGCTCAATTTGTCTGACGTTTATCAGGAGCAAAATAAGTAGGAGTGAAATGGGCGGATCTAAAATTATGGTATGCTACACACTGATTTGTGGTCAAACTCTAAGAGACTGGTGAATTGGCGGTAAGATTTATATCTGTACCTTGAACGAGAGGTCTTGAATAGCCTGCAACATTTTGACTAGGCCAGACCTGAGGCGTTC
Organism: Opisthorchis felineus; assembly: GCA_004794785.1. Taxonomy (NCBI): domain Eukaryota; kingdom Metazoa; phylum Platyhelminthes; class Trematoda; order Opisthorchiida; family Opisthorchiidae; genus Opisthorchis; species Opisthorchis felineus. The sequence continues at coordinate 152,016 of SJOL01006634.1, forward strand.
GTACAAACCTGATGTGAGTTTCTACAGTTCAATACCTAATCATCGGATATTTGTAACATCTAATGTGGATGCGTGTCCTGAGGAAGGCGTTGCGGGTAGAGTTCAGTTTTTGGGTAGGTTGAGGGTCAATCTGATTTTGATGGCAAGTATTATTAACTTCGCTCTACTTAAAGCAAAATAAGAAAACCAACTAAGGAAATAAAGGGTGTGTGAGGAATGCTAGTACTTAGGAAAATAGGCTGTATATTATATTTTCACAGAAGTTGATAATTTCTAACTAATTTATGCAAATGGTCAGTGACTCACTGGTAGTTATCGGACTCTCTGTGGCTTCAAAATCAGACTTATATGTCAAACCTCCACATTAAGACTGTTTTCAACGAAATTTGGTTGAGCAAGTTGTTGTAGTTCGTAATATGTGAACACATTCGTCCGGTCGTTAAAACTCTTCTGTAAAGCTGTGTGGAATTAATTGAGAACTTTCAGTAGAGTTCCAAAAATGTTAGCGCGTGCGATTCCCTACAGGTAGGTTGTCTACTTTTTCATTCAGTCGCAAGTGAGTGACAGGATTTGTAAATACCGAGCAGAGAACAATGCGTTACTCCATCCGCTCTCATAAGAAACACGATATAAAGCATGGTGTAGATTTAATGTCACGGAATCGGATTTCTTGTTCCGCAAACAGAATAATTTGCCGTCTGATTTATGAGCCATCGTTGCCATAACATATGTACATGCGCTGCCGTTTCATTATAAAATGACATTCGCATGGCCCAAATTTTCTTGTCTCTTAGATGCAAGCGCAAATAATGTAACACCAATTTCTAGATATATGCTTCTCTTACCTTATAAATGATACATTTAATCGATGAGAAAATAGGAAAATATCTACGGAATGTTTGAAAAACCTGCGTGAAAAGCTAACACAGCCTTTTCTGAGATCTGGTATTTAACGTTTGAGCACCCCAAAATATGCATGCATAACTGTTTTAAAACACACTACGATTCAGCCAAGTGTAAATAATTAATTCAAATTAACCTCAGAAGTCTGCAGCACGCCAACTCAGACATTCGTACTAAGTTTGTTCAAAGACCCGAACCCCTGCCAAATCTATGAAAATGCTGCCTCTCACGGCTCGTTGATGAAATAGAGAACACAACTTTCCGTAAAGATGAGCGGCATACCTACAGATTTACGTAGGAGAATGGCAAAGTCGAAAATTGGTTTTTGTCCCGGAGTCACCAATACAGGCGGATGACACAACCACAAGAGAAAATTCCAGTGCTAAAAACGGCACACTGCAAAATAAGGATTATTTTCATCAAATATACTTATAACATGAAAGCACTGGTTGCGGAACCAATCGTCCCCCTGTCAACGTGTGGGCGCCATAGCTGTATCGCAGCCCACCTTCCACCACGAATTGCACATATATAAATAAACTCATGATAAATCGATGTTCGCATGATGCCATCAACCGGATTGCCTTGCTTGCTGCATACAGCAGGGTAAGTAAGAGAAAACAGGCAACTGCTGACGCCACATTCGTTCACTCCCAATTTTCTTTCCTTTCTTCGCTGTCCGATTCATTATTAATTCTCTCGTTGTAGGCCCAGCAGTTAGGACTGATGACTTCGTATTTCCTCCATCGGATTTGCAAGGAACATTCTTGAGGCATCCGTGACCGACATCCACATGCATCTTGAAATCAAGTGAGGCAACCATGTATCAATGGTGAACACTTATATCATCCGGTCAACGTTGATGATCACCACAATGATATCTCAGATCATTTGATCACCAGACGCTCACTCATCTGGTAATGTCTCCAAATATGAGAAAATACTTATCCTACATTCCCGATAAGCAATCTACCGAGTATTCACTAGTGCGGATTCAGTTAAACATAACCTCACGATTTTGTGTCGGTCAATTTAGTTGGTAACCGGAGCTGCCACGTGTAGTAATTTCAAAACAACACTTAGTTATGAAGTAGATAGAGAAGGCGTTCCATCTAATGTGGCACAACGAAATTCCGAATAGCGTGTGGAGGAAAACATGCGCTAAATCTAAACCATGATACTTCCGTTGATTCAAGTTCAACGTTCCGAAGTTGTCAACACTGCTGATGAAGAGCCCAAGAGTAGTAGATCTTCTCAGTTAGAATTTACATGTCCCCACCCGGTAAATTTGCTGAGCAAAAATGTTTGTGTGCACAAAATGCACAAGTTGCATTAACATTGCGAAGATTAAGTGCAGGTTGATTCAAGCCATTGGTTCTCGAATTTGCAGGTTCAAGTGGTTCACCCGCAATCTCGATTAGTTGCGGATATAGACTTTATCCGAATTACTAACCGTACTAAACAATAGACGACAGACCAATTCTGTCTTTCAACGATCAACAATCGGTAGTGTAAACACTGACATGCATTGTCACACAAACCCTGGAATGTGCGTGCAGATGTGCACTCCGTTTGTATTTATGAAAACATATCGTCGGAACGTACCCATTCGTTGTTCGTTTGTGACTGTAAGCACAATGTTTCACGTAAACAGGGATATGTTGCACGATCCACAAATATGACATGAGCAAATTCTACATCCTAGGCGATTTTGTCAAAATTCCGCAAAACACCGGAACGCGGTGAAAATGCAATTCCACTTTGGGGGATTTTTTAAAGAACTTCCATTCAATATTCATCATTTACAACAACCCCATTGAACAAAATGAACAAACCGTTCGCCCAAGTTCAAGTGCTTTGTATCACGATCTGCGCGATTATAAAATGTTTATGAAGGTGAAGAAGAATGGTTGTGTACGGGCGTCCTTGAGTGTGATGCGTGATAGCGGGTGGAATGCTTTTCCCGAAGCGCTTGAACGCATGCTCTGTGACACAATAGAAGCACGAAATTATTTTTACGGTTATCACACAGCGTATGCGAGGGCTAACATAGCCATATATTTTCTTTGGTTCGGGATCGCATGGTTTCCTTGACATCCATAGCTGCCACCAATTTGCTTCTGAGAAAGGAATCATGGGGCAGTTTGCTGAAGAATAACGTATGACTCACTGTTATGTTGCCTGATTCGGCACGCCAATTTTCTTCTCTCGTTTGATGCATTGTTTCAACGTTTGCGGTGCATCCAACGTGGTATGAACAAAGTAATTTCGAGGACTCATTTGCTCAAGGACTAGTAAATACTTCACGGATAATACTTAAGTGGCTGATGTTGTGCACCTTGCTTGGCTATTAAATATACTATCGAATACAAAGAATATTTAGGGGTAATTAGTAGGTGCCTAAAACATGTTGGTAGTACCCACCATTCTATGTGAACCATCGCCTTTTCTCATATGTCTCTGCTATAGAGACTGCGTGACTATTTCAGAATCCATGTTCACAGAGCATCTAAAAATCCTTCGAAAATCACCACCCACACTGCTCACTCTGAGGTTCATCAGGTAGTGGAATTTCCCGAGATTTCATGGCATTTATATTTGACGTTTGTATCGTGAGCTCATAAACAAACCGATTGTTCTTCACCCAATAAATCGTTCAAATCCCAGCGCAGTCTTTCGCGCACGATATTCTCAAGTTGACGTGCAATCAAGCAATAATTTTAGCTCCCGGTAGGCAAGGATAACGCATCAAGAATGAGAATGCAGCGACCTTTCGAAGCAGTCTCAACATGAAATGTGTCCAGTTCAGCAGCTTCTATTATGTCTGGGTCAAGTAACGAACGCCTTTTGTAGACCTGGTTTGCCGGTTTCAGTCATAATGCAAAAAGAAAAATCAAAAGTTTTGCCAAACCTGGGGACAGCACACGTGGACCTGGTTGGTTTTAATTTGAGATAAGATCAGTTGCGGGAGGGAGACGGCACAAACATGATTTACTTGGCAACGACATGCCTATTACACCTTGTTAAAATTAAGCCACAAGTTAGATAGTATATTGAGCTTATCAGTATCCATGTCAGGCGATCAGCTAGTTGAGTACCCCTCCTCTAGAACGTTCATATCAATCACGCATTTTACTGAAGAACTTGAACGTACTGAGTGTATGTTCGTGTATAGGCATGATTTTCCAGTATAGCTTTACCGTTGAGAAAATCCATTTTCCAAAAGCTCTCATTTTAAAAATGTAGGTAGCCCGTCGGACGATTAAGTGCGCTTTTGTCGGATATCGCCAAAGCACGAGAACACTAGAAATCACATGGCCGTTTGGAACGGGTTTTTTATCTATATGACCTACGCCCTTGGATTAGTTCTTGCTTACTTACAAGTTGGCTGTAACTGGCTTGGATCCATACCGGCGAAAACCAAACTTTCGATTTCAAAGAGGAGGTGCTCGCACAAGCGGTTTACCGATTTGAATTATTTTGTTGTGAACACTTTATTTCAATCCCTATACTTCATAGTCGTTTTTATACGGCGAACACAAGATATCGGTTTGGTTACAGTTAATCCGAGGTAGGTCGTAACAACAATTAGGTTGTAAAGGTTTATATCGTCCGGGGAGATGCATTTGAACTTACGTGCTCCAATTACAGCTAAGGCACGCAAAAAGCAAAACAGCGAGTGACGCCACCCAGACCGATAATGCCAGTTCGTTAAAACCACGAAGGGCAAAGTGCTGTAAAGGGTGAGGACCGTTGAACAAATATCTGCAGCGCCATAGCCCAATAAAACCGCCCTCCATAATCTACGAGTTGATCGCCCAGGTAACATATCCTGAAAGATTTACCACAACAAGCCAAAACATTCACTAAGGAGCCGGTACGAACGAACCCACATCGTAAAAAATAATCTATATACAACCAAGCGTAATTCGCCAAATGCCTTGGGACATTTTTTGCCAATGATGTCGAGAAATTGGAATGGTTCCGGCAGCAACAGCAAAAGCAAGCTTGCAAAATAGCTCTGGTGTTAGGCGAATCCCAGACTCTACACAAATCGACTGGACCCTACCGTAGTGTGACTATGTGTGTACCTCCGCCACCCCTTGAGTTATACTGGGGCGCGTCCTCACGACATTTGCAGGTTCTCTCATATCAGATTGGTCACTGATGAACGGCCTGGTCAACACAGGCTCCTGTTTCTCCAGGCTGTGGGTAGGAAAACGTGTGGCGATGTTTTCCGCAAAAATGATAATTTGCTTAAATTTCCCGCCCAACTCTGCTGCCATGCGGTCAGGCTTATAAGCCGAAGGCTCTGGTTGCGGAACCAATCGTCCCCATGTCAAGGTGTGGGCGCCATAGCTGAATCGCAGCCCACATTCAACCACGAATTGCACATATATAAATAAACTCATGATAAATCGGTGTTCGCATGATGCCATCAACCGGGTCGCCTTGCTTGTTGCATACAGCAGGGTAAGTAAGCGGAAACAGGCAACTGCTGACGCCACATTCGTTCACTCCCAATTTTCTTTCCTTTCTTCGCTGTCCGATTCATTATTAATTCTCTCGTTGTAGGCCCAGCAGTTAGGACTGATGACTTCGTATTTCCTCCATCGGATTTGCAAGGAACATTCTTGAGGCATCCGTGACCGACATCCACATGCATCTTGAAATCAAGTGAGGCAACCATGTATCAATGGTGAACACTTATATCATCCGGTCAACGTTGATGATCACCACAATGATATCTCAGATCATTTGATCACCAGACGCTCACTCATCTGGTAATGTCTCCAAATATGAGAAAATACTTATCCTACATTCCCGATAAGCAATCTACCGAGTATTCACTAGTGCGGATTCAGTTAAACATAACCTCACGATTTTGTGTCGGTCAATTTAGTTGGTAACCGGAGCTGCCACGTGTAGTAATTTCAAAACAACACTTAGTTATGAAGTAGATAGAGAAGGCGTTCCATCTAATGTGGCACAACGAAATTCCGAATAGCGTGTGGAGGAAAACATGCGCTAAATCTAAACCATGATACTTCCGTTGATTCAAGTTCAACGTTCCGAAGTTGTCAACACTGCTGATGAAGAGCCCAAGAGTAGTAGATCTTCTCAGTTAGAATTTACATGTCCCCACCCGGTAAATTTGCTGAGCAAAAATGTTTGTGTGCACAAAATGCACAAGTTGCATTAACATTGCGAAGATTAAGTGCAGGTTGATTCAAGCCATTGGTTCTCGAATTTGCAGGTTCAAGTGGTTCACCCGCAATCTCGGTTAGTTGCGGCTATAGACCTTATCCGAATTACTAACCGTACTAAACAATAGACGACAGGCCAATCCTGTCTTCCAACGATCAATACTCGGTAGTGTAAACACTGACATGCATTGTCACACAAACCCTGGAATATGCGTGCAGATGTGCACTCCGTTTGTATTTATGAAAACATATCGTCGGAACGTACCCATTCGTTGTTCGTTTGTGACTGTAAGCACAATGTTTCACGTAAACAGGGACATGTTGCACGATCCACAAATATGACATGAGCGAATTCCACATCCTAAACGATTTTGTCAAAATTCCGCAAAACACCGGAACGCGGTGAAAATGCAATTCCACTTGGGGGGATGTTTTAAAGAACTTCCATTCAATATTCATCACTTACAACAACCCCATTGGACAAAATGAACAAAACGTTCGCACAAGTTCAAGTGCTTTGTATCACGATTTGCGCGATTTTAAAATGTTTATGAAGGTGAAGAAGAATGGTTGTGTACGGGCGTCCTTGGAAAATGTTTTCGGCTCAACTAGTGTCGACCGGAACTGAGATTAAATGCAAAAGCCACACTGACTTATCTACAATCGCGCCATCTGTTCTGAGAGCCTGCAGCACATAATGGCTGTGCAATGCCTAAACGAAATTCCCGAATTCGGAAGTCGCATTTCCTGGATTTTTCGGACACCATAAGCAAGCATTTCAACACCTCGTTCATAGTGCCCCAGTTTTCTCCCAATCAGTTTGTCAGATACCTGACATAATCATCCGTGACAAATTAGGCAAGACAAACGGTGCGTCAAACAATACGGGCTCTGTCGTTGTGTAAATCAATGCCATCAGAACTGAAAGCTGTTGCGCATCGTACCACGTGCTTCTACTTGGAAACGTCAGTGAACTCACGTAGTTTCATGTGCTGGAGACAATGCCAGTTATAGCTCAACTGATGCGGTCAGTTGGGTGACGAGTTGCAGAATATCATCATATTATGGGGTTGCTTCGGTGAACCAGTTATGAGCTTTATTCCAATTGCCTTCCAATGCACAACATCTTTCGCTGCTACCACAGGTGAGCTAGCTAGCCAAAGACTGAAAACACGTGGCGGCGACGGAGAGCGATTTGTGTTGTACACAACAGATAGGTGAGTTACAAATTATTCCCTATCTTTCCCGTGCTCCGAAGACGCATGCATTTGTCGGCGGCTCTTTCTGCGTCGTAGACTAATTGAAAAGTCCAGGCTGGGAGCAGACCCAATTCTGACGGTGCAGTTTATTTCACAATGAAAATCTTTGCGTACACATTAAGTGTGCGGTCGCCAAACCTCAACTGAAGCGTACCCCCCGCGCGTAATAAACAATCCAGATACAAACAGGCGTGTTTCATTATATCATTTGGGACATCTGTTGCCAATGTTGTCGGGAAATTGGAATTGCACCGGCAGCAACAGCAACAGGAAGCTTGAGCGACCAAAGTAACTCTCGTGCTAGGTAAATCCCAGATGCTTCACGAATAGACTGGACCTTACCGTGGTGTGCCGGGTTGTGTACCTCCGCAACCACTTGAGTTATACTGGAGCGCGTCCTTGCGACACTTGCAGCTATCCTCATACCAAATTGGTCACTGATAAGCAACACGGTATATAGCATGGTATAGCTTTTATGCCAAGGAATCGAAATTCTTGTTCCGCAAACAGGCTACCATTCCGACTGATTTATGGGCCTTCGTAGCTATAACATATTTACATGCGCTGGCGCTTCATTATAAAACGACATAAGAATGGCTCATATTTTCATGTCTATTATATGCAATGCGATGGAAAAGGAAGAGAATATGTACAGAACGTTTCGAAAGCTGCGTGAATAGCTAACACAGCCTGTTCTATGTTCTGGTATCATACATTTGAGAACTCCAATAATGTACATGCGCAACAAATTTGGCAGTAAATTATGATTCCGACAATTGTAAATAATTGGTTCAAATTAACCTCAGAAGACTTCAGCGTGTGAACCCAACCATTCGTAATAAGTTTGTTCAAAGTCACGAACCCCTGCCAACTCTATAAGAATGGTGTCTCTTACGGCTGGTTGATGAAACAGAAAATACAACTTTCCGTAAAGACCAGTGGCATACCTACAGATTTACGTAGGATAATGGAAAAATTCAAAACCTGGTTGTTTGTCCGGAGTCACAAATGCAAGCTGATGAAACAGTTGCAAGATATACTTCTAGTTCTAAAAACGGCATGCTGTAATATTATAATCTGTCTCCAATATGACAAAATGTACATACTCTCGACTTTTTGGCTGACAGCTGTCCAGGAGTTCCAAGGAGAATGTAAGCAAGTATATTTTAGCCAGATTTATGAGCTGTGTTGCACGTTTCTTCATTCATTAATTATTAAATAGATCCGTCAAGTATTTTTGTGAATACAGCACATGGAGGAGTGAGCTTTACCATAGAGTTTGTCTTTCGGCATTGGGAGATCGGGAATTTAAGTTGCACACCATGCAGTGCGTATACCCTAAAGCTTTCGTGGACGTGTTCACCTGTTGAACATTCTTCACGTGTTGATTCAATGAAATCAGTGAGTCACTCTGAGATGTTTTCGGGTAGCTCCAAGATGCGACAATATGGGAATGCATTATTACTCCCTGAGTGAGGCTGCAGAGGAGAAAGCGTGGTAATTACTGAAAAATCAGCAGAGAACTTTGCTTTCACGCTACAAATGTACTTAGACGTGAGAATCTTTAAGCAACGGGGAAACTGCCCTGCAGATAAACTGAATATATTTGTCCTTATGACAAAATGCTTGTGCAACCAGAAAAGAGCCTGTTGGCATCCGTCCATACGCTTACACCGAATTTGATAAGCTTGACAAAGCGGTCCAAGTGTTTCCGTTTTCTGCGCTGGCAAGTTTGCAATGCCAGCATTATCTACCATGCAAAAACGGCAGAGCCATTCGTTTGAAAATCATCGTAATTTATATTGTGTTCGCCGAATCATCGAGCGGCAACTTAGGTCCAGGGTGTCCGGTACCGCAGCAGCACGCGTGCATTGACCATGAGCAATAAAAATTGAGGTTGTTCTAAATCCTCTATATTCTCTTCCCTTCTTTTCCACTCAATTCCAGGTAGATTTTCGCGCTCGTGGCCTCTGCATTTTAAAAAGGTCAGCAAACTAATGGCTGAACTTCGTCAGATCATTGGTAAAACTGGGTTAAATTCGGACATCCACATTAAGCCAATGTAGATGTTTACCAACTCGTAAATTTTCCGCGGTCCTTCTGGACGATAGCCTCGGTTGTTTTGGCTGTTTCCGCCTTACTGTTGTTCTCCAAACTAAATTGATTGCGCCCTGTTATTCTGCGGTATTAGAGCACAATGCCTGAATAAACGTAACGACCCCTGACGAGTCCACTGATAACGTGAGGAAGGTTTGTAGGATTAATACTCAAAATCAATTAGGTAAACCCTAGAATGCCTCAAACACATTAGAAATGATATGCAAACTACTCAACCTAAACCTAGCTGTCTATGGTCTCCCCATTGACTGTCGGTACGACCTAAATACAATCAGGTTTACCTGCCGGTGTCCCCAGTTTACCTAAAGATGAGGATTTGACAATCAAGCGTTAGTTAATCATGCTATGTAGGATATTTTTGTTTCAAACAGGCACCCAAACAGCAAGCAGATTGGCAAAAATGTGTTTTGAAATGGAGCAACCCTGAGCACACATATGATTACTTGATGTACTGCTCCAACGATTGCACGTTCATTGCAGGTTACGCACAATTCCTTTATGATAATGTTTCTCTAGTTAAAATGGATCACGTCAGATTCCTGCTCATTACGAAATGGGAATTGGCCATGCATCATTTCCAATAGTATTGGGTTGACATCAGGGGTCTGTGGGGGTATGCATGCTAACCACGCAAGATTTCACAGATTCTACGCCACTGATGCATTTGAAATCAGCTACCCGGGATCTCTCATTCTTAAGTTCACTTTTTCGGGTTAACCAATCATTCACATGGAATCAAAATAGATCGCAGATGCCTATCCGGCTCAGAAGCATGAAACGAAAGTGAGTTTTGCTCGCGAATACAAGCAACGCGACCGAAATAACTTTAATGACCGCAGTTTTGCGGAGGGTTTGGGTTGATTTTTATGTCACTTTTAAAATGTCCACGAACAATAACATGCCAAAGAGTTAATCACCGTATTCGACATGTAAACTCGTGGATCGTACCTTACCCTTGTCACAGATCTGTCGTTACCGCACTGATCGCAATTGTTGGATAGGGTTTCCACGCTACACGTGTCTATCGCAAACGTAAATGTTGCTCGTTCTATTTGTGTACACACCGATGCTTAGCTTAGTGGAAACACTAACAACGAGGTGAACGTGGTCCACCTTGTATAGTTCTACTTCAAAAGTATTGAACCATTTTATTGCCGATTGAGACGCACGTGGGTTTGTGATTGAATTCTCTCGCCAACAACCAGAATGAAGATAATTGGGTAAAGCCTATGTAGCATAGGAATTACTTGACACATTGCTGGTCTACGCGCCATTGTGTTTTTCCGCATCATCTCGGTCATTCTGACAAATGAATAAAATGAATTACAGATTGCTGCGTAGCTTTGCCCCCAAAGCTAATCGGGAATATTTTCCTACCAGAAAAACGTACATTCCTGCAAAAGTTCCAACGCGTAGCTCAAAGAAAAGCTATTGAATTTACTCAGCGCACCATTGCTGCTTGAATAATGCCGTGAAAATGAACTAACCGTACAGGTCCTTCTTCAATGCTGATGTGTTAAACAAGACGCAAGTGCGTGATGTGAATGGCGTGCCAACATTTTTGCGGGACGTTCAATATAACATGAGACGGGGTTGTATTTTATTACAATAGCTTCCGTAATGTTTATAATTACGTCAACATTTTGCCGACCTTTTGGAAATGGTTGAAGATAACACTACCAAAAAAAATCGTGAACGTTGTCAGCACTATGGGCTTATTATTGGTTCATATGTGTGGTTTGTGTTGTTTTCAATGTTTTCCCAGTGTGGTTCACAATAATGTGGATTTGTAACTGATATTTTTGTGTTCTGTACCACTAATACTGGCAAATCACTCTCCAATGCCATATACCTGCTGGTCCAGCACAGCGGTGAACATGCTTCTTGATTTTGAATAATTTTTCATAGATTCTAAGGTTTTGTGTACAGCTGTATTGTTTCGCCACCTTTTTCGAAACAGGTTGGTTACTACTGTGAGATTTCAGTTACTGAATATTACACTTGACATGACTGAACAATGTCGTCCTGTGTAAACATTATGTTTTATTTTTAATAAACCCCGGAGATGACTACATCCAAATTTCGCCTCTATTTATTTATTCTGCAACTAACAGCCGTTAATACAAAGTTCGAACTTGTTCAAACGGATGACTTCAAACGAAATAAATGTATCATGCAATGCGGATCCCCATAAGCTTCCAGGGTAGTGCTTACCATTCGCGGCTTTCACGCCTGCAGATCAAAATAGGTCAGTAAATCGTTTTGCGTGCACAGTTACACAAAGCCTAAATGGTTACAATGGGTTAACCTTTAATTACCCACCGATTTTGCCTGGAATATGAAAAGCATGGAGCTTGTGTTACAAACCGTAAAAAGGTGCCTGCGTCGTCGCTTCTGAAATTTGCTGGTTTTGCCAGCCGGCTGAATTAAACAATACTGAGACATTACTCGGCTATTTTCCGGCTGGGGGACTCGCCGTTCTTATTTTACTTAAATATGAGAGAATTTTAGAAGTCTCTCATCTTCAAATTCTCCGATAGGCATTTCGTTGAAAACTATTGAAGTTGCATTTGTGTTTCATTTATCACGGGGCTTATGTGCACCAAGTTTAGCCTTTGTGGATGTGAGACGCATAAACAGATCTAGCACACTTGTTTTTCGTAGTTGCCTAGCTGGGCCATAATGTAACATACCGCTTAAGATGACATCTCGTTAAAAGCCGTGTTAGGTGCTGCAGTTTTTACAACCAACTGCTGTCAGTTGGTGATAAATCCGGACAACACATTACCTTTGCAACGTAAATCTTTTTGTCTTTTCGTGTGATAGTGTGTGGGGAAATCTTGCGCAGAAGTGAAAAGGCTCAGTTGTTAAGTCGTGCACTGACTAACCGGAAGTACCGTGGTTCGCGACCTAACCTGACCTCAATGCTATTCCCGTGTAGGTTTGTGCGTGTTGAAGGTATCTCGACCTCACTACTCTTTTGAGGCATCTATGATAGTGGGCGACAAGAACCTGTTAGAATAGGATAATATATTTCATTCTATCTTGCTATCGACTCTAAACAGTGAATGAGTGGCAGCCAGCTGGTGAATCATGTTTAAAAATGCACCTGGTAACCCTGTTCTCTAAGATGAATCTTCTTAATAGGGTACAACCACGCATAAGTCGCACCGTTGTTTTTGTGTGACTTCTAATAGGTCATCGTGTTACAAAGGTCAAGAGCAGTACCAGAACAATCACCTCATATGTGCGATAGAAGTCTTTTGTTTTCTATTCGCCCGTCAAATGGAAGGCATATATGGAATTGTAGCCTTTCTTCAAGAAAGACAATTCCCTGTTGGATAACACTGTTGGTCGTTGTGCGGTGAACTGCTGGAAGATAATCTGACTCGCCCATCACTCAACACTTCGGAAGGCACCCTGTACCGTGAATCCTGGACAAGCATGGTCTTCTATCGTCTTCTCACGTTCACTTTGGGCCACCTCTTTGCCTTCAGGTACAAAATTAAGCGCTGTGTGCCTGTGGTTTTATTTCGTTTACAGTTATTCAGCCGGACAATGAACCTGCTCATTGACTACCGAGTGCATGTGCTATATGCGGCGAGTGCTAGGACCTTGAATCCGTAATCCGTGCAACCGGTATGATGTAAAATGGCGGTCTATAAAACGTTCTTGTACGTTTGATATGTTTATTTAATTACTGTCTCTCGGATGACACTAGGACATCTCAGGTTGTGACAGAGCTCCAGCGTCAGTCAATTGTTCCGAAATTAACGTAGAAAGCAAGCTCTAGACCTACTTTATTTCAGGCGAAATGTACGTGACTAAACAAATTGCAGAGTAGAGCGTCACCCTTCAAACAACGGCTATTTGTTTGTTCTGGGTGTTTTAAATCGAATACGCCTTGGGAATTAGTTGAAAATTTAAATTTTGTGGATTCCCTTGTTCATTGTGGTGGCAGTGTTCATAAACTCTGTTTATGCTCTGTCACCAATGCTGCGATTTCCCCGGTACATTCAAGCACTGGCCACAAAAGCCGGATCAGTTGGCACAGAGCTGCCACTGACGCGCCCTCTCATTGAACGTTACGTCCATCGTTTGCACACAGCTGTAACCACTCAAAAGTAGTCCTGATCTCTCTACTGGGGCATACGTTGATTATTCAGAAGGCATTCTGTGCCTCAGCAAATATCTTTTTGTGTTACCGCAAAATCCAAAGATTATCTTGCAGTCCGAAAATATATATACACTGTACAATAACACTTGAAATTCTGATTTACAAATTTGGTAATTTTTAATGACAAAACACATTCACTTTATGGACTTCTCCTTTGCATTCCATATTTACAATAACCATCTAGCTATTCCACCACTGTTCAGCTTTCATCATACTTTACTTCACCTGACCAACTGACAGGATTTTGGATTTCATAAAACGGTGAACGTTGCGTTATTTGCTTACTACTGTCTCGATAACAGAGATTACTCCAACGCGCCATGAAAAGATTCGCCAATATATTTCCACGAGGTAAAATATGGGCTGTATTGAAAGCATGCAGTGGGTGTGGCCCAGAACCCATTTCACATTTATGAGTTTAATATTTATGCTAAAACTATATCTCTGACGTAGAAAGCTACGTTGCCTTTTTACTTCAACTCCTGTCTTTATTCAACATGACATTTTTCGGCTGGATCCTGTGGCTTTCAGTATTTCTAGAATGCACACTTTACACTATCGATAATATATTCAGCGGGTTGATGAACACAACGGTACACACACGTACTGACGCGATGTAGGCATGCCTCGGTCAAAAATAGTTAAGTCTAGTTAAAGCATCTCTGATCTACGCATCAATATGTTTTGGAGTACTAAAACGTACACACCAGTAAACTATTTTGTACTCGCTTGCTGATCTCGCAGATTTTAACACGAGTACTCCCCGTGTTGGTGGTTATTGGAGCAAAAAAATTGTACTGTTGCTTACATCTCTTCTTCGAAAAATCAACAGATCTTATTCTTGCATGTGAACAACATTGAATACTGCGCACTGCAATAAAGGTTTGATATCATTTGCCCAATAGAGGTTGAATGGACCATTTTATCTATTTTCAGTGGTCATCATTGGCTGCTTATTCATGATTATTATTTTGATAGGCAGGCTTTCTTTCTTTCTTTTAGAATACTGGAGATTTCAGATTGGTTTCCACTGGTAATAAGCTCAGCGCTTTGCAGAAAGGTAGTTGGTCCTAGTGGATGAAGGAGAATGACAACCAATTGGGGTTAATGATGTATTCGTTTACCATACTAAAGGAAAGGCCCCTTAATCAAGTCAAAATTCAGCCGTACTTCAACTGTTTTGCTAAAATATTTTGAATGGTAATGATAATATGGTAATTTCCTCAGTCATTTGGTTTGCATTGTTAATCATACTACTTTTGATCTTGAGCATAGACAAATAAAATCTCAATACGCCATCAAACTCCGTGGTTTTTGTTGCATATGTTTACTAATACACCTGCTGGTGCTCTTCCTCTAGCATCGGACTAACGATAAGCATTCTGATTGCAGTAACGCAACCATTTTTTTTATACTTTTCATGCCTTACCCATGATTAAACTTTGATTTAACACATGAGTTCGGAACACAGCGGGGAAATGTTTGAATTCACTAATGGTATTCCAGTAAAATGGTTGACAGCTTCACAAAAGCTGGAAGACACCAATTCTAGGTTTACGTTTGTATTGGCCCGTTAAAACGCGTTCTGGAAAGTGCTACGTGATGATGGATTAGATTTTTTTCCTGCCCCAGTTGAACGCTGGTTGGTGTACTCAGGAACTGACTACTAATCGCCTCATTCAATTACCCCGAAGAAATAAACCATATATCCGAGTGATTCGAACAATGTGTCAATTGCTTTTCCTTCTGAAGGTTTGATCTGCGCCGGTCAAAAAACCAGTCGCAAATAAAAATATCGTCAGCATACTCGGACATTTGATACCTCAGACAGCACTGGCCGACGGGAAAATTAGATTGTTCTAACAGACATGCAATGGCCTTTTTTATTTTTATGCTATTATAGGACACGTTTCTGACGGGTAAGACATGCAGCTAACCATAACCACAGAAAATGGTGATAAAAAAGCTTGCATTTGGAGACCGGTACTTTCTTACCTGTTATCGAGAATGTTGCTGCAACGTGCGAACAAGAGGTCGGGAATTTTGTTAAGCAAGAGCATTTTCAAGCCATTTTTCTTTATATTTTACAACTCAGTTTCCATGGGCGTCACTGTGTGGGAACGTCACTAAATTTCAAAGCTTCACAAGAGGAAATGCTAGAAAATGTCCAGCTTAATGTATATTTGATAACTATTTGCGGGTCCGAAATGTGTTTAGGCGGCTCCACGATGATAGCTCGCAAATACGTAAGGTACAGTAATTTACTAGAGATACGTTTGCAAAACACGCACCGCATATCCCACACACTTGTCTTATCTGAGGAAGTCGCACGCTTAGTAATGCTCAGATTGAGAAAGAACGGTTTGATGACAAGTGAAACCAGTGGTCGGAAGCGGTTCCGTTGGGCGACATTGTTTTGATCAGTCATGTAATCAAAAACGTGCAAAGCAAATTATTTCTTTTTCAGATGTTAGTATGTGCAAAAAATTGCATCGGAGAATAAAAAGTACCACGGACTTACATTGTACAACCCAAGACAAGTGCCTTAATTTTCCTTGTCGTTTTCAAACGTATTTATTTTACTGCAGAGAGATAAAATTTCAGTTATTTCCCGGTAAATATAGCCTAGCTGGATAACCTCCGGCTGAATAGGTGATGTATATCAGCGGCATTAATATTCTCCCCCTTTTAGGGAAGTCAGCAAAATTGGTTGTACCGTTAGGTTGAACATACAAATCATTTCACCTGTCCTGTGAGTTGCTTAGTTTGCAAGCCAAATTGGTACGACGGACAACAATGTGTTCGTTGCTTACTAACATAGGCAAAAGGATTGTGTGTTTGCACAATCAAGTCCCATTTGTTGAGGATCACCAGGGTATATTTTCGGTTACTTCGAGTTACTTCGGATTACAAAGAAATAAATGCTTTGGTTGGTTATTGCGAAACTGTATCATTTCGCGCGTATTATACAGATGTAAAAAATGCACTATTATATTTTTAGTACATTTTGGAGTAAAATATGTGTACTACACAATAACTTGTACTTCCTAGTAGATTACCTGCAAATAAAGCAACCAGTGAGAAACAAAGACAAGTTGTCAGTCTCATTGATTCCTGTGCGTAATCCGAAAAACTGTTCAGGTACAGACTGTCAGCAGAATTTACGTTGACCGTGCGCAAACTGCGACCTTTAGGAACGCACACGTGAATCATAGTTATTGGCCTACACACATCACAAATTTACTGACGTTGGTTACTCATTGGATGCTGATGCCGGCAAAATTCGATTTCTTCATCCAGATAGGTGTGGTGATACCCAGCTGAATTCAGCCGGTGTTTAGGACGACCGTAGGTGATATTTTATCAAGCATTATCAATACTGCGTGTTCCAGTCATCAGCCCTGACCGATGCAAAGAATAGTTAAGACTAGACAATATGTTTGCTTTGAGCTACCTCCAGCGATTTCACTCAAATCAGGTGCAAGTCGAATGCACAGTGCCAGTGATTGAACCGGTTGTTCTCCTTCAATACGACAGCTACTCTAGGTAGACTAGAGTTGCAAATATCCCATTCAACAAACATCTTATTGATACATGCTAGGATGGATCACCCTTCAGTATTTACGTCTATTTCTGTGTTCGATTTCCAAACCCCTTTTTGACAAAGTATCAATTCCGTTTGCGGCATGCATCATAAACGTAAGAAGTGTAAGGTTAGAGCAAGTTCAATCCCTGAAGCTTTCTACTGCAATTCATGAAAAAGCACTAAATGTTGCGCGGAATTCTGCAAACCTCGGCAGTTTTACTAACCTTGGCGGTTGTGTCTGATGATATCAGTGCATGCATCTGAAAGCCTGGGATAAATTTTGATTACTTTTGCCATTTGTAACGTCGAAAAGGCTCAAAGTCAAGTGTACCACGCTAGAGTAAGAGCTGTGTTGTTATACGGTTGCAAGAAATAGCCCGTGCGGACAAATGATATAGGGTGCTTTCAGCATTCGGCCACTGATACCTCTGACTCGATATTGCTGGAACCTGATTGTGAAGCGCATACTTCAGTTGCTGAAGCAACCGGAATGTTCAACAGTGATGGCTCGGCTTCCTGCTAAGCTTACCAAAACACCTTCTGCTGGGAAGCACGATGTTTAGATCTGCAGGATTGACCATATTTTGCATAACGAAGGTGTATGAAAGAGAATGGGAAAAACTTGGGCCCTATTAACGCGGACCGCTTTCTAAGTCGGGCTCGTTCGCTCTTAACTGAAGGGTTTGCGATTAGTTTCTGCGAATTACAATTGGAGGTGAAGGCACCGCATGACGCTTGAAACAGACAAGCCTCATCATTCCCTCTGTCTTATTTTCATTTAAACCCTCAGGTGCAGTTACATGAAGGTTTTGGTTTTAAGGTAGTTAATTAATCGGGCCCCCGGTAGTGAAGATGATACCATCAATTTGTCGTCCTTCAAATGTTTCCAGTTAAACAGAATTCGATCCGAGGGGCAACAGTGCTTGTGCTATTCTTCCGCTATCTGCACAACGCATAACCGCGCGTTCTATCACAGAACCACTAATCAACCTTTTTGATCATTTTAAACTGTCCTTGTAAAATACTTCACCAGCGTGAAGCAACACCTTTGAATGCACAAAATTTTTCACGCAATGAATTGGCGAAACACCCAAACAAGTCAGAATACTTTTGCCGAATCCACATGGAATGCCTTCAAGATAAAACGCTTGCGCCGTTTTCTTTTAGTGATTATAAAACAAAATTTTGCGTTCAAACTGCTGCGTATTCTCTCAACCTACTGTTTTATTATTGTGCCTGCGGTACAGAAAGCGACTGGTATTTTGGTTATTAACTCAGGGAATGAATGAAGTGGGAGTTGTTGATTGTGACCAATAAACTGTACATTGGTTTTCCAGCGATCTAGTTATCTTTGACGAACCAGTTTCCCAGAATATTCTACTGTGTGCCTCTAGAAATTGCCATAACCTGGTAGAACACCTCATAACTAAAGCCGAGACGTGATACCTTTGAACTGCGAGTAGAGCTTGCTCATGATTTCCCACATTCTGAGGAAGAAACGTGTGTGAATGACACTATTTTAGATGCTTCTGCTTACATTCATACACATCATGCTTCGGAGCTTAACTTAAGAAATTTTGAACGATTCTTCGGAGGAAGCACGTGGTTAAACCCAAATAAAGTTTACAAAATTGAGCAATAAAATTGAGTGAACTGGTTGGAATAACCTTATTCCATACGCGTTTTGTGTAACAAAACAATTCTAAACAATAATTAGCCATGATATTCAGGCATTGATGCTTGGTCCCGTAAAGGCCATTTGAGGCGCTTAAACTTTCCTGGAGGAGATGTTGGGTTATACTTGACAGGCAATCCGGGTCTCCTAACTTCATTTCAAGCAGCTATTTTCAACGGTTTTCGCTTTTTCACTTCTTAGCAGTTCATAACTAGAGAGTTTGCACTATTTAGTTCTGAGAAAAATGATATACCACATGCAATACTCTACATCGCATGACCTATCATTCTATATTTCTTGACTCTACTTCTATCGAAAATACCACCTCTCTTGAACATGGTAACACCTGTGACACGGATTTCACCCGCTATGTCTGAAATCAAACCAATGAAGGATTTGAAAATTTTAAACAACATATTCTCCTTACAAAACCAATCTTCGGCAGTAACTTTAAGAAGTTATTCTGTATTTTCCGTCGACATTCAAAGCTTGGAAGTCTACCATTGCCAAGCTTTTCTTGGAACGAACGAATGGACTTTGTTTTATGAAACGGTATTCCTCACATGAAGGGTTTCAGCCTCATCACTGTCTGTGTCAGCAGTGATAATCCAGACTAAGTTTTGAAATGCTAATTTGTATTGCGCACTTGTTTGTTTACGTTAAGGTAGGTGCTCAGATGTGCAGCATGACCCATAAACTTGTTTTGTCATTGCAACTGCCTTCAAAATGATTAGTTTCATTCACCTGACCGTATGACCGCCACCAAACGGTCACTAAAAGTTTTCGTATCCAGTGAGGCCAACACAGTATACTATCGATTAAGTAAATCTTGACGTATAGTAGCTTGACTAACTGTTCATTGCCTTGGTTTTGGTGAGAATTGACAAGCAATTAGCTGTTTCATTTTAAAAAATGAATGCATTTTTACATTTCCGCTCACTTCAAACCTACAAGACTCTCTTGCAGGGCAAAAACGAATTCTGCTTTGAGCCAGTTGGTTACAAGTTTGGAATGTGCCCCCGGGATTTTCAGTTTTCCAGGCAGGCTAAGGACCATAAAGGTTGCAAAGTGGTAGATCCTTATGCTGCGTAGTGTTGTACCACCAATAAAGCGTTGGCTCACATCCTACAGTTTACTGCAGCAAGAACATGTGGATTTCAGGACGTTTTGTTTAATTGGCCATCACTTTCATCTCTGTTGCTTGAGTAAGGCAGATTTTATCTGTGTAGAAGACGTACGGCTTTATAACACAAATATACCATTTTGCCAAGCCATCCACGTGGGCGCATCCTTTACAATCTTGGATTTCAGTGCTCTTAAGCACTGATTCGTTGTTTGTGGTGGTATTGGTGGTAACACCATTTCATTTTCACTTCTTGAGTCCAAGTTCTACGCTGCCTCGCGATGCCCGATAAATCGAACCGCTAGTCTGTTATTTTCAAGTATTCATCCAGACTAGTCGGCAGTCGGATCATCGAGCAGACGCTCAACGTCCCAAGATGCGGCGAAGAACTCCAAAGCTTTGTAAATGTAGACAGCTGGTGGTTACGATAAATTTGACTTTGTATTTTCTTGAGGACGCGGCTCAGAACTATGTTTGGCCTTTGAAATAATAGGATGACGCACCAACATACTGAACTGGTTGCTCCCGACTGAATTTGGAGATCATGGGCATTTCCTTGTGCTCCTTACATTTAAGGTTCAAAATTGTAGCGGCTGCTGTGAAAAATGCGAACGGATCACACTGTCAGTTTATCCTAATATAATTTCAGCCGTCACAAGCAATCAAATGATGTATACACTGTGAAGACAAGTACAGATGTAGGAACTGCACTGCACTGCAGGCATCCTCTAGTGTCACCGCAATCTAGTCTCTAAATGGCCACCAGTTTGTCCGGCATTCCTGAACGTTACAATTGACTGACAAGCCAATGTGTATGATCTGTTCCTGTAAAATTGGTACGGAAAAGGAAAACAACCAAGTTTACGTGTGGCATTTGTGACCTTCCAACCTTCTACTAATAATAAAATATTTATAATAATTATGACAGATAAACTGTATTTGACCTATTGTATCTCAGCAATAATAGACTTTCCGCTACCGTTGCCTTCATGGGCATGATTGGGCTATGAACAATGACTGTGTCAAAATGCTTGGGGAGTGAAAACACTGGATTGCATAAATATATACGGCTTTAGTGTTGCTGTATCCGAGACTGATTAAAATCCCACCCGAAAGACTATATCATGGTTAACTCATTCATGTGCGGGTAAAACCAGTTTCTAGCAAACTGTTTAATATTTTGGTTGGTTAGTGTCGCTATGGTGACGGTTTCATGACAAACGTTCAAAGGGGACAGCAAAGGGGCAGAAAGCGATGCAAGTGGGAAGTTGTTTAGGTAAAGCAGATGACAAAGCTTCAGGCAAAAAACTGCCAACGCTGCTTTGTTAACAAAAGTAATGCACTTAGCAGCAGCGGACGCATGCAGAAGCACGAAGCAGCAAACGGAGTAGCAACGGTTGACCAGCTGCGCATGTGCTGATAACACAAGTTTAAGTAAACGGAATTTCTCATGTATAAGACACATTGAACCAGGCATCACCCGTCAGCAGCGTGAATACCTTGGCGTAATGCTCTGATGCGCTGAAGATTGGTGGGCCGCACTGACTTCACTCTGATCTCCGGCCTCTGATTTCGCCTTGAACTGCTCGCCACTGAGCAATGACCGCTAAGGCCCAGAGCCCTAAAACGTGACTGCAACATGATGCCGTCAATACTTTGACAGTGGATTTGTCCAAACTTTCACAATAAAGAAAGTAGGTACGGATGTTTTCAGGTGTCGGAGTTGCACGTAACGCCGCAGTAAGATAAAACGTGTAAAAACCATACTTCATCAACGTGGCACATGTACGCGAAATGGAACATTTTGCGCATGATTGGAGAACTCAAGTATATAATCCTCGTTGAAGACAAGTAAGTAAAAGTGGTTGTTGAACACCCGCGTTCTACTGCAGCGCACGTGTTATTTCCCATGATATTTCTCAAACCATACCCGCTACATAATAGCTCCTTCTAGCGGGTCGCTCTCAAGGCACTTGGGAAAACAGTGACCAAATGCGCATCCATATGAGTTGCATGTGTATGTTTATAGAACACAGCCAAAACCCATTGCAGGCTAACAGTGGCCAACACTATCTTTCGGGGCGCCTGAGAAATGCGTGGACAAAGTAACTTTGTGTGATGTTACATAGGACAAACCGGTAGGTTCGGCACGACTGAAAGTCAGCCGGTTGTTTATAGGCCTAATTCCACCCCTCAGAAAATCAGTTAGGTAACATTTATGTCAACTTTCAGCCGCCCGGTTACTCTGTATTCATGCTCTGTATTCATTTTCATCTACATGAGAGTCGGCGATA
Source organism: Opisthorchis felineus (assembly GCA_004794785.1). NCBI lineage: Eukaryota > Metazoa > Platyhelminthes > Trematoda > Opisthorchiida > Opisthorchiidae > Opisthorchis > Opisthorchis felineus. The sequence goes on from SJOL01006634.1 coordinate 174,358, forward strand.
ACCATAACTAAGTTTGCTGTGGTAGACTACGGATCAACCATTGGGTTGAATGCACTTGATTGCTCACCGGAATGTAATAATCTGGAATAATTTCCAAAAACATTCACCGGCGTCACAATCAATTTTAGTTTATTTGTTCAAATCAAGGTGAAACCAAACAGCCATTGGGAACCCAGTGATTGATGCATCGCACAAAAAAATTCTGAGTCACAGTATCTTCAGTCCAATAAATGCTGATAGGCAGGAAGAAATGTCCTTGAAAACGCATGTATATTCCAAGTTTTGGAGCACATGGATTAACCGGCGCGTTTCAGTGCGTCTGGTACGATGGCAAATGACGAAGCTAGCTACATTAGGATTGGTTTGAGTTGTTCGCTAGACTTTCGTCTATGATCCAGTTACGCTCGGTGTCAACATGTATTGAAGAAAATATCAAAACCATCACGATTCATACACAAATAAATATGCTTAATTGGGTCCATGGAAAGAACCCTACAAGGATTAAAATTCTATTGCAAACAAAGTGCTTTGGAGCTCTCCTTCTCAGTTCGTTTAGCATTACCGCACGTTGGTACCTGGCTGCCGACTGTACACCTGACACCGAACTACTAACGCCAGTGTGTCGCTTAGGCAAATATTCTTCAAAGACCGCGATGTGTGTAGGCTCCATGGTGGCGGCACACTTACGTTGTATGCACGAGACGCAGACGGGATGTTAGCATCACATCAAAAGGTTTGGACAAGGGGTGCAAAGCCATTGCAGCCGTTGGTTCAATTCAGGGTAAACATTTTGGCCATCGAAATACCCAAAGTAAGTTAAAGCGGTGTCTTTCTCGATAACAGTCTGATGGTTGACGTAGCACGCTTCACAGTGCCTCCACCTCTTTAAGCGAAGTTTGGGATTGTTACCTCAAGGAAATGGAGAACGCCTTATAGATTGCACAGCAAGGTTGACCTGCTTAGATTCATTGGTTTGCACAACCTGGTGGTTTTCAATTTCAAAAGCTAAGATTTTAGTTCTCCCATCAAGACTGGAAAAATGATGTTCAAACGTCATCTTGGATGAGCGTTGAGTACTACAGGTGGCGCTCAAACAAAGGATAAAATACACTGAAGAGCTTTTGTCTAGCACTGTGCCTTTCAGATTTGTTTAGAGCTCCTCCGTGGTAGAGAAGTGGCTCGATACTTGCATAAATTTGAACATTCTTTGAGCAAAAATGGTTAGACAACTTTGAGACCCTTTGGCCAGCAAGGGACAACCGTACGTAGTCATGCTCTCTTGGGAGCAAGACGCATTGTCTAAACATCGTCCCACAAAAAATTTCAGATATTCGTGTTCAATTTTTCTTCTCCGTTATTATTTCTTAGTCAACGCTTTAGTAACCAAATGTACCTTCATTTTCGCGGGATCGAGCTTGCGAAGCTCTTCGGCCCTGATCTAGGGAAGATAAAATTGCTTCTACTGTCAACAAAGCATAGAAGTCTTGTGTTTTGGGCGAACCGGACTTCTTTACGGTAATTTTCGTTTGAAGAATCCTATCGCATTTTCTACCCGACGCGACTTTATGATTGTGGCGAATATCGTTGGACTCATTTTCTACAAGTAAGTTGACTGCAGAATGTGCCCGGTTAAAATAAATGTTATCACTAGTTGCGGAAAAGAGAACCTTGGTAAAAATGATGCAGGCACTATGGAGTCAGAGTGTCTGTTGCTTATCTTAAGCTCATGAAAATTCTCATCAGATTCAACGTGTTGGTTTTACTGTTCGTCTGCAACCGTTTTAAAGGTAGATCTTATTTTTTGGCCACGATTCGTCGTTCAACCACCAAACGCTCGTCACTAAAATCACACTCAGAAAGAAAAAGACGATTGCAATATGTCTCCGTTAACCTTGACGTAAAATGCAGGCCTATTATTATTAGAACGAGATTCCTCTGTGACAGAAACTCAAAGACATGCTAGGGAGTCAGCCGCTCCAGAGCCTAACGTTTGAGATTTCGCATCAATTCAATTCAATTTATCAGCTATAAACCGTGTACCATAGACACATTGGTTCCAGCTACTACAGTTTCAATCACCGGAAAATGGGTATGTGGAACGTAAAACTAGCTTTGGAGGCGGAGGCATGCGCAGTTTGTTCAGAGATTAGGTAGCTACGCATTGAAGGCGATAGCTTTGATGCAGGAGCGCCAATGACCGCGCGATTGAGCCATTTCTGCCAAAGTCAATAACCACTGGTGATTTGAGTCCCGGGGTCCCCATCCAGGGAGGCGGCAGTTGCCCACCCGACTAAGCTTACTGGTTAGTGTTTTCGTACTTCGTTGCCAGGTCATACACTGTCCACCTCTCGATCGCTTCCACTCAGCACAGGGATGGGCGAAGAGAGCTCTGCGGTCTTCTGGCATGCGGAGTACATGTCCTAACCAGCGTAACCTATGAAGCGTGAGTAATTCATCTATCGCGGAAGAGTACCTTCTTCCCAGGGCCCTCTGGCGTACCTCAGCATTGCTAATCCGATGTTCCCACCAGACCTGACCAATGCTTCCGAGACACCGATGGTCAAACACTGGCATCTTCCGTATGTCCCCTGCGCGTAGGGGCCACGTTTCTGATCCATAAAGCAGTATGGATTGCACCGCCGCAGTGTAAACTCTTCCCTTGACAGACAAACTCACGTCACGTCGGCGCCATAGGTGCCGGAGGTTGACAAAAGCTGCCCTGGCCTTTCAGATTCGAGGAGTAACCTCATCTCTAGCCAGTCCAACGGAACTTATACAGCTGCCCAGGTAAACAAATTTATCTACCAAGTCGATTGGCTCGCCTGCGAGCATGAGGTGTGGGTTTGATCCAACCCAGTCTTGTAGCAGCACTTTACACTTTGCAGGTGTGAAGCGCATGCCAAACCGTGCGGCAGCGTTACTTAGGTTATCTCAAATCGTCTGCATTTGGGAAGGGTCTGATCCAAGGAGAGCAATATCGTCTGCGTACTCAATGTCTGTGAGGGAACGTCTCGGGAGCATTTCGATTCGCGAGGTTTGAGAGGCAGGTAGAGAAATTTCAAGCAGCATATCAATAACAATGTTGAAGAGAAATGGGAAAGAGGACAGCCTAGCCTTACCCCACTGAACGTGATGAACTCAGGCGAGAGCTTCCCGTATACTTGTACGCTCCCGCAGGAGGGCCCTCATAAGGGATAGAAATTTGGAAGGGACGCCTTTGATTGCCAGACACTGTCAAAGTTGCTGACGATCGGCAGAATAAAAAGCAGCTTGCAAATCAAGAAAAACAACCAACGTAAGCCGTCTGAAAGGGTGACGCTGTTCAAGAATTTGCCTCAAGGTGAAGACATGGTTGATGCTTCCTTGATGAGGGCAAAACCCAGCTTGATTCTCAAAAATCTGTCTCTCCCGATAATTCATCAACCGGCGCAGAATAATGCCACAGAGCACCTTAGATGCGACGGATATCAGGCTGATACCACGAAAGTTTTCACATGACATTCTTGCCCCCTTTTTGAAAACTGGGATGACGGTCAAGGAGCTCCATTCGGCTGGAATTCTATTTTCGTTCCAAATCTTCTGCAGTATCGTTGTCAGACCGTTCACCAGGACTTTGCAACCTCCTTTGAGGAGCGCGGGATGTAGACCATCCGGGCCGGGTGCCTAGTCGCGCTTCAGGATTGAAACATCACGCTGAATTTCGGTTGCTGATGGTGGATTGGTGTCCATGCTCCATTCGGACACGTTTGGTTCTTCCCGCGGTTGTGTTGAAGGGGACCAGGTGAACTGTTCTTGGAAGTGCCCGGCCCACCACTCAAGACGGCGATTGAGGGAGTGAACTGCCGCTCCGTCTTCTTCGCATATTGTCTCACTTACACCTGCTGCTTTGGCCCGTTGATCGAATCAGTTGAAGCAGGGCGTGGCTGTTGCCTGCAGCGAAAGCCTTCTCCATCTCCTGGGCCTTCGAAATCCACCAGCGTTCTCTGTCATTCTTCCAGCTTCTGAGTATCCGGTGTTGGAGGGATCTGCGTGTGCCATCACAGTCGCTAGTTGCTGGTATGGTCTTCCTGGCAGTACTAAGATCTCTGATCTCGAAGATATCCAGTGTTCATTGAGTCGAGTCAGATGGGCTGGACAAACAGTTCTGAAAGCTGAGAGCATTGCTTATTTACCTCGCCTCCATTTGTCCTCCAAGCAATCTTCGTCGTCCACATGACTGTGGGTTTCCAGTAGCTTTCTAGCCAGATCAGCTCGATGCTCTTGTCGAAGTTGATGAACGGAACTGCTCTCTTTCGGCACGCGTAGTGCTGGCGGAAAGCGAAGTTCTAAGCGGGCCCGCAAGATGGCGTGGTCAGAGTTAAGTTGCGTACCCCAGAAGGGACGACAATCCTTAACTGAGGCTCTCCATCGGTAACTGATAGCCATATGGTCCAATTGAGTCCACGACTGTCTTGTGGTAGGTGGCCTCCAAGTAACTCGGTGTGAGCGTTTGTGTTGGAAGTTCCTGCTGGCCAGGAACAGACGATGATCTGCACACAACTGAGGAAGTCGCTCCCTATTATCCGTACGTTCAGCATCGACTCCAAATCCACCACCCAACTCTGCTTCTTCCGGACTTAGCCGTCCAACTTGGGCATTCATATCACCCGACAGGATTACTACATCCGTCATTCCTGCCGACCGAAGCAGTCGTGACAGATCTTGATAAAACTCGTCCTTCTCAGTCTCAGAATTGCTATCTGTTGGGGCGGATGCTGATACGACAAACAAACACCGTTTACCGCATCCACCTGCGCTAATCTTAATTGAGCCAGACAACCGCGCAGCACAAAGACGACTGTTTACTGGGATCCAGTTCTGTAAGGCGCTTTCAGCCTAGGAGGTGAGTGAAACTCCGACACCGTAGATACCACGAGCCATTGCGTGAGGATCACCGGATGCCCGAAGAGTGAAATGTGGAATATCGGGGCTCGTCCCAAGCGGCTTGAGGAGCACGACCGAAGTGGGGTCTTGTATGCGTGTTTCGGAGACACAACGTGTATCGATAGAGAGGGCAAGTAAGGTGGCAGCAAGGGCTGCCTCTTGCCCAAGTTAACATAGAGTACGGACATTAAAAGCTGCAACGTGGATCAGATCTTTTGAAGTTAGAAGGTGATTATTTTGGTTTATTTTTTTGGGCGATGTTTGAGACACGGAACAGTGGCTAGGGGACTGGCAGATGGTTGATTGCACTGCACTGTACGATGGGTTGAAAGGGAGTGAGGGAGAGGGTCGGTGATCGAAGAGCTGCAAGGACAAATGATACTCCTCAGTTGCCCAGGCCGAAGAAGGGGTTTTAATTGACCACACCTTGAGCCTTTGTCTCAAAAGTATGACTCACAAGGCAGTGGGAGGATGTAGCGTTTTGTTCAGGAACCCTGCACCTAGCCTCTGACTCAAGAGTCTGGACCGGGAGACAGCGGTTGTTAGAGGTTTCCTGTGCCCTCCCTGCCCTGTGCCGCAGGGAGTAGAGCATTACTGTCGCACTCATGATGCGGCTGCGCACAGCAGGTGCCTTTTAAGCAGCACCGGACTCTTTGGTTTTAAAAGTATTTCGACCGTATTGAGTAATGCGCCGGCGGTCACGGTCAACCGTTGGGTGATCGGAGTGTGCGGTTTTTAAGGCCAAACTTTTCTAACCCGTCGTTCCTCGGGGGGAAGGCAGCATCGCTGCTTCCATAAATATGGACATGCTGGTCGCCTGGGGGAAACGCCTTACTGCCTTCACACTCCTATAGCAGAGGACAGTACGACTTTACCTCCAGACCGCCCCGTAACACAATTACTCGCAGTACTGGGACTCTCTGTTCTTCGTCGGGCTGCTCCCCGTTAGCCTTCCTGGCATGGTTGAACCTTTAGGAACTGAGTTCCAGCCAATATAGCCCGCAGGATCATTGCAGCACAGAAGCCCAACCACCACGACAAGATGACAGCTTTAGGTTGAGGAGATCAGGCATATTTAACTCTGAACCCTGCAATAAACTTATGGATATATTTGTCTGAGTAGCGCTTACAAACCAGCTTGCATGGGGAATCTGGCACTCTCCGGGCCGCCTAATATTCCACTTCAAATGGCAACGGTTCCGCTTGAGCACATTTGGATTAAGGCCCGCGGTTAAAAGGATTTCCTGTTGAGAACGAAAACACATCATCTATTGCAGTACATACAGATAACTACTAAGACCCATCTACATTTTAGGACATCGCACCTGGAGTCGACCATCTAGCACCTGTGTTATTATATTCTTTTAGTTGTCTGTTTGTTCTGCTTACTTCACACAAAATGTCATTTTGTTGCTTCAATTGCATTAATGCGACTGGCATTTGGATACCTTAAAACCTCCGGCCAAAAGCTAAGTTCCGAGAAAATTGGCGAAGCAGTCTTGATAATCTGGCGGGCAAACTATGACAACGTAGTTCGCGGTTTCAAACCTAGGAAGTGCATTTTACTCTAAGTTATAGCCTGACTACATCCTGATAGGCACATATTCCAGGAGAACTGAAATAAAAGAGAGACCAAGCACTTTCTCGTCCTAAACTGATATAACACCGCTCTGAAACCCAGCACTAGAGCGGGCGGATAGACAACTGTATTTACTGATTCACGTATTGATACACAGAATGAAGGTTTTTGTCCAAGGCTCCCGGGTCGGATCTGTTCTCGTCGTTCAGTGGCTGCCGTCCTCTTGCAATGCACAAGCGAAATAACGGCGTAGCACTGTTCTTTCAGCTCTCAGCAAGAGGCAGTATGCTTATTAGTGCGAGGACCCATAAAAAGCCTCTAATAGTGCTTTGTACTGTTTACATGTTGGAGCGTCAACAACCGTCGGAGGCAGGTTATTCCACGCATCAGCTATCAGAAATGATAAACATTGTTGCCCAATAAAGTTTTGCTTTGAGTTTAAAAATATTCTTACCGAGTCCCCTCCATGCGTTCATTCTGTCAACGGTAAAAAAACCTGCTTGCCTAACCTTGTACAAACAGGGCATAAGTACGTATTAGTTCTCCTTGGACGTGTGGTGTTTTGTACCTTTCTTTTGCCTACATTATAACGTTACGCATTTCATCAATTTCATAAACGTTTTTTGTTTGAATACGCAAAACCACAAAAACGCGCATATGTACAAATTGACATACAATAAAGGCGTGGTCACGCGCTCCGACTTTCTCTTCTCATTTCACTCGCGCTTACAGCGGTCATTCGCGAGCTTCATGTGATAACTCTGGTATCAAAACATTTCAGACTGTCTTCGGAGTTTATTGTATATGAGAGCTTCCCGGAAAGAAGACCCCTGGACATCCACGATCGGATTATTATTTATTCACTGACTTGTGCCAACGATGAACTGTTTTAAAGAGAACAATTCTTAGTGAGTCTGCGCCATTTGACCCCATTTATTATTGTGTACTCAATTCAGAGCAATTGTATTTATTTCTTTGCCACACACTCCTCCTAAAGTAGCTTTTTGAGTACCCAGACCAGTACAGACGCAAGGATTCTTTGTATAATTTGGGCGGATGACCTGAAATCCTGGAGTTCAAGTGCCAGTGCCCTCAAAATGGATTTAGACGCTGCAAAGCAATGGTCGCTGGACTGGCACCTCCTTTTGAATGGGGAAGGTGCGTCCGTGTGTTATTCGGAGGGGCCTCAGCGAACGCGTGTGGCGTGCATGGTGAGAATGGACCAGAGGACATTATGAAAATAGATGCCAAACAGGATTCGGGTATCTGGCTCTCTGCAAACATGACCTTCTCACTGCCCCAATAGAAGTCAGCTCAAAAGGAATTCGGCGTTCTGCTGGTAATTCGGCGCACCTCCCGTATTACTCGCATGGACTTCTAAATACTCTATGGGGCCTACGTCAGACCACATCTTGAATATGCCAACCAGGTGTTCTACTAAGGACACGAGAAGAACCTAACCCTCATTGAGCGTGTCCAAAGGGCTGCTACGAAAATTGTTGCTGGCCTTAAATCCGTTGACTATGAAGCGCGCGAAGCGGGGCTTGGCCTCTTTCCTTTGGGGTATCGCCACAACCGAGGCGACCTTTAACTTACTTATGCCCTATTTAAATGAGGTTTTGCCGACAGATTTTTCACCGTTGACCCAACAAACGCAAAGCAGGGACATGGTAAGAAGATTTTCAAGCTCAGACCGCACACTGTTGTTTTCTGACTTTGGGTGGTTGACGCGTGGAATAACCTTCTTCCGACAGAAAAAGGTTACAAACCAGCTGGAGTTTGAAAATGACCAAGCAGTTCACGCAACGTCTTTCCATGGTTGGAGGACCAAGCAATTTGATTGGCAGATATGACATCAAACAAGCAACTTACATGTTTAGCAAAATTAGGAATAAAACGAGAATAATACTGAAGTGCTCCTAGAACAGAACACAGTTCTTGTAGATTGGTTAGTGACGGCGCATTTACTAAACAAGATAGACAGTTTGTATCGGGTTTAAAACCACTGCCATCCACAATGTAGTCAAGATATGAAAGCGCTGGAACTGCGAAAGTGCATTTACCAGGATGGATGGCTACATGGAACTCGGAAAGCCGCTTTAGTAAAAACAATAGAAGCATATCATGGATGACGTTATCAGTAGCGTGCGCAATGATATCATCTTGATACGTCTCAACGCCCTGCGAATCTTTTGTAATAGTACTCATAACTTGCTGAAATACAGCTTGTGAAAAATCCAGACCAAGGGAAGGAAACTGTATCGGAATAGACCGAAAGGTGTGTTGATCACAGTGGGATTACTACAGGCTTCTTCCAGTAGTATTTGAAGATAGGCATCTTTTAGATCAATTTTTGGAAACACAGTTGAATCTGATAGACGATATAGTACATCTTCGGGCTCTTCTGTAGTGCATGTGCGTTGTAGTAACTGCGTATTCAACGTTACCCGGTAATTTTCACAAATTCTCGGAGTAATTCAACCGGCTTTTAGTGAGGTAACTATCAAAGTTGCCCAAGTTGATGATTCAAAAGGAACCAGTATTCCGTTTTAACCCATTGAACTTAATGCTTGACAAACAGGTTCATTTAAGCCAAATGGAATAATTTATCTCTTCAGAAACATAGGATCTCCTGTAGCTTCGAGTTTCACCTTGGATATTCGCTTGCCACCTGTAGCCTTAGAACATTTAAGTACCAGTTGCTTGAGTTCAATGTCGTTTATGGAAGTCAGCAATGGTGCATGAATATCTGGAATGATTTCATCCACAAAATTCCCATTTCCCAAGTTTTTGAACCGCTTAACTGGAATTATGATTTGTGGAGCGATGTATTCGCGGATTTGGGGAACGCAAATTTGTCCGATATTTGAAGTTGTTATCTATCTGCATTCTTTAATTATTTCTTTTAGGAGTGATTTAACAACAATGCTTCATCAATCTTCTTTGCGCGCTTCACGTCTTCATACTGCTCACATAATTTCCCAGTAGTTTGAAATTGTTTATCTGGACAGAGCAGCAGCTTCCGTTGTAAATCGGACAATCAAATACCAGCAGTGAGTCTATCAAGCAGTTGGTCTTCTAGTTGGACACAGTAGTCACATTTGACTTCCTGTGCCCGTAACTGCAATACAAAATTACGAACCGACTGAGAATGAGAGCGCATCAACATATTGGAACTAGCTCTTTCGGCCGCTAAGAAGTTAATCGGTTTGAAGTGTTCTAGAACTGTTTTCTTCAATGCATTATAGGAAACATCGATTGGAAATCCAGGATATACTAAATTCTTGATCAATGTATACGCCTACTTGCCAACATTATCGGATTTTGTAGAACACCACATGTCAAAAATTTCCAAATAATCTTCTACGTCTTGAGCAGTTCAATTAACATTTAATGGTTCCACTTTGGTGGACATGATGAATTGTTCTAATAGCGACACCAAAATGTAGTAACTGAGCTCAGCACGTGTACCGTTATAACCAAACGAACCAGAAATTCACAATTCAGCACGCACAAAAAATAGCACGAATGTATTTAAATTGATAGCACTTGGAATCTTAAAACAGGAGAATAATGAATAGAGTAATGAATAGAGCATTGAGAATGTTCATCACACTAATCCCAAACCTGGGAGAATTCTTTGGCACGCTGGTTAATTGGGTGGTGCGTTGTTGGGATTTGATATATCATCCATCGGGAAGGCAATGGATTGGCAATTCGGCAGTTGCAGATTTCCCCTCGGGTCAGCAGTACTTTGCAGAATATTTCACGTAAGCAGGTTAATATCAGAAAGAACTACAGGTAATATTTTTCAATGTAAAGCTGATTCAAAATGCACGTGGATTCAAATGCAAACGATTTCAAACAAACTAAATAATTCCGCTGCTCTATCTGAATTGCAGTCCTCACAAGGAAAAACAATATGCACTGGTGAAAAAATGGATGGGGTTAAACCAAAAACTTATGCTTGCAGACGGGATACCTGACATGGCAGGTACATCTGTCTCCCCGGGTAGTTGTATGAATACCGGTGGAATTGGTTCAACTTAAATAGGAACGCCTACATATAAACATATATATATCCCCTTCAAAACTCATCCGCAATGATGTGACAAAATATCATCAAACGTAGAGCCACTGAACCCAAACGCCTATTTTGCACAAAGTCACTTGGTCTGCAAAGTAAGCATCTAAAGAGCTTTTGCTTTGCTTTGAATGAATTGTCATTCTCAGGTGTTGAGTAATTCCACTTGGCGACATTCGAACCTAAGGATAAATTCAGAGTATCCGAAGGGTGCCAACGTTGATAGAATAAACTTATAACAAAAGGACATGAGACATTATTTTGTCAATCCAGCTTCATGGTGTGTTGGTACAATCTTATGTCCGCTTTGTTCTAAATGTAGAGCACTTCATTCCTAGTGCTTTCTTCTAGCTTTGTAATTATGATCTCACTTTTCACTCCAATATTTTCTCTTCCTCAAGCTTGTGAATATTTTGGCGCTTTAATTCCCACCTCCCGATTAAGTGTTAATGAAATGTTTTAAAAGGACATAGCGATTAGTCAGTTGCATGAAATAATGTCGCATAACTTAATAGACACAAAAGGCTATGAGATAAATGCCCGCTAAACTGCGCATTGATGAAGTCAAGAGAGCAGAGAGACATTGTGTTGTTTTGTACCTTTATTTTGCTTTCATTATAACGTTACGTATTTCATCAATTTCATAAACGTTTTTTGTTTGAATACGCAAAACCACAGAAGCGCGCAGTTGTACAATTTACATACAATACAGGCGCGGTCCCGTGATCCGACTTTCTCTTCTCATTTTACTCGCGCTTACAGCGGTCATTCGCGGGCTTCATGTGATAACTCTGGTATCAAAACATTTCAGACTGTCTTCGGAGCTGCCAAAGGGATGTGCTTAAAAACTGACGAATGTTTCGACAAATATTTTCATCGGCATTCTACTTTGATTTTGACGAAAAAAATAACTTAGTCCAGACGAAGCCCTACCTAAGACAATCTTCCATAACTGAATGTGCTGTATGAGGCTGCCTCACTTTTCGAGATATCGCAATACGTTGTCCAGATGTAAGACCTCACCAAAAAGGTTGGTGGAAAGTCCTTAAAAACTGCTTCCAGTTTCGTCCTCCTTAACGTCGGTTAATTAGGCGCTCTCCTGGTGTTTCCGTCAACCGCATGTCCATCTTCAACCTAAATTGGATGGAATTCATCCGGTACCCTCATTCGCACACCGTTTTGTGTTTGAAGAGCGACTAAATTGAGCTCACTTGAAACCCACTTTTATGATCGTCTTCTACGAGCAAGTATGTTGCACATAGCCACCTCACGAAAATTTAGATTTAGGACTGATAAATGGAACTGTGGGAATTTATTTTGTGATCATCGAGGGACAGCGGCACTTTACTCATCGCACAGTTCTTGCTAAAGTGTGTCAACTAACGTCCGCAAGTGGCTCAACCTCTGCCACTTCTTTTTTGGGAGAGTGGAAACCTTGCTGTACAATCGGGCTAGTCCTTGTGAACATCATTTTGAGAAAGTAGACTATAGTTTAAACTGTTTTAGTGTGTTTATCTTTCCCTACAAATGAAGAATGTTGTAATTTCGTTTCAAGTACCCCGAACGTTAGTGTCGCAGCATTATTTGTATCCAAACCAGTCGCTTCAATTTACTTGCTATAGGTTAACCGATAAAATGTCGCCTCTTCGCGCATAGAGCTAAGCAAAACTTCAGACCAGCTTACAAGCTGTCTAGTCCGCCTTACAAGGAAAACCCTTTAGATGCGTCTTAAAGTAGCATTCGCCGGCAGTCCTAGTTCTCTCAGTATTACGGTTTTCGGCGAAGGAAACTAAAAGAAACACACGCCTATCATCCAGTGAAAGTGGATCTGTAATCACGGGACCAACGACATTATAAATCCTCCTCGAGAATCTACTCCCGGCCGTTCCATTTCATAACTGCTGAGTGGATCGTCACAGCTAGTGATACTCCATCGTTTTCTTAGTTTTCAGTCAGTGTGCAATTTTCCCCACTAATCGTATTTTTCTCGGCCTCTTCAGTGAAATTCAGTTTGCCTTCTTGCTTTTTGATAACTCACAATGCGCCGACTGCATCGTTAATAGGTAAAAGATTGCGCCAGTGGGGTACCGAAACGTGAAAATGCTTATTGTGTAGTATCAGCTTACAATCCTTTCTAAAAGGTTCGTTTCAACAATCTAACAAGGAAGTACGACAAGTGTCAGAACTACTTGGGCTGCAAACCAGCAGGTGACAATTAGTCTACGTTGAGTCACTGTCGATAGAGGTGAGGAACAACAACGGCTAATCGCTGCCGAGGTTGTTGATCTACCCTAGACGTCATTCATAAACACTGCCTACTGGTAAACAGCTGGCAGCCTGTTGAGTCGTTGGGTCACACATGCATAGGCTGTAAACGAAAGTCACTTTCCGGAAATCCCTAGCTTATCATTTCCCAACCTCATCCATTAATCTGATAAATTGGATTGAATTTACACAACTTCGCAAACACTGTATCAGATTCTGCTTATCCGAAAGCTTTAAGGAAATTTGTAGGACTGTGGTTTCGAAGGTTTACAGCTAACAACTTGGAAGGTGTTTTGATAGGAATGTGAGCCCAAAATGACCTGCTGTAATTTTGTGACTGGCTCCAGCGTCTTTAGATGGGTAGCTCAATATTAGGTAAACCGGACCAATCGAAAATTGACTTGCAACACCCCAACTAAGCCGTCTAACCAACCAATGGTTTGAGAGACATACGCTCAAAAAACGCAGTACAAATCGTGATCAGGAGTTTCTCCCTGTTTAGTGCACTTTCCTTAATGAAATTTCATATTCGTGCTCTCTAAATAAATCAAAGTGTCCAAAACTTAGCTCTACCGTTGCGTTCCCCAGATCTAACGTAAACTGCGGTAGGCTGACCTGTGGGCTCTAATGAAAAATGTCCACCACGGTTTTTTCATGGACGTCTCGACCAGAGTTCCGATGAATTGCCGTAGTATAGGTGAGAGATTCGAAGGCTGTGATCTCTGTCATTTCGTGTATTCTGTAATGGTGCTCACTGTTGACACCAGATTTTACTGTCGGCTTGAGACCAGATGGCGATTCTGCTTCCATGCTTCTCTATAAATACCCTTTAATTCTCCCAACATTTGCATAAGCAGTTCAGGTCATAGAGCAACTTGGAGTAAATCTATAGAAATACAACCAAGATACCATGATCAGCGTAATGCGTACGAATGCGTGGCCATTTGAGAGGATTGTTTAATACTCCATTTTCTATGCACTTATTACTTTTTGTGTAAGTGGAAGGGCCATAGCTACCCGTAGCTTTGGCTTGTGCACAGCTTAATTGGACGCAGACTAAAAATTGAGAATAAAAATTGATGGCAATTGATGTTTTTGAGAACTTTTCTTCTGGCCATTTGAGATCTACGAGTTACAAACCTAAAAAATAGCGATGCATATACGTGAAATGAGGTTTAACTGGAGTCGCTGGTTGGAAGCTTGGATATCGTTCACACCACGAACTATCAACCTGAGTGTACAGCGGCCACCTGAGGAGACAATGGGAGACGCAATGCGCGTACGATCGCATTATGAGTGCGCAGACTCCTGTCGCCCGAGCGAATCGCTATTGTCTTTGCTGCGGCTAGATATTTATACTGAACGGCTCTGATTGTCATTAATCCAAACCGGTTGGCACTAAACACGTGATATAATCCCCTAGTAGAATCGGAACCTGTGGCTCTATCTCACTTGACTATTCTATCGATTTCTTCCTGTTGGTGTATAAGTGTGGGAAATCTTTTACCTGTATCACACTTCGGTTTGGATAAGTCTTTAAAGCAATCAACAGCGGAACTTTCAGTTTCGAAAACCGCCACAACAAGGGTCCAGTTGTGTTAGGGATAGCAAAGGGTAGACCGTTCTGCAAATCTTTCAAGCAGTTTGGTGAACCAGATAGGAATTATCATTGGTATGAGAATGTGGCTCATTTTACCTTGTCACTATGGTCAATGCGTTGTGTGAAGAGGGATAAACATGGTAATATATCACACCTGCAGCGACGATTCTTAAGGGTGATTTCCCTACTGCCGTCCAATTTATGAAGCTAACCCCTAGTGACCGAGCAAATTATAATGATAGTAAATTTTTTATGGAAAAAGATCCCTGAGTAATGGAACCTTTCCAAAATATTTTATAAGCTCTTCGTGCAGTTATGCCAGGCAGCTAATGAATCAGAAGAACTTAAAAGGAAATCGAAACAAGCAATGTCAAATGGGGAGATATTGTTGCGAACGATTGACAGGTGCTTCAAACAGCATAGCACCACTGTTCAACACTAGGACTTTATTACCTTATAATTTTTTTCTAGATGGCTGATGCTCTAGGCGCCAATGGACACACCAAAGCCTATGCAAAGCGAGAGGTTCTATCGGTCTCATCGGATGAACCTACAAGGGGAGAGTAAGTATGTGAAAGAAAAAGATGGAGGCATTAGTGATAGCCTTTTTTCGCCTACCTACCCTCCTATATGCAGCAAGTTGGGCGATCTGGCTGAAGATGCTACGCAAAGACTAGTGTGGCTTGAGAGTATTCTTATTCGCGGGTATCATAGTTGTGTGTAAACTGAGATGCTACCAAGACGTCCAGACCTAGAAAGAGTTCTCGAACTAAGTCTTTGGCTGAAAATTCTGAACCCAAGACAGCAGTGTTTACTAGGAAATACAAGTGGGCTGCCATTTTCGAAGAACAAGTCTCCAATCATTTTAACAAACCCCAAATAGGGTGATGGGAAAAGGAGACTGTAGTCATACCATTGACTAACCCGGTGTGGGGGACTGCGAGTGTCACGCGGATACTACTCAGTATAGCTCAGTTAGACAGAGAGATACACCAACTGTCAGAATATGGTGAGCACCAACATTTGATATTAAATGTTTGATAAAATATGGTCACCTAGCATCCCTAATGGATCAACAGCAGTGGTTGATCGATGGATGGAGCACCGCGTGATGATTGCCGAACGCAAGACGTTTAAGCGGGGCCAAATGTGGTTCAGTGTGAAAGCCACTGAAGCCGATGGAAAATCTGTGGAATATAATCGACAGATAAACACGCGAAGGTTTGCTGATAGCCATCAGCTGGCCTAGGTCGGCTGGTTAGAAATGGGAGAGATTTGCCCAAGAAAGTCAGTGGCTTCTAAGTGATGGTTTAGATCGAGTAGGTTGGATGCCAAAGAGTCCGGTTCTGGTCAGGCTCTTGAATAAGCAGGTTTTACAAACTTGAATGTGTTAGGCCTCAAAGACCTTCGTGTGTTTGTGGGCGGCAGCGTGACAGTTCGCTCTTTCAGATGTTAAGATTTAAAACCAAGATCATAATTTCGCAAACTATTACAGCAGCGGAATAGCGATAATGACACCCATGGAATAAACAGAAAGACACTTTTCAGGTTGACTTGACCAGCCGATTTTTCCTTTTGTCAGTTTCAGTCCGCTGCGGGGAGTGTCTTCTCCTCCACGCTACACATCTAAATTCAACATCTATCATACCCCATTCAACCGTTAGAGAAAACGCAGCACAAACATCATAGTGCTTAAAATGCGGTGTGCCATTAATCTGTTTCTGCGTAACCAACTTCTGCATTAAGAGTACAACAACAACATGTGTAGAAACAGCCGACCGTGTCTTCCAATAAACGGTTCCGGATTGTGCGATCTGCACCTGTAGCTGGCTGAAATACCATCCACATTTCAACATGTGGAAGTTAGGTGATGCCTCCATAGGCAGCTTAACAAAAGACAACTCCAGGTGTCAGTCAGTGACACGTTGCTAACAGAGTTTTGCTGCTAGTATCCGCTGGTGACTAGCCATTTTTGGATTGTTTCCAGCAATCAGTTTTGATTATGCTAGCTCCTCTATACTGGTTTAGGAACAGTTAATTTCAAGCGGATCCTAAAGTTTACACCGACTTAAGGCAGTGCCTACAAGGTAGCGGAACCCGTGTGTTGATCTAAACAAGATGCGCGATGGCAAGATCAAAGGGCGGTTTACATTCAGGTCAAAACGTGTAGGGTCGTACAGGTGCGGAACGGTACCAACTAAAGGGGGAATCAGGCACAGGAAACGGATAGAAGAAAAGTTACTGCAATCTTGACGAATGCATGTTTTTTACCTTCGTCATGTTAGTTGCCAAGTTTTGTCACCTAGAGGGAGATGTGTATGGTAATACGACCTCTGGTGGGGTCAGCAAAACCAGCCACCTGGCTCAGGCCTGAAGACGTTGGCCTGTTTAAACGCAGTAATTAAGGCGTGTGCAACATGTGCTCATGAAACAGTGACGATACACCTAGCACGTATGTCAGATATCCGGGTCTCGAACCCCGAATGGTTGTGGATATGCACAAATCTCGAGTTCAGTGTTTTCCCTCTGGACACGAGATCAACACGCGAATTGCGCAAGGAGAGCGGGATAACTATTCGTAAGGAAACGAACAAAACACCAAAACGGCTTCGTTGTACGAAAATTATAAAGGTAAGTTCGAAGACCCGAAGTAAAATCTGTAATGGCTAATAATAGTTTCCGGTTTTTGTTGGCGGAAGATGGGCGTTAGTTGCGGTACCTTACCTTGGTTATTCCGACCAACTAGGCTGCTGGAAGCTGTTGGTTATTTTTCAGGGACATTTTCTCTAGCCTCTTAACCATAAGTTCGGACCGTGAGATGGGAGCCAGTAGGGTTTTCTTCGGAGCCATTTCCCGGAGCTACTTACTGCAAGGGACTGGCCTAACCTAAAGGTGCGGGAGGTAATTTAGGACTGTCTAATTTGTATTGCGGCTGTGCATAGAAGGTTTCTTTGGAACAGCACCAGACCATTTGGTTTTGAAAGTATTTCGACATCATTGAATAATGCACCACCGGTCGTGGTTCACCAATGAGTATCCGGAGTTCACATCCAACCTATCCTAAATTGCGCATTCCCGGGTGAAGGCAATGTCACTGCTTTCAAAGTTGCACACACTGGTTGCCTGAAGAAAACGCCTTGCTGTATTCACACTCCAGTTTCATAGGACTGTATGATGTCATCCCCAGTAGGCCTAATAATACGATTTTTAAACTTTGCCTCTTGTTCGTTGGGTTGATCCCGTATGATCTCCCTGGCATGAGTGAAACATGGGGAACTGCGTTCCAATCAATGTAACCTGCCAAATCATCGCAGCACAGATGCCCAATTGCCATGAGATCTACATCTTCTCTGAAGACACCTTTCCTCACCGAGACAAACCGGTCATCTCGGTGCTCCGTCGTGGTCTTTTATTAAAGTTTATCCCTCACTAAGGATCGAAAATATCATATCTCAAATTGCCACAAAATGCTTTCGGACTTACACAGGTGGAACAATGTCGAATGAATTATTTCACTATATTTAGGTGGTCGTTCTGCTTATCCCAAGGTTATCTGTAGCCCATTCAGTAATGCAGTACTTGACTGTAGCAACGTGAAGGTTTACTTAAGACCTCGAATGACGATTATGCGACTGTCTAGTGAAAATCTACAGTGTTTTTGTGTAGATGTAGATAAATATCTACTGGAAAATCTTGAGTTGCGATGTCAGTTATGTCAACCAGGTTGGAACGTTGCTTTTATATTTTTAAGCGTTTTTTAAACCATATTTAATCCTATTTGCTTCCCAATGTACTGCTACGAAACGAATAGGTCACGAGCAGTAAAATTGCGCCGGGCCTTTTAGAATTATCGCATTGCATTGCGAATCATCGCTTCTAAGGCATAAACGCCCTTGGAGATTCAGGGAACAGATCCAAGTAGTATGGACCTAGGTGAGCGAATAATCTTCCATTAAACATTTGGGTGGGCTATTCAGAATGCTCGCCCTGTGTTACACATATGCCATCTAACCTGAAACCATTAGCTGACGACTTGGACATGCTCCACAATAAGCCATATTTTGATAACTTGGAGATATCTCAAACTGGATTGGTGCACATTGAACAGGAATCCCACCCAAATACGGACCCAGATTTCCACCTACCGTAGATGAAGGTAGGCATTCACCAAACTGCTGCTCAAGAAGGAAAGAAATAATCAGATTACATTAAGGAAAACAAACAGGCACCCCGTTCTTAGGTTGGCCGTCAAACTTTCACTATTCTTCAATTCACGGATACATTCTTTTCTAAATTCATCAAATCCAGTAGTATCAGTCAAGAGCGTCTCCTGTCACTCTGTTTCCTCTGTTTCGTAATCTATGCACTGCTACTCTTACGTCTGTTGTCTGTAGCACCTCATGGATCGGAGTGTTTCCGAAATGTGCTCTTGGACATTGAGTAGATGTACGATATTTCAATCCTTGGATCACATGCTTTGAAAATCCAAACCAGTTTAAACAACCTGAGCAGTTCTGCAGTACGATGCCATTTGCACCTGCAACGTGTAAAGTGCGACTGCAAAATAGGTTGGGACCAAGCGCAAATCTAATGCTTGAAGGTAAACCGGCGGGTGTGTTGTACAAGTTCACATATCTGGGCAGCTGCATTAGACCAGACGGGCTTGGGAAAAACAAAATGACGTCCAGAAATTGAGAGGCCAGGTTGGAGGTTACCAACCTCCTGCATATACGTGGCCAACATGATATCGGCTTGGAATTTAAGGGTTGAGTGTACAGTATCACTTTTAGCCCCCTTTCGCGAGTTCGAGGCGTAGACGTTGCGTTCGCAATATCTCCGTATACTGGTGGGAACACCAAATCAGTAAGGTTCAGGTGCGCCAGATTGTGCTTGGTGTATTTCACTCTTCTTCCACAGATCAACTAGTCAAAATTCGGAGCTTACTGTGAACAGGCAATGTACATTATTTGTCAGAGGACCGTCTTCCCCTGAAGCTCTCTTCGTATAGCCATGTATCAGATGGAGGCAATCGAAAGGCCTTTGGTCCATAACTTAGCGTCATCATCATCATCGACAGCACGACATCAGTGTTCAACACCGATGCTTCACTGCCGTACAACCACGATTTATTTGAAAGCCTTATTGTGAAGGAAAGAATAACGGTGGACAGGGAAGGGACTTAGTGCTAGCTTACTACAATCATTCCGAGGTGCCTACTCCTCCAGACACTCATTCAGGCAATCTGGATAGAAACTGACAACAAGATCGCTACTGATATCGGTTGGCGGCAATTCCTTGCAGCGTCTCCAACCAGGCGCAGTGAGGATCACGCGGTCCCCAACCTGGAAGGCGAGTAGCATCGGCAGCACCCAAGCGTTTCTTAATCTCCCTCATACCCCTCTGCCAGGTCAA
>SJOL01006634.1:195644-222143 GCA_004794785.1 Opisthorchis felineus
GAGGCTCGGTGGCGCTTGAGAGAACATATGCAGTCATAAATCTCCGATGCCGTAGGTGGTTCCACGTTCACCGTCCAAGGTTCTACGTCACCTGTGGGATCCAGATGAGTGCCAGTTGGTGGCCATGACAATTGTTGTTCGAATTATTCGGCCAACCGATCGAGGCGTTCTTCTTTATTCGATATGGTCACTCCATTCCGATTCTTAATAGTTTCGCTCACAGGTGGTTTTCGGAGACCGGTCGCACGGGTCAACTGAAATAATCTTTGGGCATTACCAGCTTTCTGGGACTCTTCCATTTCTTTGGCTCTCTGTGTCAACCACACTTCACGGTCGGCTTGCACGCTCACATTCACTTGACGTCCGGCAGTTTGTCGCATCAAGTTGTATTCGGGACCGTCTGGGATATTTCTACGAGACTTAAGCAGTGCCAATCTTCTGTCTGGTATCCAGTGCTTGAGTGAGTCTGGTGGTGCCGGGCCACAGACAAAACTCCCGGCACTATGCAAAGAGGTGGCAATCTTGTCCCAGTATGCGTTTGCATCTGATGGCCGGGCATTTGGAAAGGATATTTGAACACGATTCGGTAAGGTCGTCTAACATCTGGATCTGTCAGGCTCACACTTGTCAGGTGATTCGTCTGCTACTTTCGCGGCCCTGGAAAACCAAGTGAGATGCGACTCCGGACGAGCACGTGATCGGAATCCACAAATGTGTCACATAACAACCGGTGATCAGTTATTGATTCTCGCCACCCGTAACTGATTGTAAAGTGATCGATTTGAGTTTGTGACCGGCACGCCGTTGGAGTGCATCATACGACCAGATATCTTCGGCTATTTCTAAAGCTAGTAGTGCATAAAGCAGCCTGCGATCATCGCACAGCTGGAGAAATCGTTTACCATTGTCGGTACCTGCCGAGTCCAATCCATGTCGACCTCTTAATTGAGTGTCAGATACGCTAAGTCTTCCCACTTGTGCATTCAGATCTCCGGCAACCACCACGATATCCGAGCTTTTAGCTCAGGGCATTGAGGGCGTCGCAAAACCTGTTTTTGACGGTGTCGGAGCTGCAGTCATTTGGGGCGAAAGCAGACACGATAAACAGACATCGATCAACTTCCTTCACAGACATTTCCAGACGAACCGCACAGAGGCAACTATCAACAGGCATCCAATCAAAAAAGACACTTCCGCTCGGTGAATTAGGACGATACCAAACCCTGCACATCCCGCCGCAGCACCCTCTGGATCACAAGAGGTGCGTAGCCGGAAGCAAGTGGAGACTAATACGGCGGTTAGCTCAACCACTGTACTTGCATCCTGAATTATTGTTTCTGAGACAAGGCACACTTCAATGCCAAGCCAGTCCAATTTGAAAGCAAGAGGAGCTTGTTGTTTTGCTTGCTTCAGAGTGCAGACATTAAAGGCGGCCAAGTCGACTGGGTGTCGAGTCCTGAAGATTGATTTCGAGATACCTGAGGATGCCGGCACCGTGTGATAAGCAGATGATGCATGCAAAACCGATGCAACGAGCACATTCATCAGTCCTAAGTGCTGGGTCTACAAGGGGG
The DNA here is from genome assembly GCA_004794785.1 of Opisthorchis felineus. Taxonomy (NCBI): domain Eukaryota; kingdom Metazoa; phylum Platyhelminthes; class Trematoda; order Opisthorchiida; family Opisthorchiidae; genus Opisthorchis; species Opisthorchis felineus. The sequence goes on from SJOL01006634.1 coordinate 197,219, forward strand.
GAGTTAACAATGGGGTGGGGAGAGGGAGAAGAAGAAGTACATTGAAGAGGAAGTAGGGTGGTGTCAGCAGAAGCCCGTTTTCATTCACCCGCCCTGCTGTATGCAGCAAGTAAGGTGACTCGGCTGATGGCACCACACAATGCCTAATACGCCGTGAGTATGTTGTTAGACGTAGGCATTATGGTTGTACGTGGGCTTGGATACTGTCAGGGCACCCACACCTAGATAGGAAGATTATGGTCCTCAATCCTTTGGCTCAAAAGCCTAAACTCAATGCAGCGTTGAGTTGTGATAAATGCAAATAAATTTACGGTGCTCACGGAACAAGTCGCCAAACATGTTCTAACCCTCAACCTGGAGGATCAGGAGACTGCGTTCGTCAGACCCCTGACCACTGGTATGACAGAACTTGCAAGTGTCGCGAGGACGCGATCCAGTTTAACTCAAAGGGTTGTGGAGGTACACAAACCGTCACACTACGGTCTTAACCGGCGAACCTGCTGCAACGGGTTGTAAAACGTTTTAATCAACAGCTTCTCTTGTTTTGAGTGGAGTACACAGCTATTCGCAAAAGAACTATCGCGTCGATTGAATGCTGCCAAAAACCCATCATGCGATTATGAGCCCACCCGCATTGGTGATGTGGAAAATCCTAAGGGGGAAAGTACTCGCTAGTAGACTATTCATGAGTGACCAATTTATTTTACAGAGATCAACCTCGAGTTAACATTTACTTTTTCAAAGAAACTAGACCGTTCTTTTCTCTCAAACTTAGCGTCTGAGGGATAGAAAAATACACCGTCCACAGAGAGGCCTGACTAATTCGACAAAAATTAGCCCCGCTCTTCACCAACAATGATAAATCCTTAGGTGAATTTCAATACTGGGCATCAGGCGTAATCACTGCTAAACCTCAGTGAGGCAGAAGTTTCGGACACATAGTGTTATTCTAGTTACTGACGTCAGTATGAAAATGTGGTGTCTTTGTAAGGTGACTTGGGGATTTCAATAGATTTTTCGTCCTCTATGCGGAACCACTTGATTTCAAGATGCCGAGAAGCAGTATACAGCTGGTTCATCTTTATTGGGAATCGTCAATGGTGTAATACTCATGGAACTTTAGTTTCATGTATTTCGAACTGGTGACCCCCCGGCTTGTAATTTGAACACTTGAGCGGTCGACTGGGAGCGGCTGATCACCATTATGTTTGGCTTGCTCTTAGACAGGATATAGCACCACTCGCCCTTCACTGATGGTTGAGGAGCCATTCAACTCGTGTGACCGAGTGATTTGATTCTCACGACTAAGGAATGGGCGGCACTTTGTCCTGTCCAAGTGCCAGTCAGTCACAATGCTGTTCAACCACTCGCGTGACCATAGGGTCTAGGGTTCAAACTAGTAGCCAGGAGGTCGTGAGTTCGAGACTCCCTGAAGTCTCATGAGATGTAAGCTGTCAGTGGTTTCTAATAAGGATGAAACATCTCTACACTGTTTCTTGGCTTTTCAGCATAGATTGGCTTCAGTTATTGGACAAAATCCAAACTGGCAGGCAAACCTTTCAGCTGAATAAATGTACACAGTAGTAAACCAGAACAAGTGCCGTGAAAAGGGAGGCTCGAAATTTGTTTTATTTGTCTCAGTTTACACTAAAGTCATTCCAAGATATTGGTCTGGTGAACCATTTGACATTCACTTGGTTGCAAATCAGCCGAGCGCAGGATAAGGGAGTCATAACGTCAGTATTGGGTGCTATCCCGAATTCGTGAATACCGCGAGCTTAAGTGATTATTGGAAGCGTGTGCATGGTTCTTCTCAACTGCGTTTTTGGAGGCCACAGCTGCAATCAACCCCAATTTACCTTCTGAACTCAAAGAACGAAAGATGGAAGGAAGTGAAAATTTAACTGATATGATGGTTCTGGTTTAGGCGTGACAAAATGGCAAACTGAACTTAGAAAATCGTCGTATTCACTACCAGATTCGAACTGCAGTGGCCCTCAGCATAAACTCGGCATGAGCCATCTTTTACAATGTAAAAACCTAAGGTTACGGAGAGTAGAGCCTCTGTTCATCTCAATGTTTATGCTGTTCACTTCCAATGAAGGATGACAAACCAAGTACTAAACAGTAGTTGTTTGACAGAAAAGTGAGAGGAAATTCGTTGCTGAATACGCCTCCATGAAAAAAAAACGATTATGGTACCCCAAACCACAAGTAAAATCTCCATTTTGCCAGACGCATAATTCAAACAGACAAAAGTACACTTGAGTAACAATTTTGGTTGTAAGCAACCCATAACTGCTCCGTTTTTTTCAAATCTTATCTCCCAAACTTCCGAAAACGATGGCTTCTCAATCTGGTTCAACATTTTCCAGCAGAATGAACATTCTTTTTGTTGTATAAGCAAAATCTGTGGGATTTCAAAACAGTACGTTTTAGGCATGTGCCGTATACGATTTTTTAATATTTCATGTAATGAAAACAACCAAACAAATAATGAAGTAAACATAAACGTTTTACATACATATGTTAGCTGACAAGGCACCGCGGCACACGGGTACTAGATATGTGCGCAAATCGAATAACGAAGCCAGATTAGTGCACGGCATTGGATGAGTAATGGATAGAAGGCTGGTGTTAGATGCTTCACTTAGATATTGATTTTCTTAAAAAGAAGACACTAACCTCCCAGTAGAGCACAGTTTGTGCCAGTCGCTTGAAGCATTTATTGAATACCATGATAGGCGACAGAGTTGGCTGGGTTACAAGGAAGATTTCGGGGAAGTTTTGTGATCCCTTCAGATGCGAAATTAAAGGTTCATAAGCTCTACATGTGCGGTGTTTATATAGACACGCTGATGTTCTTGGATGTTTCTCCCCACCAATCTCTCAGAAGCCTCCATGGAAAATTTGAGCAAATCATTCGTTCTGCACACCTTTTCTGGACTGATGGAATAGATAAATGATTAAACACAGTGCATATCGTCCTCTTCCAACGTCTAATCACTGGTTACCGGAGATGTTGCTGCAGGTTTCAGCTTCAGGTTTTGGTCTAATAACTGGCCGCAGGTACTCATAAAACGAGTTCCTAGTATCAAAACAGTAGGTGCTACGTAGTAGTAGCCTCAATGCAAATTCTTTCCATGGTTGATTACTGGGGTGAAGCCATTATTCGGTGGCGGAAATTCTGTGTGAAAAATGGCTCTCCTAGCTTTGACAGCACAACGGATGTAGGCACCGCACTGCTTCATTACGTAAAATCGCACCGATTACGCTATCTTGATTGGTCATTGCCAATTACTTTACGTGTCAAAGTAAAACTGACCCATCCACAACCTTTAAGGCTTTGATAGCAATTAGTGCCATAGAATTGGTGGTTTATTACACCAACCTCATTTGAGTTTCACCAAGCAGGACATCAACACAGCATAGGGTGCGTTCATCATATCTTCACATTACAGCCCAAATTATAGCGCCCATCAATAATCAGGATCATTTGCAGCTTTTAAAAAGCTCTCTAATCAGTTGATATATTGGTCTTCCTAAGTAATCTTGGCCAGAAACGTGTGCTGTTGAATTTTGTTACCATTCTTGGTGCCATTGATTTCTTTACTTTTCGTCGGGTTCGGGTTCGCAGTGAGCGGCCAAGAAGTATCCTAGCAACTAGCGGATTTTGTAAGGGTGTTCCCCTCTTTAATTTTCGTTCACTCCTGCCCCAGGCACCATCATGGAATGGAAACATCAAAGGACTCTGAGCCTAGGTAGTAAAATCCGAAGAGAGATTTATGAATTTCAATTATGCTAACGATATAGTTGTGTTGTTTGGCAATAAGCTATCCGCTTTAGACAGAATGTCGGGGTATCCCATCTTTTGACATGCATTCTGCACCTTCGAATTGCAAAGTCTCAGTTCTTTATTTTCTTTCTGTTTGTGTCTCCCCGAAAATTCGGATGGATGATCTTGAATTGGTTGGTCAGTTCACATAAAGCGCCATTCTATCGCAACAGGCAAATTCATCGTGCAGCTAAGCCAGGGTGCGAGCAGAGTTTTCAAGCTTGCCTTATTTATTGCTGCAGAAACAAGTTTCTCTGAAGCGAGAAGTCGTGTTTAGAGTAGAAGCGGTTTTCCTCCATTGTTGTGAAGACATAAGATGTCTTTGAATGTTCCATCACCGATATAAGTGTTGGCTCGCCACAGCGCGTTGCTGCTTAAGCGTTTACATTGTAATGGGTTCAACTACGAGGAGCAGCAGATTGAACTTGCCAGTTTGAGGTAGTTTTGGCATGTACATCAAACCATCATCTACAGGAGAACTAAGTGATTTCTGTTCCGAGAGACTGTTGTTGTAGGGCTCGTGAGGGACCAGTCTTTACGTGGCAACGTGAGGTAAAAGTGACTACATTCCCACTGAGTACGGTGGTGCGCTGGGCCGATGTCACGAGACGTCCACAAAGAACACTTCTCTGCACTTTGTCTCTACCATTTTCTTTTCCGCCCACCTTGCTTAGACTTTCCTCCCCCATGGCTGTATGGCAGTTAAGCACTAGTGGTTGATAAGGATGATGATGGTGATTATCATAAGGGCAACCAGCAAACCAGCGTGACCTACTCTCAAATGATGTGTGCATGAGTGACCATCCTGAGCCTTACCTGTTCCACCAACGGCAACAAAAGTCTTTTATACGCGACAGAATGATCAATCCGTAGGAAACATTTGGCCATCTCACAGACCAGCCGTTAGGTCCATAAAATTGATGAGTTGAGGCAAATTAGCTGAATAGATAAACATTTCACAGGATGAGTGTAAATTACACTTGAGAATTCGGCGCTCGAACAGCCAGTCCGTAATATTAAGAATAATGGTAGGTTCCTTTCCCATGTGATGTGGTTTAGGCTGTTGAAGAATGAGCGAGACTATATTGTCACACTGCTGTCCAGCCTCTCGCGGCCGCAAACCACCAACCGGTGTGTTGAGGTGCGATACTCCCTAATAAAGTTTATGGAACAGCGTACTGCTTATGACTTCCGATTGGGATGCAAGAGCTGTACAAAACTTCCTGCCTTGATGACACAGAATGACTTCCCGTACAGGACGAAATATCAACCGAAAAAAGCCAGTTCATGTTTTATATAAAACAGCGCAACCAGCACTTTATTCGTGGACCCCAGCCCATTCAGAACTTCCTCCTCCAAATTTATGTGCAGCAAGGTGACAGAGGATACAATCACACATTCGTACATCTATGGCACATCTTCATTAAAATCCTTAATTATTTCCTCAATACCGAGGGTTCACGTACCTTGAGGCAAGGAAATTTTTACTAATAAATATATTTTGCACGAATAATCAGCTCATTGTGTGTACTTCGAATTCGAATATACCACTTGACACTGCATCGTATCCAAACATCGGTAAAAATGTCAACAAAATATTCAGAACAATTTAGAAAATGCAAAAAAGTGCTACCCAACGAAACATGGGGACAACCTAGACCCAAATGTGTACAGATTTTGCTGCCTTGTCTCCGTGGAGTGACAGAAATCTCACATTGATTTTGCACACAGACAGTAGAAATACCCATGTCGTTATAACATGCCGATTTACGACGTTGCCTACTTGTTTGTGTAATTCCGGCTGGTTCTATACGTAATCTTTGGGTGTGATTAGTTAATCAGGAGTGTCACATCTACAAAGCGCAATGATTAGTTGCTTCAGCAGTCGGTTTTGTAACAGAATTGCCACAGGTACATCACATCAGGAGCTTCAGTCACGGACACTAATCATCAGTAGTTTGCGCATGGACAAGAATAGATTCGGATAATCACATCAGAAATCCGCCAACGACTGCTCTACTGCGTTTTTGGTGGCACATAGACGCACCAGTACTCAGTCACTGACGCACCTCTACTCCGCACTCTGTCTCCAACAAGATACTGAGATGTCTTACATGCTGGTGATGAAAATCTTGCAGTCACGTTTCTCGGCTCATCGAGCATACCAACTGTCATCTGCGCTGCCTGAGCTACAAATTTTCTCTCTAAATAACTAATCTAATAGCTCAACTGGTCTTGTTAGAACCTGGCTGGAGGCTTCCCACAAGGTGGTTGATAGTGTGTAAATGGCGAGGTAAAACAGACCCAGCTATACTTGGATCGTTATTCCGAAGACCTTCCAAATTCGCCTGGCCTCCCCTTATCATAGACGGCACATCAAGGTTAGAGTCATTCAAGACGTTTCAGGTGTGGTGCTTAATTCTGCAAGATCACGGTGCCACGTCACTGAGTGCCACCATATGGTTAGGGCGAAATGGGCTGGATAGGCAGTTTTTTGTAAGTCACCAAGATGCAAATCTCATACGTCCAAGGTCAGTTTGAGTATATAGAGAGAAAGGCTGGAGTTTTCACAAAGTAAACCGCTCACAAGGATACTGAAAACATTTCGACAGCTCACAGACGGCTTCCACACTCTTGAGCTAGGGAAGGTTGAAGTTTCTGTCGGATGTCGATTTTTAACTTAAAATACGGCCAAAAGTCCAACAATTTTGCTCTTTTCCAATCTAGCACTAACAGTGTAAATTACTCCCAATATACCAGTGTAACGGTGGGTACTACTGATGAGGCATGCGAGTAGTATGTGTGTTCTCGTAACTTCGCCTTGATCTAATGGAAGGTGGGATTTATTACGGAATTTGTGGAACTACTTTGCAGTTTTTGCTTGCAATTGTGCGATAGTCAATGAATATCCAGGAGAGTTCAAGAAGACGCGTTCGAGAAGAAGATGGATATTCCTTCTTCAAAAACAACATGCAAATGAGAGTTTAACCTTCCTGTTCAATAGTCTGTAACCGTTTAGTTGGCGTTTTCTAATAAACAACTCCGCAGCGAAGGGTTTCCCTCCTTACACCAGTATGCTCAACTTTCTTCCTGTCATTTAGCTACTCTGTGACTAATCCTTAGAGTAACCAGTAATCAAAGCTGCACAAATGACACTGGTTCTTTCTATTCTAGTGGCTAACTCTCTCCGAAAAAACTTCTTCAAAAATAACCTGCATGCTAGGTTTGATTGTTTTGGCTATTCCGATAAATTTGCATTGCTACGGATTGTGTTAAATTTCGTGCATTTGTTTTTCATTTTTCACTTTGTTGAAAGTCTGAACGCTGTGCTTAGTATGTCACCAGGTAAGTAGGAGTTTATTCTAGAGAGAAATATACAATTTAGACAGTTTCAAATGAATTTGAGATTTTGATTCGTTGTGCTGGTGGGGAAACCAATGGTGTTTTCAACTCAGGCTTTTGTTTTCAGTGCACGCAGGAAACGCTTATGTATACTTTCTTGTGGATCTCGTGAACTACACTGCTTCAGGTCTTCCTGGTGAACGGTACATGTACTGCTCGGCAATGATGTGGAATATAGGTTGCATGGCTGCACAGCTTGGTTATTGGTTTCTTCGCCTAACTTGGCAGTTGAATTGCAAACGTTTCATCACTAATCGAGGTAACATCGTCAGTGCAGGGTTGGGCGTGGGAATTCCTCCTCTTCTGCCTGTGCTTATATATTTTCTAAGCAGTGTCTGGTAGCTCTAAATTGTCCCGAAGCGGCCTTCGCGCAGTTTGGTTGATCACCTGGGAATCTGAGGTGCGTTGTGGTCCCAATCCCTTGTATCTGGTTGATTCCCCGGCCGCATTTACCTTGACAGTTCTGCTCCTGTGTTGTGAATGGACCGTCTTCTCCTCGCTTTGTGGTCTGAATTTGGTCACCTGATTGGTTGATTCGATGGCCTGCTACTTTTAATAGTTTTCTTTCATTGATCCCATTAGTCCATTGGTTGTCGTTAGATCTCCTGGTTTCCCATGTAGCTCAGAGTTCCGTGACTGTGTAGTTATTTTGCCTGGAACGGCTGACAGGCTGGGTCAACGTCAATGTGTTAATTGATCGATTTTTGTGTGTGACACCAGGCCTCGATAAACTCTCGCTCCCGATCCGTTACTACTTGAGCAAGTATTTGAACAACGTCCAAACTGAACTAATGTCCCTCTATGGTTTCATGGATTGAGAAAAATGACATTGGGTCAGGTGTTCTGCTGGCGGGCTTGTCTTGGTGTATTCTGTTAGCAACTTTATTCCAGTGTGGCAAAGATTGTGGGGTTCACCTGATTGTTCACCTGATTGGTTGATGCAGTGGCATTCTATTTTCAACACCTTTTTTATTTGATCCCAATAATCCATCAGGTTTCTTGATTTCCAAGTGGCTCAGAGTCCTTCGGACCCTCCGATTATTAGGGTTTAATCATGACGACTCATACGAAGTACTGTTGTCATCCAACGTTTTGACTACCCAATAGTAGGCATTCTTTCTACCGGGAAAACAGCATAGTTTAAGGCGAGCAGTCAATCAGCGGTTGCTGTTTCGCATGCGCGATGTGTCCACATACAGCTGAGGCAAGTTTCCAAGTTGGGTAGATATTGACATTGTGCACTACTTTATAGTAATTCGACTGGCATATGGTGCACACGTGGGTTGTCGCGTCATTGGAACTGGTGGGCCAGTGTCATCCACGTCGTCCTTTCAATTTATACATTCGATGTGTCTCTCTTAACGGTGGGCATAGACCTCTACGTAGTTACTAAGCCATGTTGCGATATTACCAAATTCTTCAAAAATCTAACTGCTCAGCTTTAGCTAAGACGTGGAGAGCCATCATCTTGTATGTTCAAGCCGTCTTCCTTCGGCTTCTGAATGGGATCCCCATAGTGATTTTTGTCTGTGTTCGCCGACGCATCATATTCGTTCGAGTTTATCCTATACTCGCAGTTCATAAAGTTTTCTTTGTGCTATCCAAACACTTAGCATGAGTGTTGCCTACTTTGAACTAAGTCTTTATCCCGTGTAGGCTAAAAGCTTTGGTAATGGCCTCCAAGATCTTGTTCCAATAAGAAACGCTTGAAAGTTTGTTTGTATTCTCGGTTCGTCGTGGAAGTTGGGTCATATGATTTGCCCAGAAAATGTGTGCATTTCTGGTAAGCTCTCCATTGCTCCGCGATACAACTTTGAGCCGGTCGAGTACTTTCTCTTGCTTAAAACAAAGATATACCAGTCGTCCACTCAGAGGATTTCCCGCATACTCCTTCCGACAAATGGGATGAGAACATTCAAAATGCAGGTAGTTACTAAAAGTTTTGGTCTTCCATGCCGTTTTCTTCTCATATTTGCACAAACAATAAGTTGTGGAAAATCAAAGATACTCGTACAGAAATGAGTAAACTAATGACAATAACGAAAAATAAAAAAACCCCGAGTGTTCTAAACACGTAAATCTCGTTTGTCGTCTGATGGCTTCGGTAAGAATAATTTTGTTGCCGCATACTACGGTCTCTCAGCATATTCACATTCTTTTAAATCATTATTCCGTTTGAAGTATTCAGTTTGTTGGAATCTCGGCATATTCTGTCGCTCAACTTGTGGCGCTTAAACCACACAATTCGATTTCGTATACACCTGAATTCATTTCCGACGTTCTCACCGCTTTGTTATGGTATACACAAGAATCTCACTCTAGACGTAACACACTATTCACAAGGCTGCTGAAAACCCTTTTACAACGTATCTCTGGTTGCTCCCTTCTTGGGGCTTATCAGGTAGGCGCAAGCCATCATAAGTAAGAGATTCAGACGGATTCAATTGAGTTTTCTGTGGAAACTACATAAATTGCAAAGGAGAAGAGTTGTAAGAATTTTATTCACTCTCCCATTCACAGTGTTGGCATTTTCTTCATGTTCGGGCAACAGTGAAACAACTTCAAAACAGACCTCTAAATGTGTTGTTATCAGTGATACTCTCCACAGAAAAACCACTTTGGCAGTGTTTCAGAATGAAAGCATTACATATTTTCTTCCACTGTTCCCCTAATTTGGCCAAAAAACGATGTCAAACAGGCTTCACCAGCAGTTAACGAAGTACGGTGTACCGATAAGTCAAGCCGCTGGTTAAACTGAACCTGATTTTTCCTGACCCAACTTTGCATACGTTTTGTTTGGGGGGGACGGCAGCGCTCACGCAGAAAACAGTGCCACACCTAGTATAATTCACATAAATTTTTGCCAAACCAAGTAGTACTTTTGTCTTAAGAAGAGCTTCATAACTCGAGTTTCGGCGGGCCCCATGTTTTCAAATTTGCACCTGGACATTTTTACAAAACATGCAGAGGCCGTAAGTTCGTGCTCAATTTTGCGATGTTCTTTTTTCAAGTAAAAACTAATCGTTTGGTTACACGCAACAGTTTTTTATACAAAAATTTGAACAACACTTGATGAAGCAGGCCGGCAAAAGTTGTCGTCCGCGGTTATTCACGTTCGGTGATCCCCACACTCCAGGCGAAACAACCCGGTTATTACGACGGTCCAAAACTGCCAAAAACGGTGGATAAAAATGTATTTAAATTCCTTACCCGGCACCGTCCTCATTGATTCTTTTGTCCTACGGTTAACTGATTATCCTAGATGTTATGCAGTCCTAAACATTGCCTTGCATATGTCGCTTCTAGGTACGTTCCTGACTAAGAGCAACGCTGATGAAAGTTTACTCAATTTGCCTACATCTGCGGCTTGTATTGCTTATTGAAAGCTATCATAGAAGGTTCCCTACGGTGTGACATGCAAACCTTAGAGTTCGGTCCTATCTTGTTAAGCTGGCATTGCCCAAATAGTGGCAGCCAAACACTTAAGCTGTCATTCCGAATTATTGATAGAAGAGACTTCGCACTGGTGCCCAAACGCAGGACTTTTCAACCGAAAACCGTATTTCTTACAACAAATTCGAAATGCGACATAACCCACTGGAAGAAACGTGTAATTGTGAAAACTTTGCCAGGGTACAAATAGGATGTGCAGATTCGTAAGACGTATAGTAGGGGCAAACGATTGGGCGAAACCTGGCTGAAAGACAGGATAAATACATTGATCAAGCGATAATAGTCTGGCTATTTAAGTTTGTTTCTGACTGCAACAAACACGTTTTGTAATCACGAGGCGGCTCACAAACATGTGGCGCGGAATTTCAGTGGGCGCGATTTGGCCTGGGATTATTTTATGCCCGTCTGCAATCTAAAAGTGTGGGACTGTTCATAAGCTTCTCACATCAATGAAATGTCTGCGAGGGGAAACTCCACTTGGAGCGCAATATTTTAATCAAGATTTCCGAATGTCCTCATGCTGACAACATACTACAACTAGCGTAAAAGTAAAAATAATTCATATTGTGGCTGAACATTCCTTTTGGGAAGTCGCTGCTTATTGGGCCAGTCAACGCGCAATTTTTGCATCATTTGGCAAAGGAGTAATCGAGCGATATCCATTCTGAACGTGTTAACAACACTGCTGACTAGCCGGATGGGGACCGCGGAATTTAACTCACCAATGGCTGTAGTCACTACAAGAGATTACACAATCGTGTAGTCACTGGGGCTCTTACATCGAAGCCGTTGCCTTCAATGCGTACCAAAATCCCAAACTAACTGAACATGCAATCGCCGTACTTCCTACGCTCTTCTGGCTTCCGATGGTCAAACCTGTAGCGGCTGCAACCAGTTAACTCATGGTACTTTGTTTATGGCTAAGAAAATGAGAAATCGAATTAATTTTTCGATAGCCCAGAGAGGCGTGTGCCATTTTCCGATTGCCGACAATCTTGTGGTGTATTTGGAAGCTAAACTATACATAGCTGAAAAAATTCTCTAATTGGCAAGCTAAGTTGGTGTTAACAAAGTGTTCAGCTAAATTCCTGCTATATCTTCATTTCACCAGAAGAATAACTTGTCTCTTCAAGGATACTAACTGCAGTTTCTCAAATATCTCACGACGGAGAACATCAGACGGCTTTTATGCAGTACAATTACCTGGAGATCGTAACACAATCTTCAGCTGGTATTCTGTTGGGTCTATCGTAAAAAAAGTAATTTGCCAATGAGTGTCTTCCGCCAGTGGGACAATTGGTTTATGAATTTCGGACTAGGTTGGATCATTTTTTGAACCGCAATCAATTCAAACTAATGCTAGAAAAGTCCCGTTCTTCAAACCTGATTCTGGTTTTGGTCCTTAGTACCCAAAGCCCGTAACGTACGTGGAAGCACTACCTATTTTGTAAGTTTAGCATGTATTTAACATGTAGTGTTACTGTAACGTGGATCAACGGAGGCGCTTCCATCGTGCAGCATTTTTTTCTGCGCACAATAATAGTATAAGCTAACTACTTTCTCTCTCATCAGACCCCAACTTATAGGACCTCGCTTACATTAGTTAGCCGAAACTGTATATTTGAAGGTGTGGCTGATCACAAATTCCCGATTAGAATTCCTCTTTGGAATTTTGCACACACCTCAACCAAATCAATGCCGTTCCCGTATTCTCTATATGCTTTATTGTGTGGAACCCATCTTAAATAGATCTGTTGTTTCGCTGACATCATCGATGATTCTATTAACTCACGCATCGGAATAGATAAATTTGGTCGATCGAGAATCGGATCGATGGGTAGGCAAAAAGTTTACTCAGTTAGAATTTTGCTCGTATGTTACAGTTGTGACACACCTTCACAAAATTTTGTACAAACACAGTTGTCGTTGGCATGGTGTTTTTACGACATTACTTTTGTAATTTGGTGACGGTAGGCACGCCTAAGAGCTGACAAATCATAGTGAAATTTCCAATACGATCACAAAATTGAAACCAAATTTTCTTTTTTTACAGTTTGCGTGATGATGGCCTGTGGTTGGCACATCACCCAAAGTTGTGCCGAGATGGACTGGCTGCTGTGAATCTGCTTCTGCTGTGGTATAATAACACTGATTCCCAAAACTTCCTTCTGAACCGCAAGAAGGCCCCTTCTCAACATGGTCACTGCTTGCTATCATGACGCGTGAAAGTGCAAATAAAAACGTCCCCTCTCTTATTCATAATCAGTACCCCCAAACTGGTCTTAGGTATTCAGTAAAACCTACAAAGGGTAATTCCTTCTTAGTCTTGCTGAGTGGCTGGCTAATGAACTCACGAAATGTACAGTCATTTGAATGGCTAAGACTAGCATATATTGCCTCAGGATAATCTCGTTTACTCTGTGAATTGTGGGCTCTCTACTTAACGAAACTCACGGAATTATGTAATTACAGACGGAATGAAAATTGCCAGCATCTTGTTACTAGGGTCCTTCCTGGGTTAATTTCCATGGCCTTGTCCACGCAACCATTCTGGCAAGCTGCAATTCCAAACTGCACGTCATCTACAACCACGTCCCACCCATACAATCTGAGATAACCTCCGGTTAGGCATGCAAGAGCCCTACGTTAGAGGGGTAATTAGCCGATAGAGTTGTGTAAAACTTGAACCCTTGACACACTCTATTCTGAGCGAAAACCACTTCTCAAAGTTGCATTTAGTCAAAGATCCCTTCAATTACGAAGGTACAACGCTAACTTTAGCGTACTGTACTCGGAAACTTCGGCCGCATACTTCGGTAAAGATCGGTGGACTTTGGGTGTCGTCTGCTCCCAGTGGATATAGTACGCAAATATAAATAAACAATACTTTATAAGGAGTTCATCATTCACATGGAGTCTTATCTGACCTTAAATTCACCATGTGTTCAGTGGTTCGGTAGGATTTTGGAATTCTCTTAGCTGAATGACCTACATTTGAAATGCATTCTCGAAGGAAGCTTAATCAGTGAGGATACCACAGCAACTGCACGATTATCATGGGTGGCTTGGTGTCCAGCAGAGTTCGATGTGACTGCACAGGAGGCCGAGGTGTTTGATAGGCTCAGTAAGTTAGGATTTAATATGGGTGATCCTCATCTGCTATGCTTATGTGTATTAGCGTCGAACCGACATGGTAGTTGTCCGAGGAGCTGTACACATAGGGGATTTGCGATTGCGTCACGCGAAATGCACCAGTTTGCGCGGACTGGTGATGGAAAACAGGTTCTATCTGCTAGCTTTCAGCGACCGAATTCTGATATTTAAGTATTAACTGTTTAGTAAGTCGCTTCCGCAGGAGGGTATGAGCAGCTTTAATTTTTACGGTAAGGAACCTTTTGGTATAAGAGGGTAGGGTCAGCAGATATACGTTTCCACTTGTGAATCTCGTAATTATTGGGCAACGCATGGTCAGTTTCAACTGTCGGAGCCGTCGAGCTGTGTAGGTGGAGAAAATCACGTCATTTCCAGCCGGGTTGGCAGCTTATGTGTCTTCCAGACGAACTCGTTCACGCGCGTTTTATAATAGGACCCGATGAAGGCATTCTATGCGCTGACAAATCTTAAGCAATCGGATCAATAAGAATCGATGCTTTTCCGAGATTTGCTTGGTCGTATGTTGCATTTGGTATTGGGTGACATTCTTGATGGCTCGGAAGGAGGATAGTTCACTTTCCATCTTTTGCAAAACGGGCTCTGAGGTTTTCCAGGATTTCTGAAACCGAGACCATTCTAGTAGTGGTGGCGGAAGAGAGTTTATGGGTTGAACTGGCAGAAATGTTTGTTAGTACTACTGAACTGTCTGAGGTTGATCAGAACGCTCTGTCGGCCGGTCTCAAAAGATAAAGGTGTAGATAGCTGGATATTTAGGCTGTAAGGAGCTTCCTCGAACACACCAAGGGGATGGATGATGGAATGCGGGGTCAAACAACCGCTTAGAGGAGCATGACGGGAGTGATGGCAACACGTGATTCAGTTTACAAACGTATGCACAGAAACTGGTATTCGGTGTCTAAAAAGAAAATGCTTCAGTTTACGAGGGTGCAACTGCGGTTGAGTATGACTGTGAATTGTCATGAGCGGGGTAGACCAAGTATTCCTTTTGAGCTACGCGATGCGAGTAGCGACATTTGATCTTACCTGCTACGCTGTCAGAAATTCCGAACCTCAAGAATTGATTCAAAACTTTGCCCAGTGGACTTCTCACGAGTGCGCTTATTTAAATTCAAATTTAAGTTAAAATGGCACCAGCTTCGACGGAAGAGCTATACAGGACCATGGTCCAGAAGCTTCACGCGACTGACGTGATGTTCGACCCCCCCTCCAAAAAAAGCCGCCATGCAGTCGGATAGAATGCGAGCTAAATAAAGGGATTCGGCGTCTCCTGGGAGGGGTGTCTCAACTATGCTTCAAAAAGTTGGATGCACGTGACACAAAAGATGAAGTGGCATTTCGTGAACTTCGGAACTGCGGTAAATCAAAAATCCGCCAATGAAACAAACGAAAACGAGCCATTATTCTAGACCGCACCCGAACAATAATGCGTTGGTTAAGTACATGAGAATCGCTGGATTTCGGCGGTCCTATCGAACAGAACACACCCAGTCAAATTTGACTCAACCTACTCCTCTTCGGCGCCGGTCTTCATTGAAGTTCCTCAACGCTCCGTCTTGGGACTACTGCCGTTTCTGATCTCATTTAACGACCTACCAGACATTCTTCCAAGTCCATGTCTACTTTTTGCGGACGACCTGAAATCCTGGGGTTCAAATGTTGGTGCCGTTCAGAAGGATGTAGACACTGTAAAGCAGTGGTCGGTGGACTGGCACGTTCATCCGAATGATGAAAAGTGCGTCCATGTGTAATTCGGATGGGACTCAGCAAACGCCTTTGGCGTGCATGGTGAGAATGCACCAGAAGACATTACGAGACTAGATGCCGAAAAGGACTCGGGCATCTGGCTCTCTTCAAACATGCACTTCTCACTGCACCATGAGAAATCGGCTCCAAAGTCATTCGCCGTTCTACGGATGACTCGGCGCACTTTCTCCCGTATTATTCGCATGGACTTCCAAATACTCTATAGGGCCTACGCCAGACGGCTTCTTGAATATGCCAGCCAAATTTTCTACTCAGAACGCAAGAAGGTCCCAACCCTCATTGAGCGTGTTCAACGAGCCGCTACGAAAATGCTTGCCGGCCTTAAATCCGTGAACAAGGAAACTCGTCTCATGGTGCTTGACCTTTTTCGCCTGGAGTATCGTCGTCTCCGAGGAGATCTAATACTTATTTATACTCTTTTTGAACAAGGTTTGGCCAACAGGCTTTTCATGATTGACCCAGTAAACACACGCCAGGAACATGTTTGGAAGCTTTTCAAGCTCAGAATGCGCACTTTTATTATGCAACAATTTTTTTTCATTTGGGTTTACTGTTGCGTAGACTAAGTTTCTCGGGCAGTTGTTCACATTCCATCTTGTACCCATTTCAAAACACTATTAGGCGTTATTTTCATGTGCGTCCTCGAGCTGTGAAGCTTACTGTCCCGCGCTGAGAGCTAAAAGAGTAGTGCTACACATTTTTCTGTCTGTGCCTTTCAGGTAAGCAGCAGTCGCTGAACGACGAGAATAAACCTGACCCGTAAAATATTTGCAAGTTTACCGATTCTTTGTATCAATCCGTGATTCCGTAAAAGCCACAAGTATGTGTTTAGACACTCGTTTTGGCTGTTTTTTCTGCCTATTCCGTATGTGTTCACTACCCTTGGGCGAAAAATACTGACTGAGGCATTATATATCCGGCCGAGAGTGCTCATTTCTGGAGTTCTGATGGTAGGAGGAGTTGCTGAAATACTTACTGTGGTAAGTAGGGCACCATCGAATTCACCTTTTGGTCAATAAGCGTGATGCATTAGTGGCTAAGCCGTGTAATGGTCTGGGTACCCAAAAAGCTACTTTAGGAGGAGTGTGTGGCAAAGAAATAAATATAATTACTCTGAATTGAGAACACAATAGTAAAAAGGGTCGAATGGAACAGACTCACTGAGAATTGTCCCCTTTAAAATAGTTCGTCGTTGGCCCAGGTCAGTGAATAAATACTAATCCGATCGCGGATGTCCAGGGGTCTTCTTTCCGGGAAGCTCTCATATACAATAAACTCGGAAGACAGTCTGAAATGTTCTGATACCAAAGTTATCACATGAAACTCGCGAATGACCGCTGTAAGCGCGAGTGAAATGAGAAGAGAAGTCGGAGCATGTGACCGCGCCTGTATAGTATAATAATAATGTTTTTCCTAACTTGTGGGTGGCATGCCGTCAGGCATGATCATCAGGTTACAGTCCGAATAAAGGCATAACTGGCAGGGATTGTGGGTACAGCGGTTTTGGGAAAAGGGACAGCGTCATCAGCGAGGGGGCGTTATCCGATGCAGACGTGGTCGTCACTTAACGGGCACGCGCAGGGAGGCACAGTTACTATGCTTTTTTTGGAGAGAACATCGAGCAAGATCAGGTCGGAAGGATTTGAATGTGGTGGGCAAAAACAAAGCGAGGGAGGGCAAAACAAGAGGCTTCCTGTTTGACACATGACAAGAAGAGTGTAAATGGTTGAAAATGAGGAACCAGAACATCAGATCTGTTGAAGCAGCAGAGCTGGCGTCATCCAGCCGGTCAGGTTGAACTAAAACCTAAAACCACCGCTGTGGCCTCTTGGCCTTGGGCTGTTGAGCTTATGGCCAGGGTCACAAAATGCTTAGGTGGGATGGAGAAGTGAAGGAATTGCGAAGCGTATAGATGGTAACAGAAACCTCAGGATCATGGTGTACAGTGAAACTGTAGAGACTCACTGGTGTCGCTGTTGTGGAGTCGGGCATAATAGTTCCTTGGAAGAGCGAGATGGTGCCAACACACGAGCCAGAACGCGAGCTGTATAGAAACTAATTGATTTTTGTAGGAAGCACAGACTGAAAGTCCACCGAAATGGTTAAATTCGAGCGACAGGTTCAGCAGTTTGGAGTGAGCAGATCATGCAGGCATCCGGGTCCAGGTGAGGAGCTTATTCGTACTTGCAGTTAATAGAACGAGTGGGCGGGAGGGTACAGCCGAACATTGGAAGGGAATATTTGCGGTCTAGATATCAAGCTGTGTATGGCAGTGCCGTGCCGTCACTGGCCTGACATACTTCGGTTTTCGGACAGCCCCGTAACGGACTCCACATAAAAGGTCATTGGGCTGGGATGGGCAATGCTCAGAGCAGCGGGATCTTTTAGGGTTTTTTCGGTCCAGTTGGGGATCCCTGTTGGTATAGATTCATAGGCCAGGTGGAGTGTATAACAGCCAACCAGGTCGTCCATACCTGATATTGTTGAAGTTCTAAGCTTGTCCACGAACTTCGAAGGGGCGCTTCATGGCATGGGTTCACTCAGAAGAACACATGGTGTCGCAAGCTTCACTATAAATAGCGAAGAAATTTGTCACAAAATTCATTAAACAGGGATAAGGCAAGGTAGGCCGCCGCCGGTATTTCATGGATTCAGGGTATGTAGCACAAGGTTGCGGCCCCTTAGGTCGGATTTACTTCTGGCGTTCGGTGGCCTTGCTTCCTCAGAAAAGCACAGAAAATTCACGGATTCACGGATTCACGGATTGATACACAGGATTGAGGCTTTCGCCCAGGTTTCTCGGGCCGGTTTTGTTCTTGTCGTTCACCATGCACTAGTTCAAACGGCAGAGAACCGTATAGGTAAACTGTACAAATGCGCACTTTTGTGGTTTTGCGTATTCAAACAAAAAACGTTTATGGAAATGACGAAATACGTACCGCTATAATGAAAGCAGGAGAAAGATACAAAACAGCACGGCCGTGTGATGTAAGAGAATGAGGTATGACTTTGCCACATCGTTTCGTGTTTCAGGCGATTCCGCATGTATCTAATTCCGTAGGTGCTTGATTAATGTAAAACCTGGGTCGCATTGTCTTCTTTAAGGTTAACATGCCATTTTGCGACGTGTTCATTGTTCACACCAAAGCAGGTTCTTGCTTGACTACTAGAAAGAGAGTATGTCGTCATTCTTACTTGGTATCATATGGCCCGGCGCCGCCAGGGTAGAGGTCAACGGGG
Organism: Opisthorchis felineus; assembly: GCA_004794785.1. Classification (NCBI taxonomy): domain Eukaryota; kingdom Metazoa; phylum Platyhelminthes; class Trematoda; order Opisthorchiida; family Opisthorchiidae; genus Opisthorchis; species Opisthorchis felineus. Next base: position 216,087 of record SJOL01006634.1, read on the forward strand.
GCGACATATGTTTGCTGATTTACTCTTTGCTCCCAGTTTGTGTTTTTTACATAACCATTGTTACGTATGAGAGGGTCTAATTGGCTTTAGCGCATCTAGCTTGGCCAGGCTCCCACACATATCCCCATCCACCCAACGACGCTGGAATCATAGACCGAATTAAATCTATTGGCAATAAGGAAGATATCTACCGGGAATTCCGTGGTTGACAGGTGAGCCATGAGTGATTCAGCACGATGTGTTGGGCTATGGGGAACTTTCGCAAGGTCAGTAGGCGGTCTGTTGAAAGTTGTTCTGCTAGTTTTCGTAGGTTCTACGAGTTCGCGATTATTTGCGCCCTTTGATGCGGTAAAACATTTTTCGCGGTTTGAGGCTGCTCCACGCGATAAACGTTTCCGGGTGACGTGATGGATTCGGAATAATTTGTATGTCCAAGAGTGTGCTTTGGGACTGCACCTGACATTCTGAGGCTGAGAGATACCTTCCACATAGCCAAAACTAGCCATACTGGATCCACATAGAAGATAAAGTTGTGTGTGAGGACGATTGTTTCTAATGCTTTCTACCACAACAGTCATCTTTTTCTCCAGCCTCTTTGAAGTGAGACGCTTGGAGTATCATTTTCAGTCTTCTGAGTACAAAGGTAGCTCTTCTTGGATGCTGACTAGAAAAATGTATCGTAAGCTAATTGTGCCGAAGGATTATTTCACAGAGCAACACAAGGTGTTAAGTTTCTACATCCTCGCTGCTCCGTTTTGCACGCGGATTTGTCGTATCTTCCGCGGCGGGGCTGCTGGTCACTTATAATTACCATCTAGAGAAACATAAGCGGCTTGAAAACAAGGCACACAAGGTTAATTTTTTGCAGCTGCAGAAACACTAATAAAGCCACACCTGAAGAAATTCCAACGATACTAAGTAATTTCTTTCATTTGCAAGTGAATTCTAAGGCGACTTACCAGGTTCGAGACTGTCAAGTCTGTTGGGTAGTTACAACGACAACCTAGGTTCCAGCCCAAAATGCGGCGATCACTAGGGCCGAAAGAAGCAAGTTCAGTGTTATCTTTAAGAATGAGACTGTTACTGGCGAAGGCGCAGTCTAGAACAAGTGGCTGATGCCCATCCCGAAACCACGTTATGTCGGTGGGGGTGGGGTGTCGGGCATACTTCAGAGCTTACTGTAAGATAGCGCCAAAATCCGTTTACGGAGAGGCCACTGTTTTTTATAAGTGGACAGTTAACTAAGGTTTCCTCGGCAAAGCAGTAAACGTAGGCAAGGAATTGAGATGTGACAACCAGAAGGTTGCCTTTGTTAGCGAGAGGGACACGTTAACGGGTCTTAAAGCAAAGCATGCCAGCTCAAGTTCAACCTGAGCTACGAGCCATTGGCATATGATGGAATAAAACAGAGGACGCTAGGGTTGTGAGTGAGAAGTCCCAGTGAAGGACACATAATCCCCTGGTGTGACCATGGCGGTAGTCAAACCGATAGGTGTACAGGAATCTTAAATAGGGACCTCCAAATCCGAGTTGTTTAGAACAAGCAAAGGTTTAGTAGTGTTGACTAAGGAGCCATTATTGGGACTAACCCACACACACCAGACAACTTCCTGTGAGCGCTGAATCGGAAACAGGAGGGTGTACCTGGAGCCATGAAGAATGAGAAGCGGAAGGGTTAATTACGGCAAGAAAATCGGTGGTGGAAAGTATGAAGGAAGAAACTATTCAAGATTCGGGGTTGACGATAGGGCAGAATGTAGGCAGTGTATTTATCGTTTCTAGCAATCATTTGGGCCACAGTGAGTTACGCGCAAACCCCCGAAAGTCAAACCATTTCAGTGGAAGTTTGTCATCAAATGCAGTACTATGAATACAATTCTAAAGTGATAAAAATTTACAAACCTCAAGTTGTGGGATAACGCCGGCTTCAACGCACCGGTTTGGGAACTGCTAATTACCAACGGGATCATAAAATCCACGCCGACTCGATGCAAGCTGTCCACAAGGCAACGAAACCCACGTGTCGAGTTAAACAACACGTGCAATGACAAGTTCAAAGAGCTATCTGTGTTTAGGTCAAAAAACAAGGAGGCATGGGCGCAAAATGGAAACACCAAAACGGGCAATAACGTTGCGCAAAACAAGAATAGAAGAAAAGGATCAACGCAATTGATCCGAAATTATGGACAACGCCACAACGACTGTGCTTCATTGGAGGCTGAAGATTGTTCAGTGTCCAGGAGGCTGCATTTTGAGTTCCTGGAAAAGACGGAAGCCTAGACGGGTTTGCTGATTTTCTTAGGCCTGGTGTTTAGGATTTTTGTCCTTTTTTCAGCAATGCGGGGGAGAATAGGCTTTTGTGTGCCTACAGCTAGAGTACTACGAAAAATTTGGTCAGCGAAAGCTGGAAGGTCATTAAGGGGTGTGAACTTCAGGATGTGGGACTGAATGGGCGGTAATATTAATATTAATGTTTATCACCAACTTGTGGGTGGCATTCCGTCAGGCCTGATCATAAGGTTACAGTCAGAATAAAACCACGATTCGTGGGGATCGTGGATACAGGGGTTTTTGGGAAAAGGGACAGCATCAAAAGCGGTGAGCATTATCCAATGTAGGCGTGGTCACCACTAAGAAGACAAGGGCAAGGAAGCACAGTTACTATGCTTTTTTGCAGAGAACGTCGAGCAAGATCAGACTGTTAGGATTTGAAGGTGGCCGGCAAAGACAAAGCGAGGGAGGGTAAAACAAGAGGCTTCGTACTTGACACATGACGATAAAAGTGCAAACTGCGCAAGCTGAGGAACCAGAACGTCAGATCTAGTGAAGCAGCAGAGTTCGCGTCATCCAGCCGGTCAAGCTGAACTAAATCGTAGAACCACCGCCGAGGCCTAGTGACCTTGGACTGTTGGGCTCATGGCTAATGTCACAAAAGGCGTAAGTGGGGATGATGAAGTGGAGGGATTATCAAAACGGATAAATGGTAACGGGAATCACGCCAATGAAGCAGGCAGAGGCGTTCCCCGGCAGTGTCATCACGAAGCCCGACCACGAATTGCTTCACGCAGGTTGGCCACGTCAGAAGGGAAGCAAGCGAACACTTGGGCTTCTGGTCACCCTTTCCTCCACACCTGCCGTACAGAAAATCTTGGAGCGGGCTGTCAGCATTCAAATGACCTATCCAGCGATTAGGCGTATATCGAAGGATCGCCCTCTAGAGGCTCGGAAGCTGGGCCACAGCAGTTCTAGGGGAGAGGTGCGAAAAGGGTTTCCGCTTGACGCCAGTCCGGCCGACCCAAAACTTATGGCGAAACGGATTGTAGTTATAGCCTCTTGTGCTCCGTAAAGCACGCCGACACAACCGGCCGAGACTCCGGATTGCAGCTTCTACTCAACCACTGCAGAACCCTTGGCTATCCAAGGCAGCGATGCTCTGGAGGAGGCAAGCCTCACGTGGACGCAGCTCCCAAAGTACGTACTGCTATCAGCGCTTCTTTCCGTAACAGACAATAAAGGATCGGCAATGATCCCCACACCCAAGTCACAACTTCTGAGCTGGACTGGGTCAGGCGTGCGGAGACAAGCGGTGAAGCCTACCGACAGATCAATTATATGCGTTGACCTCGACATCGGGGAATGCTGCAAAAACCCTAGGGCCACTGAGAATGTGAAGCTGCTAATCTCCAGCTCCACTCCGTCGAAAGTGATCTCTTCGATTGTGGACTCAGTCGTCGCCCAGATCCCCGACAGCCAAAGCCACAAGCCTGATCACAACAAGTCGGATAGTCCCTCGTACACCCAGTTGGCGACGCTGACCGCGGGCAACTCGGGGGTTCACAAAAACGCGAAAGAAAGGCGACTGCAGCCAAGCAAGCCACATAAGGTTCGCCAAATCAGAAAGCGACTGGCTGGCTTCAAGGTGCAGTCCTCTGCGAAAACGAGCCTCATGCGTGCGCCACAAAAGGAACTACCTCTCGGTGCTGCAACCCAGCGTTATGGGCCCTACAGAGACACCTATCCGATCGAACCGAGCAACAATGCCCGAGAAACCAAACAGACGCAAGTTTGCCCCAGACTCTTAAATCTGGTCGTCCAAAAGCCAGTATTGCAAGAGCTACATGTAGCAGATGCCGAAAGTTTCGCCCACCGGGGAAAAACTCCCGTCTCCCGAAGATAAAAGGCCCGAGTGTATCGGGCTCCCGCGAGGCGAAAAATAAACCTGCTCAGGAAAAGCAGCCCTCCAAACCACTAGGATTGGAAGCAGACCAGTATGACGCGGAGGCCATTTCGAAGCCTTGGACTCAAACTTGAAGTACAGCATTAAGTCTTCAATCCTCTCTGGTTACGTACCTCGCGGCTCCTCACTTTCGTTGGCAGCAGAGACAGTGTTGAAATGCTTGTCCACTAACTGCCTCAGCCTTTTCAACAAACTTTTCGATATTAAACAGTCAGTTCACCTCGAACAGCCTTCCATAATCGAACTCATGGAGACTTGGCTCACACCAGACGTCTCTGCTGAGGAGATCGCGATAGACGGCTACTCCATTTTTTGAGCTGAGTCAAAACTAGGGAGGGCTGGTGTGGTTGCTTTGTACCTACATGCGGCCCTGCCCATCCCGATTGTCCTCGATGGATAACTCTCCTGCAACTTTTCGTGATGCTCTGTGGATTCAAAGCCCGCTATGCGGGTCTGATTCTCTTCTTGTCGGTGTGGTCTACCGTTTCCCCACGAGTCCTTTGGAAGATCACCAATTCCTCATACGAACACTTGAGCAACTCTCCTCCAGCTACCACTTCACTCATCCACTGCTGGTAGGTGATTTCAACGCTCCAAAGGCCTTATGGATGAGGCTCCAGCGCGTCGGACCAAGTGGACCTGTTCCAGCGGCGTTGACCAAAGTCGTTCAACAGAGCGCTTACACCCAACATGTCGTTGCTCCCGCCAGATATCGCGCAGGCCAACAGCGATCACTCTTGGATCTGCTCATCACCAACGAAAACAACTTCGTCGATCAGGTGGCTCTTAACGATCCAGCGGGATATAGTGACAACTGTGTGCTGACCTATGATTTCATTTGGCACTGGACCAAAAATCCCGAACCTCAAAAGTGAATTCGAGACCTCTGACGTGCATACATATCAGGGATGCGCATCTTTCTCGAACAAGTTAAAATGGGGCCAGCCTCAGTGGAGGACTTATACAGAACCATTGTCCAGAAAGTTCACAAGGTTGACGCGATGTTCTTCCCAAGAAAACCAGCATGCAGCCGAATGAGCCGAAATCTACCGAAAAGAATCCCGCGTCTTCTGGAAAAGAGATCTCAACTATTTTCCAAAAAGTTGACTACAGGAGACGGAGAAGACGAGCTGGCATTTCGAAAATGCGGAACCACTGTAAATCAGAAATCCGCCAATGGAACATACGAAGACAAGCCATCATTCTGGACCTCGCCCGGAAAAACAGAAATGTGCTATTTAAATACATGAGACTGCCGCACAAACAAGCCATCCGCATTATCCTTGAAGGACAGGAACGGGCAACCCACGAGTGACCCAATAGTGGTGTCTGAGGTCTACAGCAAACACTATGCAGGCCTATATTCAGCACCATCTTTCCCGTCACACCCACTCTTGTCAAGGCGTAACTACGAACGGCCTATAACCAATTTGGTCTTCACGGTTTAGGACATTCGTCAACTCTTGCAAAAAAACATCAACCCGTTCTGCGCATTGAGGCACGACGAAATCCACCCTAGGATCCTGAAGGAAACGACGTACACACTGACAAATCATTTCTATCTGATGGTTTGTCAGTCGCTTGACGAAAGTCATCTCCCCTCTGCTTGGAAGGAAGCTATCGTCACACCAATCCACAAAAATGGTGACCGGCTATCGCCTGGCAGCTACAGGCCTATGAACCTTTCTAGCGTGCCGTGCAAGGTGATGGAACGCATTCTGAAGCCAGCCATCCTAGACCACTTCACCTTCAACAACTTGATATCTCCAGTTCAACACGGATTTCTCCCAAACCATTCCTGCTTGAGGAACATGCTCGTA
>SJOL01006634.1:230299-296689 GCA_004794785.1 Opisthorchis felineus
TGGCTTGTCTTCGTATGTTCCATTGGCGGATTTCTGATTTACAGTGGTTCCGCATTTTCGAAATGCCAGCTCGTCTTCTCCGTCTCCTGTAGTCAACTTTTTGGAAAATAGTTGAGACCTCTTTTCCAGAAGACGCCGAATCCTTTTCGGTAGCTTGCGGCTCATTCGGCTGCGTGCTGGTTTTCTTGGGACGAACATCGCGTCAGCCTCGTGAACTTAGTGGACAATGGTCCTGTGTAGATCTTCTACTGAGGCTGGTCCCATTTTTACTTGTTCCAGAAATGTGCGCATTCCTGAAATGTCTGCACGGTAGATGTTTCGAATCCACGTTTGAGGTTCGGGATTCCTGGCCCAGTAGCAGATGAAATCAAATGTCAGCACACGGTGGTCACTTTGTCTCAGTTGAGCGTTAATTTTAACCTTACCGGCGAACTGTCTTTCGTTGGTGATGACGAAATCGAAGAGGGATGGTTGTTGGCCTGCGCGGTATCTGGTGGGCGCAACGACATGTTGAGTCCGAGCGCTCTGTTGAACGACTGTGTTCAACGCCGCTGAAAAAGGTCCACTTGGTCCGACGCGCTGGAGCCCCATCCAGGAGGCCTCTGGAGCGTTGAAATCACCTACCAGCAAGAGATGAGTGAAGCAGAGGTTGGAGGAGAGTTGCTCAAGGGTTTGTACGAGGAGTATTCTTCCGGAGGACACGAGGGACAACGGTAGACCACACCGACAAGGAGAGAATCAGACCCGCGCAGCGGGATTTGAATCCACAGTGCATTACAAAAAGGTGCAGGAGCGGTATCAGAGAGGACAATCGGGATGGGCAGGGCCGCATGTAGGTACAATGCTACCCCACCAGCCCTCCTTCGTTTTGAGTCAGCTCGAAAAATGGAGTAGCCGTCTATCGAGATCTCCGCGTCAGAGACATCTGGTGTGAGTCAAGTCTCAGTGAACGCGCTTATGGACGGCTGTTCGAGGTGAACTGACTGTTTAATATCGCAAAGTTTGTTGAACTGGCTGAGGCAGTTAGTGGACAAGCAGTTCAACACTGTCTCTGCTGCCTCCGAAGGTGAGGAGCCGAGAGGTCATAATTGCGGATGTGCACTGTTAATGAACACCAGCTACCAGATATTTTATCCAGTAAGGGAAAGCCAGGCCAGTCTTTTCGAAGAAGGAAACGGCAAACAGCCGCTGGGGGGGCAGGTCATGGAGGAGGCAAATGAGGCGTTTGCTGCCATCGGAACAATGGGAACAGAACGGAGATGGCCAGAGCGTGTTAACCGAGGCTAAATGATGACGGAGCGTGTGTTGAATGGGCTTCGTGGCGTATAATACGTCCTCAGGAATGACAAATTGTCTTTTGCCTGGTTTAAGTTGTTTAGGGTTAGGCAAGAAGAGGCACCACTCAGTTAATGCTACTAAACAATCTGAGGTTGCTTGCAGCTCCATCTTTACCGACCTCGAAATTCGAGAGGGGTTGTGAGCTGTCTTCTGGCTGTGAGACGCTTCTTTGAACATACCGGGGAGAGAGATGATGGGGATTCGCGGTATAGGGACAGCTTTGAGGAGATGGACGGGAGAGGTGTCATAATGGAATATACGTCTGATATACGTCAGCGACCTTCCAGACGTTCTTTCAAGTCCATGTCTACTTTTTCGGACGACTTGAAATCCTGCAGTACCAATGCCAGTGCCCTCCAAATGAATGTAGACGCTGCAAATCGGTGGACGATGGACTGGCACCTTCCTCTGAATGACGAAAAGTGCGTCCATATGTCATTTGGAGGAGACTCAGCGAACGCCTATGTCCTGCACGTTGAGAATGGACCAGAAGATATCACGAAGATAGATGCCAAAAAGGATTTGGGTATCGGGCCCTCTTCAAACATATCCTTCTCATTGCACCATGAGAAATCGGCCCAAAAGACATTCACCGTTCTATGGATGATTCGGCGCACCTTCTCCCGTATTACTCTCATGGACTCCGAAATACTCTATGAGGCCTTCTTCAGACCACTTCTTGAATACGTCAACCAAGTTGTCTACTCAGGGCGCACGAAGGACGTAACCCTCACTGAGTGTTTCCAGCGAGCTGCTACGAAAATGGTTGCCGGCCATAAATCCGTGGACTACTAAATGCATCTCGCGGCGCTTGACCTCTTTCCCCTCGAGTATCGCCGCTTTCGAGGGAACCTAATTCTTACTTATGCCCTGTTCGAACAAGGTTTGTCCAACGGATTTTTCACTTTTGAGCCAGCAGTTACACGGCGGGGACATGTTAAGATTTTCAAGCTCAGAGCGCACACTTTTACTGGGAAAACTTTTTCTCATTTCTTGCAGTAGCTGCGTGGAATAACCTTCCTACATTAGTCGCCCACGCTCCTTCTAGAGCCCAGTTCAAAGCACTATTAGACTTTTTTTATGCGAGTCCTTGTGCTGGCAAACATACTGCCCCGTGCTGAGTTCTTAAAGAGCAGTGCTACAGCCTTTTTTCGGTTGTGCTTCTCAGGTGAACGGCAGCCGCTGAACGACAAGAACGAAACCGCCCAGGAAACTTGGGCAAAAGCCTCAATCCTGTGTATCAATCCGTGAATCTGTGAGGTCTGATATTCCTTTACCCTTTGTTGCCCGGACCTGATAACTTAAAGAACGGTGCTACAAGCATTTCACCTTGTGCCTTTCAGGTAAACCGGTGCGGCAGAACGATGAAGAGAAACCCGACACGGGGAAATTTGGCATAAATCTCTACCGTGTGTATCGGTTGGTGAATCCACGTGTCCCCCGCGATTGTCCGTGAAGTCAGCCAAAAATGGTAAGCTATGATTGGCCCATAATCTCACCACCAAGTGTACCCTCCTCTGGTCCGATCCGGTTACCCATGCATCCTTAATCTGGACGTAGTGTCCAACTTTTCTAGACGGTTCGCCTCCGAGAGCCAGTGGGCTACAACGGCTCGGAGTCAAGAGCGTCCCGGACCCTTAAAGTCCACCCTAAGGCGAGCTCAGGTAAACAGCCTAATGATTCACAGGTTGATACGCAGGATCGAGGCTTTCGCTCAAGCTTCCGGGTTGGGTTTGTTCTTGTCATTCAGAGGCTGTCGTTCACTTAAAAGGCACAGGCGAAAAAGGGTGTGGCGCTGCTCTTTAAGCTCTCAGCGAGGAGCAGTAAGCTCGGCAGCGCGAGGACTCACGCAAAAAGGGCTGGTGCTATTACCGCAACCTCACAAAGATTTTCCGGTTGTTTCCTCTCATACAAACTGCACCCATGCAATAACTACCTCATTTTTGAATGCATAGTTATATATCGTCGCCGTGTCGCGCTTTTGGTATCATTGATTTGTGCCGACATTACTCGCATAAGGTGCATGTATCAACCGTGTAAGTCGCCGGAGATTACATGAGGAAAAACGCGACATCTCAGTCAAAGACGGAGTGCAAGTGGAAAAAACCTTTAAAAACACTGTTTCAGTGCACATAAGCCGAAGTAAAGTTGCATTTGTTATTAAAATCGCACGGAGTCTATCATGAAACTCTCATAGGTCACAAAAATGAAAAATCGAAATGTTGTGATAATAGTGATAGTGTTTTGGAACTGGGTACAAGATGGAACGTGAACAAATGCCGGAGGAACGTATTCCACGCAACAACTAACCAACATGAGGAAAATTGTTGACTAATAATAGTGTCCGCTCTGAGCTTGAAAACCTCACCTTGTCCCTGCCGTGTGTTAACGGGGTCAATCCTGGAAAGCCTGTTGACCAAACCCTGTTCAAACGGGGAATAATCAAGTATTAGATCTCCTCGGAGATGACGATACTCCAGGCGAAGAAGGTCAAGCACCATGAGACGCGTTTCCTTGTTCACGGATTTAAGGCCGGCAAGCATTTTCGTAGCGGCTCGTTGAACACGCTCAATGAGGGTTGGGTCCTTCTTGCGTTCTGAGTAGACAATTTGGCTGGCATATTCAAGAAGCCGTCTGGCGTAGGCCCTATAGAGTATTTGGAAGTCCATGCGAATAATACGGGAGAAAGTGCGCCGAGTCATCCGTAGAACGGCGAATAACTTTGGAGCCGATTTCTCATGGTGCAGTGAGAAGTACATGTTTGAAGAGAGACAGATACCAAAATCACCTTTAGCATCCCCAGTTCAACATGGATTCCTAACAAGTCGTTCTTGCGTGACGAACATGCTCGCATTTATGGACAGCTTAACCCAAGCTAAGAACGAAAGACTCATACCGCATGCCATATCTTTCGACTTCTCAAAACCATTCGGTCGAGTTCCACACGTCCCACCGCTCCACAAACTCGGAATTCAAGGGGAAATTCTAAGCTGGATTTCAGCGGTCCTATCGGACAGAACATACCGAGTCGAAGTTGGCTCGACCTACTGCTCTTCGGCGCCGGTCTTCATTGAAGTTCCTCAAGGCTCCGTCTTGGAACCACTGCCGTTTCCGATCTACGTCAACGACCTACCAGACATTCTTCCAAGTCCATGTCTACTTTTTGCGGACGACCTGAAATCCTAGAGTTCAAATGCCAATGCCCTCCAAAAGGATGTTGGACTGCCACCTTCCAGTGAATGATGAAAAGTGCGTTCATGTGTAATTCGGATGGGACTCAGCAAACGCCTTTGGCGTGCATGGTGAGAATAGACCAGAAGACATTACGACACTAGATGCCGAAAAGGGTTCAGGTTCAAACGTGCACTTCTCACTGCACCATGAGAAATCGGCTCCAAAGTTATTCGCCGTTCTACGGATGACTCGGCGCACTTTCTCCCGTATTATTCGCATGGACTTCCAAATACTCTATAGGGCCTACGCCAGACGGCTTCTTGAATATGCCAGCCAAATTGTCTACTCAGAACGCAAGAAGGACCCAACCCTCATTGAGCGTGTTCAACGAGCCGCTACGAAAATGCTTGCCGGCCTTAAATCCGTGAACTATGAAACGCGTCCCGCGGTGTTTGACCTCTTTCCCCTGGGGTATCGTCGCCTCCGAGGAGATTATTTATGCGTGATGGCTCAATGGTAAGAACGCGAATTTACTGACCGGAAGGTCCGTTGTTCGTTCCCGACCTCTGCCTCTCGACTTCCTCAGTCAAGGCCTGGGGAACCTGGCAGTATCCCAGTCCTGGTGCTTCCTTCGGGTGGCATGGCGGCTAGGCACCCAAAGGGTGCTGCGGCTGAACCATTTTTTTCAGCTTTCGCCTGAGTTCACTATTCCGTGGTGCAAGACAAGACTGCCCTCTCTCGCCTTCCCTGTTCACGTTTGTTATTGATCCGCTGCTTGAAATTTCTGTCTACTTCTGAAACCCTAAGGTCGAAATGCTCCCCTGGCGGTCGCTCGCAGACATTGACAATGCGGGTGATATGGCTATCCTTTTTTTCAGATCTTTCAAAAGTGCAACCCATTTCAAGTGACCTAAGCAGTTCCGTCGCACGGTGTGGCAGCATGCACTTCACGCCTGCTACAAGACTGGGTGGGATCCAACTCAAACCTCATGCTAGCAGGTAAGATAGTCGAGGTGGTAGATAAGTTGATTCACCTAGGCAGTTGTACAAGTTCCGATTGTCTGTCTGGGGATGAGGTTACTTCTCGAATCGGGAAGGTCAGGGCAGCTTCTGAAAACCTCCAACACCTATGGCGCCGACGCAACGTTAGATTATCTGTCAAGGGTAGAGTTCACACTGCGGTAGTGCGATCCATACTGTTTTGCGGATGAGAAACATAGCCTCTACGTGCAGAGGACATACGAAGGTCGTCAATGTTTGACCATCGATATCTCCGAAGCATTGGTCGGGTCTGGTGGAAACACCGGGTTAGCAGTGCTGAAGTACGTCAGATGGTTTTAGGGAGAATGAATTCTTCGCGATACATGAGTTACGCTGGTTACGACATGCACCTTACATGTCAGAAGACCGTCTGCCTCGCGGAGCTATTTTTGCCCAACCTTGTGCTCAGTGGAAGCGATCGAGAGGCGGACAGTGTATGACTTGGCAACGAAGTATGAAAACACCAACCAGTAAACTTAGTCGGGTCGACAGCTGGCGGCTTTCCGGATGGGGATCCCGGGACTCAACTCATCAGTAGTTAATGACACTGGCAGAAATGGCTCGGTCGCGCAGTCAGTGGAGTTCGTGCATCAAAGCTATCGCTTTCAGTACGTAGCTGTCCAGTTCCGAACTAACTGTAAAGGCCGTCGTCCTCAACGCATGGTTGTGTCTCCCACTTTTCGGTGATCAAAACTATAGCAGCTGTAACCAGTGTACCGATGGTACAGGGTCTATAGCTGATAAATTGAGATTTGAAAATATTGTTCTCCTTTTTTGTGGATTCACTGCTAGTGAGACGAGCGTTTATTCATATTTTCAGCCTTTTTCTTTAGTTTATTTGCCTTCGATATGCTTGCTGACTTGTCGCAGTATACGGTGGCGAACTTCCCTTCCCGGTTATACTACATACCAGATTTTCTGAGCGAAACGGAAGAACAAGACCTATGTGATTTTATCTATGCTTCACCGATTCCGAAATGGGTTACTCTCAGTGGGCGTCGGCTGCAAAACTGGGGCGGGATACCGCATCCGAAAGGAATGTTATCTGAGCCAATTCCTCCAGTAGGTATTTCTGCTACCCGAGCAAAGCTGTCTCGCAGTGGCTGACCAAATTTGTCGACCGTGTGTCTGCTCTTGGGGTGTTTGGCTCCAACTGTGCAAACCACGTGTTGGTTAACGAATACAAGCCCGGACAAGGCATATCGGTGAGTTATTTTGACGTTATCCTATTGCGCGTCACTCATATTCGTCAGTTTCCAATTCTTTTTGGGGACATCGCCGGTCCAACTGCTAATAGCACCGATTTGGGTTGTTCGCATTAGTAACCAATAGATAGAAACTTGAAAACAAAGCACGTCGTGATATTTCATCACCAGACTTTGTGTCAAGAGGCTCATATCAATTTGTCCTTTTCATCTCTGAATTGCTGGCAAATGCTTCCAGGGCTTGGTCAATCGAAAGTGATGCATGCAAATCTAATAGTTCCTCCGATTGCTCAAAATCGCCCAATCGATGCGGTTTCATTAGTTAAAGTTCTGACACAGGCGCCTCGCATATCAAAGTTCGCACCCCCCGAGACCGTGTCGTTTTACTCGAATGCCATCCGTCTTTTGGTATCGACCAGCCAGCAGAAGCACTGTACGACAAGTACGCGGTTCTTACAGCTGATAGTGATGATGATGCCCAGGAATTCATCTCCTCTGGGAACACTGAATGATTAATGGTCAACGGTAGGGTTGGGCCAGTTCTTGGGAGAAGAATCACATCCACCACCATCGGTTCGTTTCTGGCTACCTTATTTGCATGGATTGTAAAGTGCATTTATCAACTGAAAGAATAGTGACCACCCGTTACGAGTCGGACTAGTGGAGTTTTGACAACTCACACCTGTATTCAACTTAGATGACTTCCTTCTACACATTTGTGAGGTTAATTCGGTCAGAAAGCAATTAGCTGGCTTTTATTCTGACGAATGGGACATTCCGAAACGACCTATGTTATTTTCGCTTTTTGTATTGTTTGTCTTTTGCTTTTGTTTGTTACTGGAATCCATACTGTCACAGTTTTCCTTCTCGTGAAGTTCACCAGAAGGGACCAACCGAAAGTGATCTAAGGGCTTGTCTTCTCATGGGAAGGAAAAGTTGAAACCGTCAGCTGTAGTGACATTTCGGCGTACCGCTGTCTGCTAGATACACGGATATCTGTGGATTGTAAATTTAAGAGGGCTTAGACAGAAAGGACCGATTTGCTGGAGGGTGTGCTTGATCCCCAAACTTTTCTGTGTTAAGTGATACACAATCGACGGGCGCAGATTTTTCTGTCCTTTATGTTGATGTCTGTCGTGTAATACCGTTTTTTTACACTGCTGCCTTTCATCTTAGCTATTGACCCAGTCGTGATGCTTATGACGATAATGAATTTGCTTTCTCCCATCTTGGCAGCCTCATCATGATGGACCTTTATACTTTCCAGTTGTGGCAACTCTTAATTTGGGATCTTACGGAATATTAGATTTCTACCGACCCTTGGATGACAATGACATGAATGAGGTATGCCTTTGCTCGTCATGTCCATATTTCACAGGATTCCCAGTCGACTTCTTACGCCAGCCGGTACATTGGTTCCGCACTTTTGCAACCTCGAAGTTTGAATTTGGTGACGGACAAGTTGTACACTCATTACATGCACGGTATTGAGTGCAGTTCGACAGACTACATTTGCACCTCTGACAACCTGGATTTGAGCGCGCTGTCCGACGAAGTTCATAGAGCACGAATCGTAAATCTCGATGCTTGTGGCCTTGGAGTTGTACCACACACTGGGATGGTCAGTCGGGATACCAGAATATCAATCACTATTCGCTATGTTCCTAATGTTTGCAAGTTGAATATCAATGCTTTGCTCGGCAGAATTAATAAGAAATGATATGACTTTGTTTCCCTTTTTCTCCCGACTGTCTGAATTAGTAGTTGTGGCAATGTATCGAAGTAGTGATTACTCGGATACGTCTATTGTTTGTTGTTCAGGCGGCTGTCAAACGGTGACAATTTACCTTTCGGCTGTAACACCCCTTCGTTGCATAGCCGGTGTGCCACCCGAGGGCTGAATATTGGCAAGCTGTCCAAGCCCCCACAGAAGCAGTTGATATGCCAGGGTGGCATTCGGACCGAGAACCTTCTGGTCAATAAGCTCGCACCTTCACCAATGGCTGTGGTGGTTGTGCTATTCAGTACGCATATTCAATTGATGCGTTCGAAAGACAGCTGTTCAGGTTCAATGGAGTTGACGTTTCGATGACCAAGGCCCTCCTTTATCCAGGATAGTCAGAGAAGAAGTGATTCAAATGCAAAGAGAGCGGTGTTAGTTTCTACTCGTTGTGATGTATGAGTACTCGTGACTGGTGTATCCGGCACATTTGTGCAAGAAGTCAATTTCGTTGTGTTTCACCTCCTGGTCCCGCGTTTTAACGAGTGGATGTCTCGAATAGATGGCTAGTGTGTGTTTTGTTCATGGCGATTGATGCTGTGGCGGAGTGCGTCATTCGCGAGAACGACACAAGCAATGAAAGTCTAATGAGTGCTCCAGTGCATGAGAAGCAGTGGCTTTCGGCTTTCTCACGTGAACTAGATAGGGCCTGACTTTCGTCTCCCAGTTTGTCAGGCAGCTTAAGCGTTCGTCATTATACTTGACACCTTCACCTTTAGGACCCCGGTCTTTGTTCCGCGCCAGGCTTCCTAGGTCTTTATCCTTCGCAGTGAGTTTGGCCAACTTGTGCCGACAGTCTTCATGGAGCTCCAAATGGCCCATAAATGCAGGCGCGATAGTACACAGTTATGAACTTGCTCGTTTTTTCGATTGACCCGGTCTATATTTGGCTCTAAGCATTTGAAACAAGGAGTCCTATAATTTAGTGAGCAAGAACGGCGAGGTCCAAATTAGGGGACTAACATTTCGTTTTTCATAACTCGTGGGCATAAAATATACAAATTTATAGGCAAACAGTATAATAACGATAGGGAAGAGATCACGTGGGATCATGTAACCCATGGCTCGGGGCGGTTATTGTGGATATGATTTAACCCAGCACCTCCCGGACACAACTAATTGGTGAATTCTGATCAATAAGGCTTCATTATTGAGGCTCGGCTATCAGAATTATGCAGCACGGTCACCATTGGTCGACTGAATTCATCGAGGTGACCTGTGAGAGCGCGTTTGTTAATCAATCAAGACAGGCCACGGGGCCTTGGCTGACGTCTTCGGAACTGCTTTTGAATGAATGCTTTGCAGATGTTTGGATATTCTGTGTGACCGATACACGTCGGTTCTAGCCCCATTCTAGATGAACTGAGCGACAGAAAGACACAGGTAGGTGGCTAATGGCATGTAGTGCAAGTCACCGAATACAATGCCAACAGTAAGATGAGTAAGACTTGCTGCGGCTGCTAACCTCTGCTTGATGTTGACAGATACATGATTATCTTTGAAAGGTGCTCGCCAGAAAATGCTTATGAAAAAACGGGCCTTTCGATCGATCTTTACAAACGACCATCCTTCGATAAGAAACGCGCTTCGTTCTCATTCTAAAGACCCATTGAGGGACTCATCGAAGATTTCTTTCGGTATTTGATCCTTTGTAGGAAAGACCTGACCGTTCGAAGAACTCGCGGGGAATCAAGCTGGGCTTCGCCCTGGTCGAGGATGAGTCGACCTTGAGACAAATTCTTGAACAGTGCCACTCCTTCAGACGTCCCACATTGGTCGTTTTTCCGGATTTGAAAGCTGCTTTTGATTCTGTCTGGCGATCAAAGGTGTCCCTTCCAAATTTCTATCCCCTTTGAGGACATTGTATGCGGACTCCTGTGGGCGCGAGTATACAGGAAGCTTTTGCCTGAGTTCACCACGTCCAGTGGTGTAACAAGGCTGTCCTCTTTCACCTTTTCTTTTCAACTTTGTTATTGATATGCTGCTTGAAATTTCTCTACCTGCCTCTGAAACCTCGGGAGTCGAAATGCTCCTGGGACGTTCCCTCACAGACATTGAGTATGCAGACGAAATTGCTCTCCTTGGTTCAGATCCTTCCCAAATGCAAACGACTTTAAATAGCCCAAGTAACTCTGCCGCGCTTCACACCTGCAAAGTGTAAAGTACTGCTACAAGACTGGGTTGGATCAAACCCACACCTCATGCTCGCAGGCGAGCCAGTCGACGTGGTAGATAAATTTGTTTACCTGGGCAGCTGTATAAGTTTCGGTGGACTGGCTGGAGATGAGATTAGTCCTCGAATCTGAAAGGCCAGGGCGGCTTTTGCCAACCTCCGACACCTATGGCGCCGACGTGACGTGAGTTTGTCTGTCAAGGGAAGAGTTTACACTGCGGCGGTGCGATCCATACTGCCTTATGGATCAGAAACGTAGCCCCTACGCGCAGGGGACATACAGAAGATGCCAGTGTTTGACCATCGGTGTCTCGGAAGCATTGGTCAGGTCTGGTGGGAACATCGGATTAGCAATGCTGAGGTACGCCAGAGGGCCCTGGGAAGAAGGTACTCTTCCGCGATAGATGAATTACTCACGCTTCATAGGTTACGCTGGTTGGGACATGTACTCCGCATGCCAGAAGACCGCCTGCCACGCAGAGCTCTCTTCGCCAAGCCCTGTGCTGAGTGGAAGCGACCGAGAGGTGGACAGTGTATGACCTGGCAACGAAGTACGAAAACACCAACCAGTAAACTTAGTCGGGTCGACATGATTCTCGTATTACCGCACTTGATTGCCTAAACACATATATTAGTCGGACCCTGAGGCTACAAAGTTCTGTGCTCTGGTGAGCAGCTCCCGTGTTAGTATCTCACACTGAACGATCACCTCATCCCTCTGGGACGTCTCTGCTTTGTGCCCTGACATTTGAGAATATTTAAAATCCCAAACCCTCACTTATAGTTCGTTAAATTAGATATCAGTGTCCTCCCAAAATAGCAATACTTCAATATTATGTGAAACATTCGAACTATGAATCTATACACCTGAGTTACAACTGCGGGATACTATTTTAGAACCGGGCAGTGAATTTCTTGATAGAATAGCTGTTCTTTGGAGGGATAGCCTTTCGAGTAACAATGTGTATTCTTCAGGAGAGTGACCTCTGTTCGGGGGTGCTCTCTTGGAAGCAACCCCTTGCAACAATTAACACCACGACATAATTTGTCGTAATAAATCTGGTCCTAATATATGTATAATGGCGTGGTAGATTATTGCTGTGCGTGGAGGGCTGGTGGGTTGAGAAGTTAGGGAACCCCTGGCCAACACAAGGATGCGGGAACTTCTCTACGGATGGACTAAATGTGTTGAGCAGCAGATCTTCGAAATTAACTGCGTTTCTCATCTTAAGTTCGACTTTTTGTTGGCGTCTGCGTTGTCATTTCTCCACAAAGTGGACTTTGGTGTGTCTGTTTAATCGGGACGTTGGAGATTGCTGCTATGCCGTCAGGGAATACACTTCTCATTGGAAGGGTCTGTCTAATGGCGTTTCAAATCCATGCAGATGAAACTTGCCTTTTTTCTCAGGCACGTTAGCGACTAAACTGCAGGTGGTCATGTGCATTCTTAGTCCAAACTTGGTCCTTGTTGTGAGTGGAAATTGCTCCCGGGGTGTGGGAACGTTTAGTGGTTTTTGTGTTTCCACAGAAGGTAACACTCACTGGGCCGGAGTGGTCTCGCTTGGATGTACAAGGAGCTTATGGGACAGGGACTGTTGTATTTGTCTACATCAAAAGTCGACAATCGCGCGAAGTCATTTTACCCTAGACACACTACTCGAGGGTTCATAATGCAAACCGTTGGATTTCCATCATCCTGTCTTTCTGTCCCTCAGGTCATTTAGCAGTTCATCCGCAGCGGCAGTGAGGCCCAGGTCGATATACGGTCCCCAGCCAAGAATAGTCGAAACGTCATCCAAAGCATCGCAGTGTGTATTTATCAATTGCCACACCTCTTGACAGCAGGTCATGCAGTTGACCTTAATCAATCGGTCAAGCAATCCAAACTGCTGAGACTTAGCAGGGAGTGAATTCTTACTGAGTTTGCGAACCAATTTAATGTGCCTTGAAGCTTGGCACGACTCCACCCCGACCGTGTGTCACTATGCTGTCTGCTCAGACCTGTGCATTCCTTACGTTGACGACCGATGGAAGTAAAGTTGTGACTTCTTGCCATTCTTAGTAATCAGGCTTGGTGTGCGGAACACTACGTTGACTCCGGAATTCCCTTAGGGCTGGAAGGTTGCCGAACGTGTGTCTTCTCCTAGGGGGACGACTTGGTTGGTTCCCTGAAGCCGACGATCGTTTACATACCGTCTGGGTTCGGAATTGCAACAACCCATACTTGCTCGTTCGCTGCCTACATTTCCTTGATGAACCGTTGCCTCGGGCGGGGGAATGTGAGACACGCTTTTGTGCATAAATCCAGTTCATGCAGCACGGCCTGCTGGAAAACCCTCCGTCTCAGCTGGTCTTTGTGGCTTTCTAGGTGGCTATGTGCTGTTTGGTGGTTTGCGCTGGGTTCAACTCTCAGAAGTTAGTTCCTCCGTTGTTTGATTGTTGTAATTGGTATTCGAAAACCACAAAGATATACGGGTTTCAAACTATGATCCGGATTAAAAAAACTCAATTTGAGAGCAAGTGATCGTTTCACAATGGCGAACCTTCTGATTGACCATCAATTTTTCAGCTGGAGTGAAAGAAGATACTAAGTTCAATAGGTCCACCAGTGGAGGCTATCAAACACCGTGCGCTGAATCCTAATTCTCGAATTAGTCTTTGGAGGTCCGGTGAACTTCGTCCACTTAGTGAATAATTGGTGGATGACCTTCAGGAAGATGAACTAGTTATGGCTAATATATGGTTGGATCCCAAAACATAGATACATGAAGTTTCTCTCTCGTTGGACTCACCAGGCGTTCTGTAGCTTGACCCCATCGTTTCAGGTTACTGCCCACCGAGTCACGTCCCCAGGCTCTTTCCAGGACCCTACCATAAACATCCCGCTGTTGTCCAAGCCCATGGGTTAGAAATTAGCGGCTACTCCATGAAGTTAAACGTCTGTTCATCAGTGGCTAGATTAGCTGGAAAAGTCATCTGGCCAGGTGTCATATCCGTTTCGATCGCTCGGCCTGCCACTGTAGCTTTACGCTGAAAATTTGCCTACTAATATAGGGGACAGTAGACAGATGTTTGTTGAACTGAGCTTTAGGCGCACTCGACCGATCATGACTCCTGAAATGGCCAAACGTGTGGTCCAAAGCGATAAGAGCCTTAGTTTTGGTTGCGAATCATGTGGAGTTCGGAAACAAACTCGAAAATCCGTGGACCATGTTCTAGAACTTAGCTAGCCATCACTTGACCGATGAATGATTTTAGCTGGTTTGACGACGTGGATTAAGGCAACCACAATGTAATCCGCGACGAAGTGGTGCGTAAACGGGTACTTGATAATGAATTCGATTGCTTAGAGCAGCAGATTAACCTTCCCAGGCGTTGGGGCATGCACTACCCATGCCCAGTCGTCGTCTGCCGAAGAAAGCTTTGTTTTCTGTTCCGAGCGATTGTTGGTGAAAGGTTCACGGGCGACAGATCTTGACGTGGTAGCTTGAAATGAAAGTGACTACTGTCAAACTGAGTTCTGTAGGATCTTCATGCCTTCCTGGCTAGGCTCGCGTGATCCTGCTTGTAGGTGGTTGGAAACACTGCAAGGCATGGCACACAGTCGATGCCAGTAGCGCACATACTATTTCCTAGCTGGACTACCTAGCTAAAATTCACCTGTCGCTGGGCTTACGTCGGGTGTGGTTCGCATACGACTCTGGGTTGATCTCGCCGACGGCGCCTTCGACATGATGCTCGAAAGTGTTTATTTTAATGTTGTCCAACGATGTGAGCGCTTTATTCTTGATCGTTTTCCCAGGTACATGAGGCTTCCTCGCATTAAGTCTCTGCACTTTACCGGGGCTTTCTGTCGTCGTACGGCAGTCAACAGCCACTGTGTAGTCCTTGTGTTTTGCTGTGATGATGACGAAACGTAACCCAAGCCCTCATTGCTGTAGGTCAGCAATGTTTAGACAGACAGGAATTTAGCCGACTGGCAAACCTGGTCGATGAAACCGACCGACAGTATATTCAAGCTCAAGCAGTACATATGCTTGTGGTGTTCCAACCTTTCAAAAAATAAATTCTAGAATTGATCTCGAGGAGAAGTTTATTGTTCACAGTCGCTGATGGTCAACCAATACTTTCAAATCAGCCCCTGTCCTGTCTGCACATTTTGTTCCAGAAGTAACGATAGAATTTTGTCCATGTAGTTTGTCACATCGTTAGTAGTTGTGGTGGGTGAATGAAATAGGGTTCGCTCTATGGATTCAATTTGAGTTTTGTGCGATAGCTGTCTTGAACAACAACTACTAAACGCTGCATGGTTGGCACCACTTCATTCAACAAGGCCCTTACGCCTTTGTTTCCCATTTGAACCCTGGTTGATTACGAAGTTGTACGTTAGCCCTGTGGCCTACTCTCCCCATTATCCACCTGCAATGCGAGCACGAACTTTAAGCTCAGTGGCTATACCAGAAGCATCGTTTAAAGGTAGGTCGGGTGTTTCCTGGCGTTTCTGTTAGTAGTTATCAAAACACTAGCTGGGACTGAAGTTAGTCATTTAGATGACGAGACATTCGTGCACATGTCTCCGTTGACCAGGTCCACTATAGCAGTAAGCCGTTGACTGATCCGGTTGTGGCGTCTGCTGAACGACCAGAACAACGGCCAGCCGTACAACCAACGCTACCCAAGTAGCAGTTTTTTGTTTGTTTTGTGGCGTCCCAAACTAAACGGACTCGTTTGATGTGTCACCCGTCTTCGTGCGTACACCTGAGGTTCCGTAGGGTGCTTACAGCTGATTGGACATCAGCTGGTCTTTTACTATCTAACAAGAGTACATTCTGCGTTAACATGTTAACATCCCTTAACTATCTCCAGTCGCTTGCGTAAAGCATAAAGAACTATATATAACGGTAGCTTAGTAGGAACAGTGACCGACCCATGTTCAATATGGGTCAGAGAGGTTATGAACCATGACCATGGTAACTGAAGTTACTGAGCTCAACTCTGCCCGCTCAGCACCGCGTATTACGCTCTGATGGAAGAAGCCTTCAGCGAATGCCAAAACTGCTTGGTTACGATCGCGAAACAAAATCTTAAACGCTGCTTTGGGGTCGACCGCATGATTTATTGTGATCAGGTGCCTTGCGATCGACGAACCCGATCCAGATTTGGGTCTTACGGACTTCTTGCACTACCCATAACCCCACCGTGGGACTTGCTCACAGGCTCGTTGAACCAGTCGCCGTTCTGTTTAACCTACACAAATGTCACTTCAGCTAAAGCTGAAAAGACAGCCAAACAACATATGATTTCCTGAACCGGTTTCTGTAGTTGGGTTAGATGGCTCAGTGGTTTGAGCGCGAGTTTGCTGACCGGAAGGCCGTGGTTCGAACCCGACCTCTGCCTCTCGACTTCCTCTGTCTAGGCTTAGGCAACCTGGCAGCTAGGCACCTAATGGGTGTGTGGCTGAATGATTGTTTTTCTGTAGTTGGCTAAAGTTTACATAAACTCATTATAACTCAAGTATCTCATGAACAAGAGTCCAATGGTAGTTAACCTCTTGGAATGCTTGTGTTGCTAGACGCCCTGAAGCTACACTGGGGCGTTCGCTTCACCATGCGAAATCCGGTACACTGCCTTAATAATAATAAATAATCTGTCATGTATAACACTCTTTCGGTGTATGGCTGTGACGCCGCCTGAAGCAAGCACGGGGGCTGAGATGTTACCAGGCTTCGTGGGCCTATCCAGGAGCAGTCGAGATGTCTGGGTTGGGTTTGAACCATGGACCTTCCGACCAGTAAGTTCGCGCTTTAACTACTGAGCTGCCTCGAGCACACTGCCTTAGAGGCCCGGTATTCTGAATCACCAAATATTGGAATTGACAAAAAATGACTTCTTTGTGTTTCTGTCGACTACATCCGCGGTATACCTTGCAAGGCTTATTTAGTGGGTAGTTTAGCTATATTTTCTACCCTTTGCGTCGACCTAGTTGTTGTTGTTGTTGTTGTGCTTCAACTGAAACCCGATACCGCAAGAATGGCGCAATCGTCCTTTCAACGCGTGTTTGCAAACTACACCGCAGCGTCCATAGCTTTCCACCCAAATCCTTGCATTTACTGGTGAAAAAACCTGTTAGCCAAAACCACCACAAATCGTTCACAGTTGGCCATCGACATTCATTTGGCCATGCGCCTGGAAGCTGTTTGATGCATGGACGCAGCATTTTGCGGAACCGTTTGGCTCATTAGAAACGGACCCAAAGGGTACACAATGCATGCTTTACTGTGGAAGTCATCAGTTATTATTCATACGTGCCTTAAAACACAGTCTGCTGACTGATTGATACCTTAAGCACTCTTGCGAAATACTGATTGAGTTCTAAAATAACGACTTCGCCGCTTGTAAACTGACATTGAGACGAGATCCAGAAGAGGCGAACACAATGAACAATCAGGAAATAACGCAACATTTCAGACGATTATCCTAACTGTAAAGGAATTCCCACTTGGCCTTCGGCAGGGCTGAGAATCCCAAAGGAACACGTGGCCGTTTCACTGTTATCCTATATACATCTTTAAAAACCGAGAATCACTCTGTAATTGCTTCAGTCTCTTCGGAAATAATCGGCAATACGCGATTATCTGGCGAGATTCGAGGCCGGGTTGGATAGACGTTTCAACAATCCACCATCCAGCTGCAAGTGGCTGATCACCATGATATAGTATAATTTGTCTTCCAGCGATGTGATCCACTTCACGTGATCTGGTGATGACTAGTTCCCCAAGGGAAGATTCTTCGCGGGAACGACCGCGTCGCTTGTGCGGTGTTTTCTTCTCTGAGATTCAAAACATCACTTGTATGATGGGTTCCGTTTGTCCGAAACGTGACAGTTGAACGCCCAATAGAGACGAAAGCTAGTTGACTGTTTCCCTGATTGCCAGAGGAAAACTCAATAGAACGGTGTAAAACGATTCTACATTGAATTCGACAGACATGCTGTTGCAGTTGCTCAGCACCTGCTCAAATTGCATGTGTGCATATGACAACACACGTAGGCTTAAAAAACAACTTATGAAAGGAAAAAGCCGGAGAAGTCGATTTTCATCTAAAAAGAAACAGAATGCATTGAGTTACCTGGAATGAAAGGAAGCCAAATGGAGGGCAGAGGGATCGGCTGGTGCGGACAATGACGCCTGTAATGAAACAGTGTACCTTGTAGTTGAGCGGAAGGCATTCGGGTGAAAAAAGTGCAGAAAAGGAGTAGAAACGGAGCCGCAAGACCTGAGTAACCTTCAGCTGCTCAGTCCAGAACAGCAATAGACTTGATTTTGAGAAAGGAGGTGTAGCGAGATGGAATGCTAGAAAGTCGAGGCTACCAGTTCTCTGCACAGAGGGCTACAGTTTGAGATACATTCAGATAGGTTCAACATAGTTGGAGGGTAACATGCCAAATTGACCAGTTCGTTGGACCGTGCCGTACATCCACCCTTCTGTGATGGGATCACCGTTCAGAATGATATCTCCTTCGATGAACGTCACCTCGTCATCTTCTCTGGCTTCGTAGTCGTACATTGCACGATATTTCTACCAACGAGAATAGGGGGAGTAATCTTATAAACAAGACAAATCAAGTCAAATGAACACGACCTAACTAAAGGTCACAGTAAAAACATAAACCTGAAAGGGTGTTTTAAATTTTTACAGTTTGCCCAACCCTCGAGATAAGTCAAATTGTGGAGACTGTTTATACACAATGGCCTGGAAGAGTTTAGAGTCCTTTTTCGCCACGGTGGCTTAGCCGACCAACCACGAGTGAACAAACATCATATTCAAAACACTGACGGGGTGGATAAGCAGTTTGTTCGAGGCATACGCACTCGTTAACCAGGCATCACGTAGTCTTATGTTCCGCTTTGATAACTGCCAAGCACGGGGTTCCGTAACCGGCCTCTTCGTGCCCATCAGACCCCATTTGGCATCATCATCAGCTGTAAGGATTGTCGTACAGTAGTTAAAACTGCTACAGTTTTGTGCGAAAATACAGATTTGTCACTGGGGGGATTGGGAGGGGAGCCATGCATTGAATGCAATAGTCTGAATGCACAGGCGCCATTGAGGGCGCGACTGGGCCATGTCTGACATTGATGTTGATCATTAACGTGATCAACGCTGTGACATCAGAACCCGGAAAAGGTGCGGTGGCGACCCTCCAGTCGGTCTGTGCAAGGGCGGAGGTATTGCCCACACACAAATCTAGCATACATTCATCATTTCACCTGGTCACCTGCTTCTGACTGACGTTCTAAATGCGCACTGCCCGTGCGTTCGCAACGGAATCTCGCCTGTGCCAGCTTCAAAAGCTCTCATCCTATGTCATTCATTGATCATATTCAGTAGACCGGGTGTTGCGCCTCTAGGCTGAGTAGTCCGCCAAAGCCTGCTTTGTTATCAATTGGCAACAGCCGGTGAGCGTTACGTAAGTAGAATGATGGGTCCTGGGTGATCGAATCAATTAGACAAATTTCACGGTTTCTAGCTACGCGATCGTGTTGTTGGAGTAGGCAGAAAACGACCGGCAATTATTTGTATGAGCGATGCTCATCCGCTTGAATCAGTCGGTTCTTCTTAGGATGTCGGGGGATACATTGCTGCCTAAACCTGAAAGAGGGTAAGAACCGACCTAGCTAGGATTGATATCTCGAAGGAAGCGAGTGATGACGGATTGCAAAGAAGCCCAACCAACCAACCTCTGAAGATGCGTGGCAGATTTAAACGCGAATAACTCCAAGAAAGCTGCTCGGAGGCAAAAAGAATGCTGCAACGCGCAGCATCCGAACAAACGATAACTGCGTATAAGATAATGAAAGTCATATTAGCAGCGAAAAAAGCTAGTGAAGTTTTATCCAGGCCTAAGTTTCTGGGGGACACAGTGCCTGACTCGAAACAAGTCACATCAATGGCAATACCAGATGCAGAGAACAGGACACTACCGGTGTAACGGTGGGTACTACTGATGACGCATGCGAGTAGTATGTGTGTTCTCGAAACTTCGTCTTGATCTAATGGAAGGTGGGATTTATTACGGAATTTGTGGAACTACTTTGCAGTTTTTGCTTGCAATTGTGCGATAGTCAATGAATATCCAGGAGAGTCCAAGAAGACGCGTTCGAGACGAAGATGGATATTCCGTTTTTAAAAACAACATGCAAATGAGAGTTTAACCTTCCTGTCAAATAGTAAGTAACCGTTTAGTTGGCGTTTTCTAATAAACAACTCCGCAGCGAAGGGCTTCACTCCTTACACAGGTACCACGGACGGGAGAATGAAAGATCGGTGCAGATGGGCTCCGACTAGATTGTTCACATATGCCACGACGTTCTAAAATCGCATCAGCCTTTAAGTGAGCAGTGGTAGGTGGTGTCGCGATTTTTGTTGATCAGAAATTTGGACTGCGATACTAAATGACAAATGAATCTTGAAGCCACACGCCAGCACACCTCGCCCCCGCTGGCCGAACTAGAGATATTATAATCCAAAGTGATAATACCTAGCACATCCGACCCGTCTCACTAATACTCGTGACCGCTGATCTGAAGTATGTGGAAGTTAAACGGCGCAGCATGTATTGGGCGTAGTCACAAGCAGTGCTTCTGGTACGTTCTGCACATTCCATACGATTAACTAACTTATTTTAATGAAATACACTCGGGTGTAAAATAAGCTGGTGTTGACGCGTGACTCAACTGAGTGTGTTGCACAAAACACCGCCTCATGTTTCAGCTGGTACGATATTTGAGGTACCGCAGTGTAAACCTGCCTGCGAGAGGAACGGAACCGGTCATAGGCCATCGAATAGATTTCAGCGACAGTCAAGCAAACAAGGTGTTCGTGCATATTTTCTTTGTCAACTGCAGATAGTTTTATACAATGACGTGACATGAGACTAAACTGGATTAAGTCAGTATGCTCAACCAATCCAGGCTGTAAGGCAGCGATATTTAGCGAGAAGTGCCTGAGCATTTCAGCAAAACGTAGACCTACATGTTCTAATACCCACCCTGAAGGACCAACAGGCTGTGCTCTTCAGACAATATTCGCCGCTCAACCTGGTATGAGAGCCCCTGTAGATGATGTTGGCCACCTACGGGTATAGCTGAGCCGGTCATCGAGATAGACGTGCTGCCGCACCACAATGAAGTTCAATGTATTTGCTTTGCACGCCATTGTTGGAAATTCACCATAAGGTCGTGCGCGGAGCGAAAGCAGTCAGAAAATGTCGCAAACGAATGGAAACGGAAATATTGGGCAACCGAACGTATCAATTCAACTCAAATGGCTGTATCGGTGCCGACAGTGGGCACCTGATCCTAAGGTCAACAAGATGACCTTTCGATCACACTACTGCGTACTCGATCACGCCATATCTGACTAAAATATCGGCGTGCAGGGAACACGAGGTGAATATTAGAAGAACCGATCTCACAAAAGAAATAAACAGCTTCTAATTAGATATGCGCAATCAAGCTATGACAGGCTAGGCCTGTCGAATACCAATGAGTAACTATTCACGTGGTCCGATTTCGATCGGTTTGGAATGTCTGGGTCGGTGAACTTCAAATCCGGTACACATAGATACGGAAGTTGACAAGAATCAAGAAAATCAGGTTGCTGAGCTGCGACATCCACATCCGACATGCCAACAACTTGGTATCCATCCGGCACCGTTATACACACCAATTCACACTAAATTGTGTGCCGAAGTCTGAACGCGACAGATTTAGTGACAATAGTAACACGGAACAGGCGGGAGAATGCTGGAGATTGTGGTTCAACTGGTTCTTTATACGATTTGAAAAGCAAAGCATAATCCCTGCATATCACACCTTCGATTAAAAGCAGGCGATTCCGATCTTATCAGGGAGCTAGTCGCAACTGGGTGAGAAGGATGCATCGACTAGATCAACGCGTTCAAGTGAATTCCAGGTTCACCTTATTTGGTGGATAGAATGTGAGTTTTCGGGACCACCGCAAATAAATTAATGGATGTAACTACCTGAATGTTCAAAAAGACTAACCCGCCTGTTTCGTCCAAAGTCGATTACAGTTACCCTCCTCCCAGAAATTTCGCCCCCGGAAGCGTAAGTGGCGGCATTGATCTGAGAGATATCAGAGGAAACAAAGTGAGCACCTAGCTTGATCTTTCATACCATCTTGTGTCTGTGATCGTCATTACTTATTTCACCAGTAACGTGCCGCCTCAATGCGCTTTTCATAAGGTTATATCCGACCCTCCCAACAAGCACAGGAATGGATGCGACCTCTTTACGAAAAACTGTTGGTTAACACCATTTTCCAAGATCATATTTCGATCAGTAGTAATCCCATTCACGGAGACAAATGTAGTAAACGTTCATCTCAGATAGCCCAAGTGGAACTGTAGAAAATCGGCTGAAAACTTAAAAAGTTAACTAATACCTTATTAACAGAGCTGTATTTGTAGTCACTCCATTGCGGAAACCGACGTTCCATTGGATTGTAATGATATCCCCAAACTTGACGGTGTTTAGGACATGTGTTTTGCTGTGTTTGCCTTGGTGGACTGGAACGAGTTTTCTAGCGAAACAGAAACATTATTGTTGTTTCAGTCCTGGGTCACAACAACTATACGCACTACACCGAGAGGTAATCACATGCTCAAATCTAGATAAATGTTAAACCAGAATGGGTTGCAGTGTATCTGAAACACTCCAAGTGGTGGCAAACCTGGTCCTGCTCCTTCCAAAGTATCTCATTTCGGATGAAGAGCAATGACAATGCCATGCAAAGGCAAACCCACTCGATTTCCACACCACTGCAGCCAATGAGCGACAGTGAGTCTTATCATGAAAAGAACCAGAGATGTGGAAAGGTAAGGAAAGCTGAATGCCTTTTAGGTTTGCGTATGGATAACCAAGGCTATTCAGAAGTTTGCACGGCGACACAGCGGTGTCACGTCACAAGATCGCAAGTGCATCAGCTGTTCACAAAGCTCGTACTTTAGCATCCCTGCTTGTCCACATCGATTCTCGTTTTACCAGTACAACTATAAAGCATTCGCAATCCGACTTCTTGATGCTCAGCTAATTCCACTCACCTCAGACCAATCCAACACTGCCTATTACGCACTAAATTGTCTGTGTCGCTTCTCTCGTTCAACCCAATCCGATGCGGTGGTGAGTGCATGTGAGGGGCTTGTAATGTAATGATCCTAACAAAACGGTGATGATGCCACGCACAGATATTTAGATACGTGTTTGTCACAGGACTATGAACCGCTTAATTGTCATGGTGATTCCAGCTTCTGAAGACAGGATATTGTGCACCCAGTCAGCTAGTATGAGCTACCTTCGGAGAACGGTGTCCTACAGAGAGCACAGAGTTGATAAACGGCGCATAGGGACCGCAAGATAATCCGACTGTTACTCCGGAAATCCAACTTAAAGAACATCCACGGACTGAATGTTCTGAAGGTGAGGAAGCATGGGGAAACTGTCAATTTGCATGAAACCGTTATTCGTACACTTAATTCAGACTATTGGAAAAAGCCACTGACAAGGTAAATGTGTTTTGCAAGAACAGCGTCTACCTTGCGGTTGAACAATCCTTCTGAAGGTCTACATGGGCGTTTTTCATCAGCCTCCATCAAAATGAATTCAGGAACTTGGAAAACGATTCTGCTGGAGGCCTTATACCTGAGGTTACAAGCGTAGTAAGGTTTTCCCTATAATGACATGTGGATGTTGCAAGATGTCAACGTCTCAAAAGTCACCGGCAGTCTCGGGATGGGCAATAAATGGGATACTATTTTGCAGAGGAAAAAATTATTCCACGGATGACAGAAGTTTCCGATTACTACTTTTGGTTGTCTGCTATCGACCTGTATGGCTTCACTAAACGTTTCAGCAAACACGGGTTGGAAGTGCGCAACAAGACCAAGAATGCTCCTATTACATACCGGATTTCCGGAATCCATGTGATCGACCGTTATGTGTGGCTGGCTTGTAACACGTTTTTGAAGGTGCTCACTGAGCTTTATCAGAGGTCAATCAGTTCCACCGGTGTGCACGTGTCGCAATCAAATAACAAGCCAGATAGATGGATTGGACTAGGTCGAATAACTAGCCTGCAGTACGATCATCTTAGTGGCTAAAACGAGTACCAACATGGGTTTTATTCAGACCTGTCTTATTCTTACAACAGATGTCTGCTCTTTCAAGGTCGCCTTTAAGCAGCAAGCAGATGAAGACATCCTCCTGTGTACCATGTCACCTGGCTTGCGTGATGGTCTAGCTTTATTCATTATTCTTCTATCACCTGTCTATCTTATGAACGTCTACTGTGTTCCGACGATTGATGGAGGCAAACGAACTACTGACACCTCGCAACTTGCGTCTTTCTGCTGTTTCAACGAAACGGATGAAGGTGACTCACCTGAAGGCTGTCCGTCCAGCAGAGTATTGGGGAGAACTTTAGGTAACATATTGAGTTAGGACTTGAAGTGTGGATGGATAACGATGGTTTACAGATGTCGCACGTGGAAATGACCGTGCGGGGACGTTGAGTTTCCTCGATGCTAGCGGATGATGTCCGTACGTTCGTAGTTTTTACAGACAGTTGCGCATCGTGGATAATACAGATAAGGAATGCGCCAGTATGCTTTGACGTCCTGCATTTACCCCCTGTTCACAACCACCCGGGTACCTTTTAGGTGACACAGTTCGCAAGCGTCTTGGAAAATGAGAGCGATCGTCCTACAAGGTGCATCTAACCGTCATCGTAGTCCTTTTCATCATGTACTTATACACCACGTTGGCCGGGAGTCAATGTGCAGTGAGGTTTTTACGAAGTGACAGTTCCAAATTTCCCCGAAAGTTTCAGAGTACGGAAGAATGTTGTACAGTTTTGGAGCCCAGTCCGTTTAGCACCCGATTTCTCCTATAGGCTCCAATGCAATGGGTTGGCAGCATACACACAATCGGGGTTGCCGTGGATTCACACCTTTTTACCCGAATTTAATGCAGAAGATACTTTCGAATGTGTTCTCAAACAGCACGTTTGCTGGCTAACAGAATACTCCGCTCGCAGACTTTGCGAGTAGACCTTGACCGTTTCACCGAGGTGCGCTTGCGTGTATGCCTCAGTCATACAGGTTGTCTCTACTCACAAGCAACAGTGGATGAATAGGAAGCAATTCAGAAGACATCGAAAACAACCAAACGGTCGCTGCGTCAGTCAGTCATGCAGCTGTAGCACCCTTTCGGTGCCTAACTGCCATGGCACCTGAAGGAGGCACGAGGGCTGGGATACTGCCAGGTTGCCGAAGCCTACACAGGGGAAGTCCAGAGGCGGAGGTCGGGTTCGAACCACGGATCTTCCGGTTAGTAAAATCGCGCTCTAACCACTGAGCCACCTCGCCCCTGCTGCGTCGCTGCGTCAGCTTTTAAGCTCCGAATGCGGCTCATTCTTTTGAAAAACATAACAACGGCACATTGCACAGATGTGGACGTAGCTTGACGGACATCAAAACTGGAAAAATCATGATCAGCAGATTAGCCAGATCCGCGCATACAGTTTTCACAGTTTTGGAAACATACCTCGTCAAGTTTCTCGCGTTAAAAGGCAGTTTGCTTGAGCGTATGCACACTACCAATACGCATGAAGTACAGCAACAAATGTCGGATGAGGTCAGGTCACATGCTTGCTTAACAGTATTAATCGACCATGCCGATAGTGAAATAATAATGGCACCAAAAATGTTATTACGCATCAATGATTTTGATTCAAGATTACCTAAGACCGAAACCATGGGCGTAACTCTCGACCATTACTAATTAGACCCGTGACTGGATTGGTCGACACGCAGATTCATTAGGCAGAGGCAGACAAATAAACCGAGACGGGAAGTGAAAGGAAATTCTTAGGGTGGTGCTCAGAATTTTGTAACCGACCAGGATAAGCACGTTACAATACAGTATATCGTTCATCACTGCGATGAGTAGACTCCTGATACGTTTGCACTGCTGACCTAAAGTCAGCTGAAGGATATCACAAACGAGAGATTCGGCTGAGTCTACGGTGAAAACCAAATTGATAGGCAAATGAGTGTGTACTTCGCTAATTTCGTGCAATTTGGGTTCAAGTAGAACATAGGGTTGACGGAAACTCGGGGACTGCGACTACCTGATGAGCCCCAAGAAGGGCGAAACCGGTCGTGGGTGGTCGAAGAATTTTCAGTAGCCGTTTTAGTAGTTTCCTTCAAGAAAATATACTGCGATATCTGGAATATCATGCCAACTGAAACATGATGTGGCCTTTTCGCAACACATTGCAATTAATAAATATCCGGTCGTGGGCTGTCGAAGTTTTCAGCAACCTTGTGAGTAATGTTCATTCAAGAAACTATATCTCGAATATCGCCGAAACATTAGGCAGCTGGGAATCAGTCAAGTCTCCGGTTAACACCGAATTGGTGTGCAAATGAGTGTATTTCCAGAATCGCTTGTTCGTTGCAGTTCAAGTTCTTTAGGAATCGAACTGATGAAGTCCTCTCTCCCTTGTTATAACAACAACACATGCATTTAGTAATGACGATCGTTTAAATGTATACTTGAGATGCACATCTGTCTGTCCTAGTGGACAACACAGTCGATGTTTCATGACCGATTGTGAAGACATGCATGGGGGTATGAAACCTACCTGGAATGCATGCTTAGATCATTAAACCATAAGTGTAACCCACGAGGAAGGCGAAACAACATACCGTATTGGGATTTGAAGAGCGATAGTCCGATGTTTGAGTGTTGTACCCCACGTCGGTTGGAGAGTGAAAATGACTGCAATGGTAAAGAGAATTAAAAATAATAACCAACGGCCTTATTCTTGTGGGCAGAGGCAAAACAATCAAATCTGAAGATCAAAGGTTGATATTCAGGTAGAGGCTGACATTGTCGCTGCTCATCCGTTTTCTCTTTTGCTTCCACTGTTGACTGTGCCCCCGGTCATGTGTTTCAGATGTGTATATTTATTTACCGGATTAGATGCGTTAGGAATAATTTGACAATGAAAAGGAGAGAGCGCTCCCAGTCCCGAGTTGTACAAATCGACAAATCAGTCAACTGGAAGACTTACAACACTAGTACCACCGCTGATGACTCCAGGCGTTTCTGCAATAAAGTAGATGATAGAAGGCTTGAAACGAAGGCTGGAAGAGTGTTGGTGTATTCCGAGTGTCTCTTGGAGTATGGTACCCGGTGAAACCCAATCAATTACTGAGAGGTGACGCATCTTTGAAGAACACTAAATGAGTATTCGGTTTCGTCGTTTACACCGGGGAAGAATCAAAGATCATGTTCAGATTTACATCCCGTCCTCTAAAGCAATCCACTGTGTAACGTCAAACACTTATAGTTTATTTCTTCTCGGCGTGTTGATTTCTTCCGCTTTGTTCACCTTCTTTGTCAGTCCCGTTTGGACCCGATGGGGTGAACCTAGAGGGTAAGGAACTGAGCGCCCGATAAATAACTCACACGTCGCTTACCGCGTATATGATCTGTCATCGTACATGTCAGTTTGCAAGTCAGCCTCCAGCTCATTCGCCTTGCCAAGTCTTTGCTCATCAACTCGGATTTGAATAAGTCTGATCTGGGCACAGACACTCCAGTGATGGGTCGCACATGGAACTTGAAGCAATTGTAGTATTCGTCCTTTGATAAAACAGAAACACTGACTCGCAACGTATTGAAGTTCAAACACTGTTCGGTCGGTGGTGTCATGTACAGAAACGACACGGAGGATCCAAACTCAATGAATGGCACGGCATTGTTGGGACGATTGAAAGCAAACGGTCCGTTAGCGAAAGATTTTATCACTGTTCTGGCACTGTATCACACGGTGGTACCAGATGCCCATGTGAAAAATTCAGAGCCGCCACTCACTTATCAGGCTTCGTTACTAGATGAAGCTGCTTTGATCAAGGTAGCGCGCGCAATAGATTTGTCCTTACGATGCGCGAACGCGACCGGGGTATCGATCAGAGTGGATGGAAAACAGCTGCACTACGAAGTTCTGCAACTGTTGGAATTCAAAAGCTTCCGTAAGCACACGGGGTGGTGATTCGTGAACCGAGTGGCCGCATTCTTGTCCCAGTCAAGGGAGCGCATACGGTGATCACCAAATGATTGGCCAAGGACTGCCCATACCAAGAAGCTAATCTTGAACATCTTCAAATAGTCCGGCTCCGAAATCCCTGGTAATGTGTACCGCGACGTTTGCTGCCGCGCATTGGGATGGTTGCCACTAAAGAACACATCAATATTGTCGTCACCGAACACAGATGGCGGAAAATCGACAGTTACCGGACACTATGTATAAATATAGGGGTATCAACAAACATGCGGCCGAAAAGTCCGAAAAGCAAGCGGCTGAGGTGGGTAAACGTTCCTTCACGTACGTGTAGAGGCTTGACAATTGGCACTGCCCGGTGAAAGTTCAAGACGACCAAGTACTTCGTGACCATTGATATTTTGATCCCGACTTTCAACCAACGAGAAGAGCCAGAAAACCCAAACCACAGAGAGGTCACCAGCTAATGGTGTTTCCATAGTAAAATCTTTTCGGAAATGATCACACGGTCATATTGATGGGACTGTTACAGAGCTCGACTTATCAGAAAATCGAGTTAAACCGAGTTCTCATTCTAATTACTGTCAGCAGCGCTTCCACATTGGTTTTTGAACTGCGGTGGTCTTTGGTTTGTTGGCTGAGCCGGGCAATTTGATTGCAATCCCACTGCCCAGCTCAGCGAACTAACCAGCAATCATCTACGCTACCTGAGCTACCAGCACTGATACAGCCTTTGGATGGCCTTGCAAAGCGTACAAATCAGTGAGACAGGTTAGCTAGGGCAACTAACACATTTGGATTACACCTTAGTCCAACTTAACGCGCATATTGCTTCAAGGCGTTCCGTTCATAGAGTACAAAAACATAGAAATCACCTGGCTATTATGCCCTTTCAATGTGTCCAATTGAATCACCAAAACCAGCTTATTTTTCGTACGAAGCATCAATGCCGTTATCCAATTTGTCACTGTTGTACTGCTTGAGTGAAACACCAAAACTCACTTGTCTGATGGTTCAGTGAATTCAGTACTTATGTCGGAACGTCCTCCCTGTTGGATTCCATCTGTGAAATGCAACAAAGCACACACATTATCGAGGGAACACGATAAACAGGAAAATGTGGTTTCAGTGCCAATTCCTAAGAAAAACACTGAATTCATTCCTTCTGGAAGGACTACCAGTCAAAAGTTGTCTCCTCAGATGAGTGCACAGTGAAATACGCAGTGGATCAGTGATAGTACGACCGAAAGAAATATTGAATGTTTTTCATCCGGCTTGCGTAGGATTTTTCGCAAAGACTGATGCGCAGTACATGGATTGTCTCCAGATCCCGCTGTAAACTTGCGAGCATCTTCCAGGTCTTAATAAGTAAGCGTGACTGTGTGTACTACTGACGACGGTTATGAGTAACATCTGTACGCAGTCTAGATCACTCGCAGTTAACCGACGATTGAGTTAGAAACTATTACTTTACACGAAAGCGTCTTTTAGTTGACGCTGGACAATCAAACGACGCCCAGAAATATTCGAAGAGCGACCCCTAAACTTTATGCAAACGAGTATTTCGTTTTTGAGTCGAATTTTTTTACGTTTCGTTTGCGTTTTGCACCGAACAAGTCAGTATTCAACAAGTTCATTTCCTTTAGAAGTGGAAAGATAGAAAGGCACCAAACTCGTATACAATCCCCTCCTGGTTTGGCTCTGTTTGGGACTCCTCAGGTAGGGGACTTAACTGCATGTTTGTGCATAGAACTAACAAGACAGTTAATTTGTACTGATCACGACGGACTACGTTGAGTATCTAGACCTTGAAATCCCACGTTCAGCTGTAACACCCTTTCGGCGCCTAGCTGCCATGCCACCCGAAGAAAGCACGAGGGCTGGGATACTGCCAGGTTGCCCAAGCCTAGACAGGGGAAGTCGAGAGGCAGAGGTCGGGTTCGAACCACGGACCTTCCGGTCAGTAAATTCGCACTCTAACCCGAGAGCTCAAATGTCCACTCGAAAACTGAGTAATGATGTCTGCCAGAACCTGCTTGCTGTGACGCGAAGTTCAGTCGGTTTCCGTCGAGATTTCAGCCGGCCCTTTTGATCACGACTGCATACCTGCACCAAATTTTCCCCATCCACATTCAGGTAAATAGGCGGTGAACTTACACTGCCCCGAGTAGTACATCCCCGTGTATCCATTTGACGTGTACGATCCGTTGCCGATCGAGGGTTGGTGGTGCCCGTTGCCCACGTAACTCGACCGATTGACTGAGGGCGAAGTTGTAGACCAAGATCGGAATGTCTGACCGGTAGAGTCTTTGATTAGGATGAAACAGGGCGGAAAATGAATACCTGGTATAAATGAACGATTGTTTCACTAAAACGAATCACTAACCATTATGTACGAGTAATTGCTGAGGAGTTCATGTGTTTCACTAAGCAGAACAGGTTTTCTTCACACAGCACAGCTGATGGCGGTGTCAAAGTGCTGGGAGTAAACTGACAGAACGAGTAACGACCAGTGATGCATACTAAGCTAAGTCGTCTGCGGATGGCTGGTGTGGGACAGTCTATTGATGCCAAAAAGGTGAAGCTCTGTACACAAGCTGTTCACATGGGAAGCGCACTTAATGGACCGCTACAGTTACAACCACCAGGTGAATGAGTTCCGCTTGAACTGTGACTGCTGAATCCATCAAAAGTTAGTTTGGTGTGTATAACATGTCAACTTACATGAGATCTGTTCGATCATTGTTCTGATTACCTTTTCCGACGGATCACAATGTTCATTCTAGACCGGCTCAACCTAATACAAACCGCACATATCCGGCCTCATTAAAAGCCGATCTTTTCTTCGAAAAATGTCTCTTTTGAATCCATCTAAGGTAGTCACTACCGCACTTCTTTGAGAAGTGCTTTGGCCGTATTAAGCACCAAAACACTCTCACACTAGTCTTATGTATTCACATAGATTTCAGGATTGACGCTTCACTTGGGGTGAAGAAGTGAAAAAACAGGTAAATTACATCGCAACCATGTTGATAGGGTCCCGCAAGTGTTCGTGCAACACAACTCACGAAGTTCTGACAGTCCAACAACACATGGGTCACTTCCAAATAGGAATTAGCTTACAAGCGGACCAACATTCGAATAACAAATGCAGTGTCAAAAAGAATACCTCATTATCGATCAGTATTAGAGTAGCCAATGACATGACACAAGTACTGTTTATGCAGCCGACGTTCGTCAGCGTACCAAAGACTAGCAGTTCAAACATTAAACGTGCTGGCACATGATGAAAGGAAGTTGTTGTTCGTCGAGTCTATTCGAGGGAAAAAGATGGAAAAATAGGCCTCAGAGATATTCTAGCACAACTGACCAACTACTGCTGGAATATCTAGCGTGCCATCAGTCTCAAGAAACACAATCAGGGCACCAGTCACTAAATATATGTCAGTAAGAATTAATTTCTTGAGGTGAGAAGGACCTAAATAAGGATTAATGTCGAATGTGAGATAATCACGGGTTTCGAGTTACCGAGGAACACAGAAGTGTGATGACAACATATCGCATTTCTCCACGAACATGAACAATGTTACAAAAAAGACGCACATGTTGGGTGCTGTGATTCGACTAGAAAATGGACGGTAAGAGACAGCGCTGGAAAGTGAGGACAACACGGTGAATGGAAAACTAAAAACAGATGTGTATGCCTTATGTGCGTATATTACCAGAACAGATAAACAAGCCCCATGCTGTCGATATCGAGTGAGTTCTATTCGGTGGCGTTCTTGTTGTCCGCTTCTATCCAGACTGCCTGAATGGGTATCTGGAGGTGTAGGCACCTTGGAATGATTGTAGTAAGCTAGCACTAAGTCCCTTTCCTATCCACCTTTATTCTTTTCTTCACAATAAGGCTTTCAAATAAATCATGACTGTACGGCAGTGAAGCATCGGTGTTGAACACTGATGTCATGCTGTCGATGATGATGATGATGACACATTATTGCACCGAAAGTGCACCTGGCCTTTATTAGAGAGTGACCTCTTGTCCGCAGGTAAGAAATGGGCCGTCGATGTCTGCGACCGTTGTCGCAGACTCTCTCCGTTACCACAGGGAGTATGACAAGATAGTCTGCTATCGGCGTCTCTCCAGAAAACAATCAGAAGCACCTCATTAAGGGTAGACTAAGGGCAATGTTTAGAGGATAACCAACACATACGGCTGCATACGGAGCACAAGGATCTGGGTAGGTTTGGGCTTTATATACTAAATCCAAACCAATTCTGCTAACAACTTCACCAAAATCAGCACACAGTCACGCGTCAACTCGGCTGATCTAAAACCACCCTTCAAACGTCTACGCGTTCCATTCGATTCACGGTGGATTGCGCTCGGTCTCGGCCATCCAAGACTGTCTGTGGCTCGCAGTTCCCACTTCTATTGTTTTTCGGGCCGAGTCTATGTCCTACTCTTGCTGAGTCTTTGAACGGTCTCGATATCCATTCTTGATCGTCTGCTTAGTCTCTGGTATGAAGTTCCCCGGTTGGCTGCTCTATATAGACCTTGATTCAACCATTGCATTTGATTTTATAAACGCAGTCTCTGATTTCAGTTGCTCAGGATTTATCGCTCGATTTTACCAATGCAAAACCCAGAGTGTTTTCACTTTGAAACGCCGTAGTTAGGACCCTTCAGATGTATCTACTCCATATTAGGTCTGGCGACTTCTAACAGTACTCTCCTTGATTGATGCTTGGTCAAAGTAGCTGGACACACATCATCTCGCAGTCTATTGTTCCATCAAATTCTTTTATGGATAGAGACCTTGCTCCACAGACTAATAAAGAGACAGGACTAGCGAGTGAATGGTGCCTTAGAATGGGCAGACGAATAGTTCCATACGGCACTAGCGTCAGTCTGTTTCTAGTGAGCAGTAACGCCTAGTTTTCTACCAGTTTTCTACTGTATTCTAGTGCACCAGCAATGGTCCTACCTCCATATTAAAACTGATATGGGGATTTGAGGTACTGGTAAAACTGACTGACAATATCGCATCTAACAATAACAGCTTCAAGAAGTTCGCCGAATGCCAGTATTTCGTTCTAACCTCGTCAGTTGAGTACTGGGAAGAGCCAATTTACACCACACACAAAAAGGAAATAAAATGGCTGGCGAAACGAACCAAAGCAACCCGCTATTCTATCTTCAAGTTAAATTGATGGCGCACGTCAAGGCCTTCTGTGTGCATAGACTCGTTCGATACTGACTGACCACTAAACGCTGACAGTTTCGAGTGATATGTCCGATATCACTGGTGGCAGATGGCCTGCACAGACTTCGTGATCGACTATTCCCGAGCTCCGAACTGCCTTGCAACAATCGATTGATTGGTCAGCTGATGGAGGCAGGCAAACTCAGGCTCGGTAACGCGCCTCATTGATCGCAAAGCACATCCACCACCATAATGACTCAAGGACGCCGTTCCGAGTTTTATTTCGAAATCTCAGTCTGAAACGGTTAGCGTTTGGAGAGGCAATGCTGATCGATCAACCTCGATGAAGTTTATGAAAACAAAAGACCACGACACGCACCATCAGTGTAACTTGGCGCTAGAATGGTGAAGCGGATTGGTTTACTACTGTCCATTATTTATTCCGTCTCTTTTATGCTACACGATGCCTAGTTTTTGTGTACAGATAAAAAAACGAAAGCGAACTTTGTCTTGCTGCCGAAATTGTTTAACCGACCAAAGGGAAACATCGACTTACATGTTTTTATTCCGTCTAATCCACGATAAACTAGTTAATTGCACAGCACCGAGATATTTTCTGGACATGGTTGCACATGCCAGGTAGGCCAAAGGGGAGCAGTCAGACCAAGAGCAGCGAGACCCCGTACTACGAGTAATCGTGCTACGAGGCGGTCTGGGGGTAAAGTCGCACTGTCCTCTGCGATAGGAGTGTGAAGGCAGTAAGGTGTTTCCCCAAGGCGACTAGCATGTCCATATTTATGGAAGCAGCGATGCTACCTTCCCCCGGGAAGGACGGGTTAGAAAAGATCGGCCCTAAAAACCACACTTCGATCGCCCAACAGTTGGCCGTGACCGCCAGCGCATTATTCAATACGGTCGAAATACTTTTAAAACCAAACAGTCCGGTGCTGCTCAAAAGGCACCTGATGTGCGCAGCCGCATCAGGAATGAGACAGTAATGTCTTATTCCCTACACCCTCGGGTTAGGCCAACCTCTGCAGTCGAGCACGTCAGACAACTGAGTCATCGGCTCTGGGCAGGGTCCCGAAAGAAAACCCTACTGTCCGCTGCCTCGCAGGTCCGACTTTTGAGTCAGAGACTAGGGGCAGGGTCCCCGAACAAAGCCTTACATCCTCCCACTGTCTCGTGGGTCAGACTTTTGAGTCAAGGGCTCAAGGTGGGATACCTCAACCAAGCCCCCCTCCTCGGCCTGGGCAACCGGGAAGTATCATTTCCCCGCGCAGTTGGGTGTCCACAGATGTCCCTTCCCACCACACTAGCAAACGTCGCTGGGTCATTTGACCATTAGCTATCTGACCAAAGGGCCTTATGCTCCTCGCTGCCTATTAACAATAAACAAAATAACACCTTTCTAAATCCACCAGATCCTTTCTATATAGGAGCTTTTAACGTCCGTACTCTATGTCAAATTGGCAAATGGGCAATGCTTGCTGAAATCTTATACTCCCTTAAAGTTGATGTATGCTGTGTCTCCGAAACATGCATACAAGACCCAAGCGTGAGTATGCATCTCAGAACGCCAAGGATGAACTCAGTTCCTTGACGTTTCTCCCTCCGTGTGTCCGGGGATACAGGAGCGAAGTCGTGGAATCTATGGCGTGGGAGTTGCACTCAGCCCCAGAGCTGAAGGCGCTTTGCTGGATTGGATCCCAATGAACATTCGCCTTTACGCCGTCCGCTTATCCAGTTCAATCAAGCTGAATGCCTCTCAAGATAAAAAGCGGTACCTGTTTGTAGTGTCGGCTTTTGCCCCAACGGACTGCAGTTCTGACGTTAAGGATACTTTCTATCGAGAGCTATTCGGGCTCATTCATCAAGCAAGAAGCACTGACACTGTGGTCTTTGCGGGAGATATGAATGCTCAAGTAGGTCGTCTGAGCTCCTTGGAGTCACATTTGGGCGGTCGATTCGGAGTCAGTGCCCGCCTCACAGACAATGGATAGGGACTCCTCCAGTTATATGCTGATCATAACTGTTTCTGACCAGTACGAACTCTCAGCATAAGCGCTCGCATCACGTAAGCTGGCGGCCACCAACTGTAAATCAACCGTGGACCCAGTTGGACCACATGGCCATCAGCCACCGATGGCGATCCACAATTCAAGACTGCCGTTCCTTCTGGGGCACACCACTTGATTCCGATCACGCCTTAGTGCGTGCACGCCTGACAGTTCGCTTCCCTTCAGATCCTCGTAGGTCAGCAAGAAGCATGCCAATCCACCATTTTCGAAGAACCACCATAGCTCAACAGTATCGATCTGAGTTAGCCCAACAACTCTCCACAGTAAACCAATACTGTGGTGTCAGTGAGCATGTGGAGGAAGCGTGGCAAAGTGTGAAAGGAGCTGTGTTAGCGGCGTTCAGTGCTGTCTGTCCGACCTCTCCGATTCGACCAAAAGACCACTGG
The DNA here is from genome assembly GCA_004794785.1 of Opisthorchis felineus. Lineage (NCBI taxonomy): Eukaryota > Metazoa > Platyhelminthes > Trematoda > Opisthorchiida > Opisthorchiidae > Opisthorchis > Opisthorchis felineus. The sequence continues at coordinate 265,839 of SJOL01006634.1, forward strand.
ATGTCAGCGAGATCGCTATCCATGATTGACGCCAGGAAATCCATACAAGCAGGCAACTAGTACGACAACGCACGCAAGACCCTCAAACGCCAAATAGTGAAGAGTCTAAGAAAAAACCGAGAGTTTTTGTGGGTATCGAAAGATCGGGAGATGGAGGAGGCATTTGCTACCGGAAACAGCCGTGCCCTATACCAAAAGATACGATCGACTGGTTCTAGGAAAGCAGCGGCCGGTGAAACGACGGTAACCCATTAATTCGCTTGCAAAAACGTCGACTGGAAAAAGGGCCGAACAGTTCGAAGAACAGTTTGGCTGGCCTCCTGCTGCCCAGCCTGTGGAGATAGTGTATGCGGGCGAATGGAATGTATACCTTGATCGCCCATCGGAAGAAGAAATAAAGTATGAAATATCCGTACTAAAACGTGAGAAGGCACCAGGACCGGACGGTCTGTATAAAGACCTCTTCAAAGAAGGCGAAGAATCCCTGGTGACCCATCTGACAAAGCTTATTGGTGCTATATGGAACGAAGAGAGGGTGTCTGCAGAATGGGGCATGTCGACAGTTATCCCTATCTTCAAAAAGGGTACGCGGACGCTGTGTGAAAACCACCGTGGCATCAGCCTGGTAGCTGTGGCATCGAAGGTGCTTTCTGGTCTTATCCTTCGAATTTCGACTAAACACAGGGAGAGACAGATCCGTGAAAACCAAGCTGGGTTCCGTCCTGCAAGAGGATGCATCGATCATATCTTCACATTCCGACAAATTCTGGAACAGCAACACTGCTTCCAGCAACCAACAATGGTTGTGTTCCTTGATCTGAAAGCTGCCTTTGACTCTGTGGACCGTCAGACACTATTGCAGTGTCTGTGTAGCAAAGGTGTCTCCCCCATAACTTCTTTACCCTCCTTAAGGCGCTGTACGCCAACTCCCGCGGCCGTGTGACGGTCTACGGGAAGCTTTCGCCTGAGGTCACCACATCAAGTGGTGTCAGACAAGGCTTCCTCTTCAACTTCGTCGTTGATACGATCATGGAAGACTCACTATCAGCCTCTAATGCGTGTGGGGTCGAAGTTCTCCCAGGGCGTCCGCTCACAGATATCGAGTACGCAGACGACATAGCTCTTCCTAGATCTGACGAAGTGGTAATGTAAGCAATATTAAGTAATCTAAATAACTGGCATGCGCTTCACACCTGCAAAGTGTAAAGTGCTACTGCAAGACCGGGTGGGCTCGAACCCTAGCCTCATGCTTGCGCATGAGCCGATTGAGGTAGTAGATAAGTTTTTCTATCTGGGCACCTGTATCAGTCCAGGTGGTTTCGCGAAAGGTGTTATTTCCATCCGCATTGGGAAGGCCAGAGCACCTTTTGTGAACCTGCGTCACCTGTGGCATAGGCATGACATCAGCTTAACTGTCAATGGTCGATTTTACAATACTGCGGTGCGCTCCACATTACTATATGGACCAGAAACCTGGCTGCTGCGCGCCGAGGACGTCAAAAGACTTCCAGTGCTTGACCATCGATGTCTTCGGAGCATTGCCCCAGTCTGGTGGGAACACCGGATCAGTAATGCTGAAGTTCGTCGAATGGTTTTCGGAAGAAATAACTCGCCCACGATAGATAAACTGATCACTCTCCACAGGTTGTGCTGGCTTGGCCACGTGCTGCGTATGCCAGTCGACCGACTTCCTCGTAGGGTTCTTTTCGCACAACCACGTGAAGGGTGGAAACGAACCAGGTGAGGTCAAACGATGAATTGGCAGCGAAGTATAAAAGCCATTACCAGCAAACTCAGCTGCGCTGGTCACTGCCGTCTTCCTGGATGGGGACCCCGAGACGGGCCACATCAATGGTTAGAGACATTGTCAGACACGGCCCAGTCGCGCCCTCAATGGCGCTCGTGCATCTAAGCTATTGCCTACAATGCATAGCTCCCTTCCCCAAATCCCCACTTAACAGTCCTGTATTTACGCACCAATTTATCAGCTCCCGCCTTCAATGCGCATCTACCTATCCCACCTCCCCAAATTATCGGTGAAGGAAACTGTGGCAGCTACAACCACTGTACGACAAGTACGCGGTTTCTTGCAGCTGATAATGATGACCGAGATATTTTCAATGAATATTGTACTTCTATTCGAAATCCTCCATGGGGACAAGCGTAAATTACCAAGTCGGAAGCGATATTGGCGAGGTTCAGGCACGCGATCATACCTCTAGACATTTTATCTACAAAAGGCGTCCGCCCTGGCAACGTCCCCCGTCAATATCAACCTGTTGACTCCTAAATAAGCACAAATGGGAACAAAACCGTGGAACGGAGGCTGTTAGGTATGGTGCTCAATTCCAAGGTATTCCTGGTTAGGTCTGGGTAACCTGGTAGTATCCGCGATTTCTCCCGGTGGCACGCAAGCTATGCACCAAAAGGGTGTTGCAGCTGAACGATTGTTATTAGTTTTTACTAATCCTACCAGTTTGGACATCCTGACTGAAAACTTCTCGGAGGGAACCGATCGAATGCATTGCATTGTCCCAATAGGGTCGCATACGCTATCCAGCTGAGGCATGTGGACCAAGACAGACGCAGTGCTATGCTGACGTCGTTTCGTGTGCAACCTTGGTCATTAACACATAATGATCAATTCGTATCGACGTTTGTTGTCCGATGGTAGTCACCACTAGCCATGTTTGTGTGCTTTGATCGGCCAATGAAAACCTGAGCTGCACCATAAGTGAACTGAAGGTGAGACAGGAGCACACCCAATTCCGAAATTTCACACAACGACAAGCGCGCTGTCTCCGGCGCCGTATGGCCGTCAGATGATTACGTGAGTCATTGCGATTTGTGTGCGTGTGTATGCTAAAAAGGACGCATTCGAAAGCAAGTCACGTGAGTTTTCGATAGGTCACACACAGTAACAAAGCACGCACCCGCACTATTACCATAAGTCACCGACAGACTTATAAGGAGATACCAGTTGGTTTTAAACACTGGAATGATTTGCGGGCGGTTAAATCAGTCAATGTCCGATTATGTGGTCTCGGAGTCTCAACCGCTGACCCCGCAGACAAGTTGAAAACAAATTATTCATTTTAGTGTAAAGCGGGAGCGTGGCTGCTTGTGCACACAATGGAACGATCACATCATGGAATGCCACATGAAGTGAAATATGAGTTTGGAATCGAACGATGACGGCTCACGTGCGTACAGGACAAACGGCACGCTTGCTCACCGCTTTCGGGAGAAGCTATGTTTAGTGTGTGTGAACAATACTCACTAGCTGGGTGACGTCTTTTACACGTTAGGTGACCCTCTAGTCTGCAGAACCCACTTTGCCCAGCTATGTACTGTGTGAAAACGATCGAAAGACGGACTGTCTATAACCTGAAAAACAAGCATGAAAGATTTGTGCAGTAAACTCATTCGGATAGCCATATACGGCATCTATGGATGAGAACCTCGGGATACACACCAATAGCTATTGGCACTGACGAATACACATCAGTCAGGCAAACAGTGGCGCTCTTACATCAAAACTATTGCTTTCAGGACATAGCTATCTAGTTTACTATTTCAACATGCAACCTGAACAACTCAGCATCAAGTAACCGCTTCCAACTTTTGGATATTCCTTTTCTATCCACCCAGTTATTCGTGAAGGACTGTAACAACTGTAATAACGGTAATGCCTCAGCTCAGTTCTCGGTCTGAACCCTCCAGACTAGCGTTTTCGTCAAAAGAACCACCAAAGGTGCACAGCGAGTAATAAACGCCCAAAACCAGGTCAAAAGTACATGTGCAGGGCGTCGGATATAAAATGTATGCGGTGGTACCATTCTGGAAATTCCGACGCCCTCCAAACGCACCATTGGCAACCGGCATTCAGCGGATACTGGACAATGACTGGCTGCCGGACCCCCACTTATGGCCAATCAGACTTCGGCTTGGTGCTGGACGGCAAGCGGCCCGATCTTCTGGACAATCGCGTGGGGGATAGGCTTCTTGGTAGTAGCAGCGCCCAACTGCGAGCGATAAATCGGTTTCGGTACGGGATTCCACCTACCACAACTGAAACAAACGCACTCTTCGTACACGCTTTACAGCCGAATAACTACGATAAACGTATAGTTATTAGGGTGATTAAAGCACTGCTGGCTGCAATAGGAGCTACGCCTTCTTCGGCTTTCGCTCGAAAAGGAGCATTGCAACGGGACTCTACTCAGCACCAGACACGCTTGATTATTTAGATTAGTTCACCTCTGATGGAGGAAACAATTGAGATTGATTCGATGCGTGTTGACCTCTGGTGCTTTGTGTCAACTGATTTAATACACGATATGAAGCGAAACTGGCGCACGCCGATCCACTGAGTGCGAAATCAGGGCTGTGAATCACTTTCGAGCTTTTAAAATCGGCTGCCTTACGCGGGACAGATTAGATATATTAATTCGCTCTGTGGTTCGGTTAGCTTTCTGCGTGCACAAGGCTTCCAGGTAATCTGGATTTAACGGAGCACCGTGTTGTATAACCGGAATGTATCTAGATAACCCAGTCCTCTCAGATCCTTCGGAAGAGTCTAGGGCATCACATCGACAAAACTTAGGACCAAATCGCTGGGACTTTTGGGTTGTCACCCCTTGTTGATCCTCGCGCTGTTGGTGACGTGTTCCATTGAAACACTCCGTACTCCATCCACTGCTAATCGCACGAAGCCAAACAATCAAATTTCTACACGCATGAGAGGGCCACACAATAATGTAGATAACTGGTGCTGATGGAATCCTCGCTGTGTTCAGTTGCAAAGTGAGATCTGTGCGATATTTATTTCTTAAATTCAACATAAGCTCACGTACACAGTGGGTCCCCAATTCCTGGTGATTCCGGGCAGCTTGTCCACAATTGCTCCCAAACGTTTATCGTACTCTTGGAGCTACAGTAGCACTATATACAGCAGCGGCAATCCGTCCGAGCAAGCCCAAGAGCTCAACGGAACAACGAAACACGAGAACCAACCAGTATACACTTGAGGATAAAACAAATACACTAGAATTTCTCCAACCGTTAGACTATACCCACGTAGTTTTTGAACATTTCAACCAGAAGGCACATTTATCCACCTAACATTGGAAAAATACTTGTTCCAGATACAATAGCAAGATGTGCGGAAATCAACGTTGGAATCATCCTATCTGGACGCACATTGAAAAGGAAATCGAAAATAGGCTAGCCAGCGAGGTCACAAAGGCACGAAGTAAGAGTGTGTACTTCAAGCACGACTTGCTTTCCAAGGAATACGGACAGCCAGCAATTATGACGATCGCTCAAGTAAAAGGCAGACCACGAACGTAGGTTGACACCTCTTATAAATTGTAACAAAAGCAAAACTTCAGGCCCATGCCCACCCCGTGTTATGAACTTTTAAACATAAGAACAGTTGGAAATGAAGCGACATAGAGCAGCGACGTCTTCGCACACCGTATCAGTGATAGGGTCGCATTTTAAAGTAGAAACAAGAGGCCGTCTGTTGGCTCCATCTCAACCCGAAATCAGCAACGAGAAAAGGTTTATTCATCCATTTTTTGCCGGCGACGATCAAAGACAGCGGCCGAAGCAATGATATGAGTGGAAAACTTGGCTGTACCATTCAGTAAGTTGAGTTTCTACGAGGTCGAAGTGGAGAAAGGTTACCACACAAAAGCAAAAGATGAGATTACCATTAACTTCCGGCAGGATGGTCGGAATCCGAACCCCTGTTAATGAGAATATGGACCTTTCGACTGTTTTTAATAGTCCGACGGTTCACAAACCCAACATTACCCTGAACAGACATCCGAGAAACATTGTTTTTGAATATTGGACTGACCATCAGGAAGATCCCAATGCAGTTTCATTTCAATCAGAATTTCTTCCGGTAACTGAATTTAACCTAGGCTGTAAGCCGAGAAGCACTGTACATCTGTTTCATCCTAATTGAGAATCATCAACTGTGTGCACATCACCAACTTCCAGAGAGATTCGAACCCCTCCGGGTACCGTACAGCCATGAATGGGCAGTGCGATCAACTCACACCTAGACAGGATATAGCGTCACTAATCTTTCAGTCAGGGAATTCACATCACGTGGTTACGTGTCGACTGGGTCCTGGAGTCAAGATTCCTTAGATGGAAGAAATTCATCTTTCTGAGAAGGTGTCGCTCGATCAGTCAGTCAACACGTGATTAAGCTGTGTGAATCGTGTGACTGAGGAATGAATGGCATTATACCCTGTCCAACTACGAGTTAGTCATACTGCTGATCAGCCGCTGGTGGCCAAACGATCTAATTCCGACCACTAGCCAGGAGGTCGCGAGTTCGAATCTCTCTGTGGATTCGTGAGGTGCACACTGCCGATGATTTCCAGCAGTGATGAGACAGCTGTACATGCACAGATGTCGTTTCTGTACAGATTGATCTCACCTACAAAACGAAACCTCAGTTGGAAATTCCAGATCTCTCCACACCATTAACATAACGTTCGATTTGTTTCACGTAAAAGAGTCATAATACAAAACTGGGTATTCCCAAAACGGAAGAAATCGCGGCAGTACGAAAGTTAAGGAACGCTGACGGAGATGCAGAATAAAGCCCTGTGGTTAATAAAATACGGATGATTTACCTTCCTAGAAGATATCATTTGATAAGCACTTTGAGTAGCAATGAACGGTTACATTTTTTGTAATTTTCGGTGTGACTAGGCGTTGATTAATTCGGGCAAATAGCTGGCTCTAGTGGTCATAGTGCATTACTACCAGCTCCGTAAACTGGCCAGCGGACACAGAGTCAACAGAAAACAATCTAAAAATACTAAGCATGGGACCACTGGCCGATCACATCAATCGAATATCATTGAATATTACCAAATCTCTTCACCTTAATATAAAACAATAAGCAGCTCAGAGGAAGGATACTTTCACTGGATGTGTGAAACTTCCTTCTGAGAAGTCGTCAGTCGAGGAGTCAGTCAATCTGTGACCCCGTGATGCGGTTTCTGTGACTGAAGGATGAGTGGTGCTATGTCCTGTCCAACTAAGAGCTAATCACACTACTGATAAGCCGCTCGTGGCCAGACGGTTAAGTGTTCAACCACTGGCCGGAAGGTCGCGCGTTCGAAACTGTTTCGTGAGATGTGCACTGCTGATGATTCCCAACAAGGATGAAACAGCTGTACAGTGCTTCTCGGCTTGTCAACATGGATCGGCTTCACTGACAGGATGAAATTCAAACAGCGTTACTAGACGTTGGAAGATGGGCCTGATATGGCCGCTTTAATGGACGGACACGGGGTACAAATGAACCAACCGTGCTTCACAGGGAGCTTAGAGAACCATATCTACTAACGCCTGTGTGTTAGGAACATCCGGATACTCGGAAAGTGAGTGGAAATAGTTCCGATTACGGAGGTGTTCTACAACTCATTTGCGAGGTATTTTGCAGCTCATATTGTTCGAAGTGGGTGGTAGAAAGGTACATCATGTACACTGGGTAACGGGGAATGGAAGTGCCAACCGGAACACGTTTCAAGCACTACTGTATTGAAGAAATCTACATTTCATTGCCCTCCTCACCTCCCCGTTCAAAACGGCTTCCGATTGGTTTGAATTTCAAGTAGAGTTATGCTAATGCATCCGCAAAACAGCAAATTTGTACAGTTCAGTGAATTTTAGCGTTTCAGGAGCGGATTTTAGGTGGTAGCCCTCACGAGGGACACAGAAGGGTAGGAGGCTGAGGTATTAGGGTAGCGGTTGGGAACTGATAACGAATACCTCTCATGCGTTAGTAATTACGTAGGACAAAATAACGTGAAACTACAAAGTTGAAATGCACAGCAGCCTCGAAGCCAGCGTTTTACCTGGAGTCACCTACGTCATTTTGTGTCTTTTTTTGTCTCTATACAAACATTTTGGAGCATGTTTCTTGCCTACGAATAGCAGTCAGCTTTGCAGCTAATCCACACGTATTGGCAATCTGCATAAAAAGATACATACGAAAAAAATCACAGTCGAACCTGCGAACGAACATGAAATTTCCTTTCTCCGCCATGTTGAGAAGCCTTGAACTAACGGAACAAAACTGCAGCAGCCAGGAACAAATAAGGCGTTTTAGAGTAGCGTGCCGGGAAGGTTCGTGAGTAAGCAGTATTTGTTCCGTCATACAAGTACTTAGATGCCAGCGTTCGGGTGAATAGTCCAACACCCACGCCATCTGAGTTTAAAAAAGTAGTTTATACGGATACTAGACCTATATGTCTCCAAAGTGACATCCAATTCGCCGCACGATTTCCCCATCGCCCATGCGTACCAGTCTCGTTTGAGTCCGGATAAAACAAGGCAGGTGTACGCCACTGTTTCAGATGAGTATCATCATTGGTGGCTGAAAAGTATGGTGAAGGTCATATCCAAAAAGGGCTAAGAATGGCGGAAAGCCGACAGGGAACTTACTCATTCGTGGCGCAGCCTGAGTTGAATTTCGGTCCTGGTCAAGCGCGTAATCGACTACCTGATTATGATGGTGGTTGTACGGCCGCTATTGAAAGGAAATCAAAGAAAACAATGGTCAGTCAAAAATGCATGAGATCAAACAACAAAAACTGGACACGTGATCAGAATTGAGCGACCCCTATTCGGTTCTGAAGACCAACATCTGAAAATGGCTTTATTGTTTGTCTTTTTAGCAAGTGAACTAATTTTCAGGAATGTCTACCTCTAATCAAGTTCCAGTATAGATCACTGGCTGGCTGACCTAAGTTTAGTCAAAGCTCAAAGTTGAGTTCGTTTACCTCAATCCACGAACTATTTGATCCTGTGTGGGTTACTCAGATTGCCTTACCCTTGTCAACTGGCAAACTACATGGACAGGTATTCCAGCTGACGTTTCAGCTATGCCTTTTGTCCAGTTTTACGATCTTGTTTAGGATTCATAGCCAACCTATTAGCATCCTCATGCAACATATTATGCTGAGTCGCCATGGTTACCGATTCATGTGGGTTGCCATTCTCCGCAGGGTACGAATGCCTCTATGTTGTATGGTAATTCGTGGAACGCAGGATTTATTCTCTTTTATGGACATCTAGTTGGTTTACAAAAGGGTAGAACTGATAAACGAAAAACCCCACATTGTTTGCTAGCTTGTTGCTTTCTTAAGTTGTATGATAGGTATTGCCAATCTATTATTTCGTAAATACTGAAGAACATCTTGAATTTCCCCAGGGAGTGAAGGCTGCCCTATGAAGCGTAATAGAATTCCGTCACGAAAATGTAGTTTAACAGTTCACCTTCACCCAACACCTGACCAATTTGAGCACACGTGTCAGGAGAGGATGACGTCATCTTTTGGGTGGTGCACATCTAAAGATTGACTCACGAACCAAGCAGAATAATCAAGTGGTAAGCAAAATGAAAACAAACGTCAGCACAAATAGTTGTGAATGTGATTGTTTACACAGGCCTCCTTGCGTAAATAGCATGAAGCATTAGACTCATATTTCTCCCTAAGAGAGAACAAACTCCCAGTCAAGACACATTCACTTCCGTTCCGTGAGACTGACTTTAACGACAAGACAAAGACCACTTCGTTGCGCAAAACACTGTCCCAAAGAGGGACCAGGGTGCGAAATTCCTGCAGTGGGTTTGTATGCAGCTCTACATCAATTAAGGGTTTGAACCATGGCATGAATAGAACACTGTTCTTTCTGAGCGAATGGGAGTCCAATGACGTCTGCATACCTCCTTCTGTAAGAACCATCTTTCAAAGGAGACCAGATGTGGTTGGTCGCTTGTGAGCTATTCAAACAGTCAGGTCCCTCCAGAAGGATACCAAGTACGAAATGAAATCACCTTTGGTGAGTCTTTATGGTTGGGACAACGCTACAACACTTTCTTGCTCCAGGAAGGTGACCTGAAAAATCCATGAAAAGCGACCTTTTCCAAAAGGTTCCAGTATTAAAGTGATAGAGTTGCATACCTATTATCTCAAAGGAGCAACTTTAAGGATCTGGTCAAAAACAGTTTATTTTACTAGTTGGTCTCTTCCTGGGGTAGAACGTACTACGGAAATACTTTTCATTGGTTAAACAAAGTGGTATTTTGACGGCGGATCCCCACAGAGAGATGGACGGTCAAGATTTTACAACCATGACCTCGGTCTCTGGAGATAGGCACAATACATAAACTCGAAAAAGAGTATCAGTCGATGAGACCACATTGTGTACACCATTTGTCAGTAGAACTGTGTAGCCATCATCATCACGGACAGCAGTGGACAAGTCATGGATGCTTAACTGATGCTTGCCATACAATTGTTTAGGAAGAAGAGAAATAGCAGGAATCAAGGACGTATGCAAAACTTTCCAAAACTGCATCACGGGATTGACGTAACGTTCCCCAACACAAGCCAGGTACACAACGACAGACTAGCGTTAGCCAGGCAGTCAGACTATGAAGTGGCTGCACATGACCTCCATATTACGGTTGCCCTCAATGAACAGAAGGCCAACATCGGAGTGCTTACAGCGGCGCACAAACCTGGTCCTAAACAAGAGTCTCGGAGAGAATTTCCATTGGCGTTCATAAGGTGATGTCTTAATGGCGGTCCCCGTGGATGCTAAAAGTGATATTTACAGGGATTGTTTGTTGCACTGCAGCTATTATAAAAGAGCGTCACAAAAGTGATGCGCTAATTTCAGTGTATTACGGAAATTTGAGGTGCATACATAATTATTTTCCCATGCGGTCGATAGGTGTTCCTCCCGCCAACTAAAGGCAGTTTTGGCTGCGCCCTGCTCACTATATATATATATATATATATATATATATATATTCGACAAAATACCATTGAGATATGACACAATATCAGTCGAAGGCCTACTGGTGGTTGGTTGAAAATTGACAGAAGAAAGCAGTCACGTGACCCCATCAACTGGCTACCTAAATACATGAGCGCCACCGCCTCCATGAACCTCTTTGAACGTAAATATCAGAATGGTAAATTCATATACTAATAATAACAAGAAAGGAAAACGACGTCTCTGTCAACCTAGTATGTGATGCGAGGGACCACCAACCCTAAAGGGAGGCTGAATACTACCTTTTCACGTGGTGGCCGCCTAGGACGGTAACTGATATCTGGTTACTCCAACAGATACAGCAGTTGAGCCCAAACTAGAATCCAACTAGTAAAAAGTTCATCTCCAATTTGTGGATATTACCACTTAAAGTCGAGTCATCGGATGTGAAACACTAGCCGTGCAGCAAGTGGAATAGGGCCGAGGAAAATGGACGGAATGGAACAAAATTTTCAACGGGGCGTGGCAACATGAGGCACACGAATGGCTGCACTTGGCAAACGTTGGCTCTATGCTGCGACCGTACGCGAACATTAGGTAGGAGCAAACACCACTGAAGACTTACAGTGTCTGACGATTGTGAATTCGGACCTTGTGAGAGGGGTGGCAGCTGAGGAGAGTGAATTGTTTGTAGAGAGTGACCTTTGGTGCGATAGAAATCTTGTCGGTATGTAGCCTGAAAACAGGTAGGAAAGGACAAAAATATTGTGATTCCGGTAACGGCCGTAAAAAGTTAGATCATCCCCAGTTTAACGACAGGACAAATGCTGACGAAGACTCGAATTGGTGTATCTTATGGAAGGGCTCAAACCAGTATGGATTTGACCAGTTTTAAAATTCAACGGCCCGGATAAAACTCCGAAAAGTACCCTGGTATGCACGAGGAAGCTAAAGTAGTAAGAAGTCTATTCTCATTGACCACAAGTGTGCCAATCCAGAAAGAAGGCACAATCTGTCCGATGCCGCGTCGTCCCGCAGTCGTTCTTGAAAAAAAAAAACATAATTCTATAACTACCCTGTTTCGCTGAAAACCACGTCTATTGGTCTGTTGAATCTGAATCTAAAACAAACAAACAAAACTCTGTATTTTCGTAGTCGGAACGATAAAAAATTTAAACTGCGCATCTCGGCGAACATGAATAAACATCCACCCGATTCGAGAAATTGACTCCTGACCTTTGATCGGTGCACAGCAATTGAAAAGACAAACACGAGGCACAAAAGGGCTCTCACCTGTGACACCTACATGTAAGTTGTGCCACATGTCATGCGCACCTGAGTGTAGGTGCCAAACTGGCACATTGTAGATAGTGAACAGGTGCAACTAAAAACCACTGAAAGCCTGTTGAACACATCTGTGATAAAGTTTAAGAGTGTAGTCACATCCGAAGCACAGAATGTTCATCTAGACGTAATACACTATTCATTAGGTAACTGGAAACAGTCCGAACGTCTGATTTTCACTGGTTAGCAGCCGAAACTTCCCACCTTCTTCCTATATGACATACCTAGGTAGAAACAAAAGGTGCTCAGAAGTGCCATGGTCTGCACAGCTTAAATCGTTTGTAGTTCGATCTGAAATTTGAGACAGTTCAGTTCAGTTTTTCAGCAAAAAAAAACTATGTGCCGAAGTACAGTGGTTCCAGCTGCTACAGCCCTGACGGCCCGACGTTAAACCGGATTCTGACTGAGTAAATTATTGTCATTAGTGGATATAATCTGACGACTTGAAAATTCCTCTCATTCACTTAGAACTTCGTCCGCTTGTCCACTTCCACTGGTTTTGTCTAGCTTGCCACGACCTTCATATCCGGCACAGATTTTACTGTAATGCTCGTCCCACCCATTTCGGTACGCTTGCATGTGTGTCGGTGCACCGGCTTAATCAACCACGTTCATTTTCCGTCTGCTCGACCTGTTCCTTGCTGTCCTGCGGTGACACCTGAGTCGCACCATCAAATCATAAGAGTGAACTCGGATAGGACAACCAGCAACCTACACTGCTGAGCCGCCATTTCGCTCGCCGGTATCTAGTGGGCAGAAAATGACACTGCACTGTGCCAGCGACCATGGTTTGTCCCACGAAAGTGGACGGTTGAGACCAGTCGCATACATTTGCTCACTCGTCTGTAATGCAAATTTTCCAGGTGAGCTGAGACACCAGGACCTGACGTTCATAGCGAAAACTATCTCACCATCGCTATTTTTACCAGCCTGCACGGAGGTCATGCAGCGCAGTTCATAGGTCCCACCAAGAGTGAAATGTTGAACGAAGCATCCATTCGCATCCTCATTCAGTGTTAACGGGAGGCTCAAACGAGGCTCGAATGAATCTCTCGCCAATCGCGTGATTAAAGGAAAGGCTGTATCGAGATTCGGTAGGGCTACTATTCGAGATACCGAAACACGGTTCATTATTAGTGATATGGGAAAACGGATGAGAGCAGTCCAACACTTCACTACCAGCTTCGCCCTGTGAAGGTCACATCAGGTGACAAACTGGTACTTTATGTTGGACAGAACACATAACGGTTACTTCGAAACCTACTTGCATGTTGTATTCGTCATGACAAACAGCCCAGTGGACAGTGAGCGTAAACAGGAAGGAAAACGAAAACAGTATGAGAATAACAAACCGGGAATTCGATTCCTCAACAAAACACCCCAGGGCGTGTCCCAAATTTCAAACACAACATCCTGTCCGGATCGCCTTACTTAAATGATACCGGCCCGAAGATTTGTTCGACAACAATGTGACTCAGAAATCTAAACTGCTGGTCCACCAGTTGACCAACTCGTGCTGGCAGCATGCATAAATCATCAAGGTAGACCAGTCGTTAGCTAACATGTAGACTGTACATCACAGTAACGATTGGCCGCCGGTGTTGTCCGTCACTTTCGCGTTGAATACATCAGACACCGGTAATCTCAGTTTGATCCCATGACTGAACATTTACTCAGCACTCTGACCTCTGCTTACGCTGTGTCGGAGCATGCCACTGGATACAATATGCAAACCAGTGTTCGTGGTTATGTCGGCTCTCTTCAGCAGCTATATTCTACGGACTGTTGATGAGGAAACACCCGGTGAAGGAGCTGTCACAAAGCTAGATCAACACGCAACTTATTCGACGTATAAGGTCGGTGGGTCGACTTGCCCAAAAGGACCACGGAAAACAAGGGCCTCCAAAGGAAATGAGACGAGTACTAATACTGATATCCAGAATGAACCACGTTACGTCCCGACGAGGAATATACGGCGTAGTGGCCGCTATCTTTCTCACAGTGAAGCAAAATGGGATGCTCTCGAGGTACTTAAGTCCCTCAACGTACACATATTGCTGTGGATTGTTGCTGAAGCACACAGGTAGACAAAATGTACCACCACAGTTTGTAGGATACTGAAACCGTCATGAGAAAATCAACCTTCAACAATCGAAATGTTGTTTTTAACTCCACTCCGTTAAATGTGGCCTCAGGTTAACTTCGGAATGTCACTGTTTGTCTCTGCCTACGTACGGAGTCAACACAAACCCCAAAACAGCAAACAGATCGCCTAAGGGTATGCTAAACTGCAGGCACTTAGAGTGGTGAAGCTGTGAGTCGCTGTTCCCGTCAGGGAGGACGATGATCATCAAACCGGACAGAACGAAACGCAGCTGAGAATATCAGTATAGAAGATACCAACAAAAAGAGTATTAAGACAGCAGACTGGTGACTTCCACTTAACGAATTTACCGAACTCACATCACTTAGGACACGTGAGTTCTGAGCGACCCGTTGCATTTCAGGCGTGTCTGCGATCACCGTGAATCGTTTCGGCTGAGGATAGTGGCTGAAAGACAGAAGGCATTACGTACATCAGTGCTGCGCAGGATGAAAATGAGTAGTACAGGAGGTCTAGACAAAATAATCTGAGGTTGAAAACCATGAGAATCTCCCTAGATGGGTACCTTCGTAGATAAAATTCAGTAAAAAACGGCGCGAGCTGTCACACTATGCACAAACAGAAAAAGCTCTCAACCTGTTTGGGTGAATTCGTGCAAAAGCTGATATGGAAAGGCCAGAAGCGGATGATCATGCATTCAAAACATACAGCACAAAGGTGTCGCTGTCGAGGCTACGTACCAACGCAGTGTTAAACCAAAACGCACTGCTGACTTACCGCACAGTTATGGTGTCACCTACGCTGATAACCACATTCAAACTACCCGGCTAAGCCAGCAGAACAAAAACTGTACATAAAAGTAGTGAAGTACACTCGTTCACATACCGGTTGGGTTTTCACGGGAGACTCACCTGAATCCCAGCAATTTTGGTTCAAGTAGAATATAAGGTTGAGGGAAACTTGGAGACTGCACCTACCTGATGAACCCCAAAAAGGGCGAAACCGGTCGTTGAATAACTTTCAGCAACCTTATAAGTAGTGTGTTGCGTCTACACAATGTACATAAAAGTAATGTTCGATAGCGGGCGGCTCAGGTAAGGATGTCTGGGTAACTGGAAGAGTGGCATTCATTGACGTGGAAATGAGACATGACAGATAGTGTTCTGAAGGTAAAACCCCCCATCGTGATGGGTAAAGAAGGCACAACATGAAAGAAAGCCAGTCATCTTCGAAATGCGTTACAGCATTTTCCGCGGCTAAAACCTGTGATACGCTTCGTAGTCCGTCGAGACAAACTTAACTTAAACACTTCTATTTGGATTGCCCTTCCCCTAATAAGTAACCTCCCAACATGCAATACCCATGTGAGAAGTATGATTTCAGTGAGACTAGAAATCTCTCCTATTAGGTATCCCGCAAGAAGCAGAAAACTTCCCGAGCACAATTACCCTCCAATTAGAAATGTTTTTATTGCAATATTAGCCAAGAGTGCTGCATCTTCTGATGACATTTGAGTACGGTTTACAACTGTGTCCCGTTTACAATTGTCAAAGCAAAACTGTAGAGAAGTAGCAGAGCAAAGCCTAAGTGTTTTACTGCTGGAAAGTGGCGGTTAACTTACCCATGCATATTTAGCTGTGGAACGAAACCGACCGGGCAGTATGCCTCACTCATTATGGCATGGATGACAGTGGCCCGCTAAAACTGACAAATAAACACACCAGAGGACTCGCCGATCTATCAGCATGGCGGTTGTACGAATTAATGGCCTAAAAGGTTTAGAAGTGATCCCATTGCTCAACAAAACTCCACTGAGCGTATCAGTAGAGTGTAAAGTTCGCATCAAGTGGAGGAGAGTGTATCCTATACCTGAAGGGCAGGTGTTTAAAGGAGGCATGTAGCGCTCCAACAACCCGTTGTATGCACGTGTGAGCAGAGCGCGACCGTGCGACTGAGTCGACCAGAAGTACATTCCTTGACGACTTCATGTAATTTACATGCACCATGGAAGAAGCCTGCATTATTCTGTTACCAGTCAGCCGAATCGGCAGTGCTTTCAGCTCACAAAAGGTGCTTTGGTTCTCTAGTAGTGAGCGTGTATGCCATCCAGTCACTAATGCTGAATGGCGCCCATCAGTGTGAACGGAAGCTTTATCCAAAAAGACAGTTTTTAAGGTTGGACATGATTCAGAAGAATGCGCATTACCTCAAGAACGACAAAATTCGGATAGGTAGTTGTAGGAGTAAAATGGGCTTCCACTTGGACTGCGCTTCAGAAGCTGAACTCGACCGGTAGTTCAACACGTAAGGCATTCACTCAACCAGAGTGGTATGGCCACAACTAATGAACTGAACACCGAGCATTTGCCTAAACATTTCGGGAATACAGTTAGAACAAAGCCTGCTTCCCTAAGGTAGGAGAAATCCGGGAAAACATAAGGCCGTCATGTGAGCGTCAGTTTAAGGATGAGGATGTGGGACAGACAGATTGTTCAACCTTAATGAATAAAAAGAGCTGTTTAAGTTTAATGAGAAGTGAGTCGAAACTCCTAGAGAAAGGAAGGTTACGGGATAATATAGGCATTTTGGGCTTGCTCCACCTCAGATTCGAAGGAATAAAAACCCAATTCAAAGACAAGCGCAAAATATAGAAGATAAGAGGGTACTTACGCAGAACAATAAGGTTTCTTGTCGTAACCCCGGTAGTTTTGCATATTTAAAGCCATCCCACACTTCTCGCAACGGAAACACTTTCGATGCCAAACCTACAAGGAAACGGGGAACAATGTCGGGAAACACGTAGAGGAAGAATGAGTAACTTGTTGCTGCAAATTTACAAGCATGATTAGTTAGTACAAAGAGCAATTTCTGGATTTCCACATTTCGTGAGGTGTACACTCAGCACAAAAACATGAAGAATTCAGAAACGCATAAGCAAATAGTGGCCTTGTCTGATCTCGTATCAAGGTCTCAAACGTTTCGCACACCACTGGTGGAAGCTGAATAGGAGTAGCTCACACGTACTAGCGCACTGACGTACACGATATTATGAACTCTCAGGAGACCGTCTGGTGCTAAAGGTGCTACCTAGCGTTTCAGTGGTTCCGAACTGGCTTTGAGACACTACCTGTGGCGACAAAAGCCCTAAGAGATCGCAGGAATTCCACATCCGCATGATCTGACCCAGCGTTTTCCACTTAGCACGGGTATAGAATTGTAAAGGCTGCAACAGATAACCCTTCCAAATCAGTCAGGTTTCACCAATGTCCCAATTTCTATCAATCCAGAGTGCATACCCTATTACTTACGTAAAATATCTGGTTTGAAAACTTCCGGAAAGCTCTCTTGGTCTATTCGCTCTAAACTGATAAATGCGAGTGCATCCAAGAGCTCACAAAGAAACTGATCCTTGCAGTGGTGACCACACCCTTGTGATGCACTGATCTATACTAAAAAATGTCCGTGTAACACTTGCAGTCGTTAGAGGCTTGATCAAAACAGTCTCCTGACCCTATATGTTGGAGGTTGAAAATATGTGGCGACTTTATATTGAAAACGTGCACCGGCATTTCCCATCAAACAAAGCTGCCTTGCGGAGTCAAGAGTTCTGCTTTAGGACCCTGCTCTAGACCCTCTTGTCT
This sequence comes from Opisthorchis felineus, assembly GCA_004794785.1. Lineage (NCBI taxonomy): Eukaryota > Metazoa > Platyhelminthes > Trematoda > Opisthorchiida > Opisthorchiidae > Opisthorchis > Opisthorchis felineus. The sequence goes on from SJOL01006634.1 coordinate 283,752, forward strand.
AGTTCTGGGTGCCCCACCAGTAACCCATCACAGCCATGATTCCTGCAAAACTGCCATGCCACATAGACTGTCGCGTGGTGCCATCAAGCGGGTCGTCTTACATGCTGGATATAGCAGCGCAAGTAAGCGAAAACAAACCACTGCTGACATCTCCCTTCTCTCTTTCACATACTTTCACTTCTCCCTCGTTCCACCCCATTAATAGCTCCTTGTAGGCCCATCCATCAGGACTGACGACTCCGTTCGTTTTGCATCGGCCTTGGCCGCAACATCTGCGTGTTGGCCGGCGCCGACAGCCTCAGGCATCTCGAAATCAATCTTCAAGGCTCGACACTCGGTCTCTCTGGCTGCTTTCAATGTTCGCATTCTGACTCAAGCAGGACATAAAGCTGATCTAGCTATCACACTGGACTCTTTGGATATTGATGCGTGCTGCGAATGGGAAACACAATCAGGGACTCATGCAGTGTCATTGACTTAAGTGTCCCATCACTCTCCACTAGTACATGGCTGCACACCTCTGGCGATTCAAAAACCACTGAGACTGAAGTCGCCATTGCTTAAGCCACCTGACTGAACGATCATACCCGTTGATAGCCGCCTTGTGCGGTTCGTCTAGCAACGCCTGTGAATGAATCTCACAAGCAGACACCTCAGTTAGCAACTGAGGGGCCTGCGGATACCAAAGTTAGACGAAATCATCATAATCGTTATCCGGACTCTCTTCCAACTGCATCGCAGTTGGATGACAATTGGTCCTGGGATGAGACCGCCATAACTTTAAACAGTACCGGGAGTTTTGCCTGTTGCACGTAGCTTCCAGGTTCGCTCAAGCACTGTATATCAGACAGAACAGCAACACTTCATCAACATCAACATCGTCGTCGAGAGCATGACATCAGTGTTCAATATTGATGCTTCGCTGCCATGATTTATTTGAAGGCCTTATTGTGAAGAAGAGAATAAGGGTGGGTCGGGGAGGGATTTAGTGCTAGCTTAATGCAATCATTCCGAGGCGCCGACACCTCCAGACACTTATTCAGGCAATCTGGATAGAAACTGATAACAAGAACGCCATTGACACCGATTAGCAGCCATATCATGCAGCGTCTCCAACCAGGCGCAGTGGGGATCTCGTGGTCCCCATCCTGGAAGGCGAGTAGCACCGACAGCACCGAAACGTTTCATCTCTTTCGTACTCCTCTGCCATGTCGCATCATCGCTGGATATTACGACACTTTTTGACGGTCAGTGGAATCACAATCAGAGTTCAGATTCAAAAAGACGATCATTGTTTTTCACTTAGTGTCTCCAGCGAAGCACAGAAAGGGTAACGTGGATCCTATTCTGGAAGGCGAACAGCACCGGCAGCACCCGAGCGTTTCGTAACATCTTCCACTGCGTTCTACCATGTCAAATTCTGTCCACTTGTAGTTTTCCGTCACATCAAATTGGATAAGGAAACTGAGCTCGTAACGGCGGGCGGTAACTCGGCATGCGTAACACATGATCGGACATCTTATCTTGCAGTACTGAAAGCACACCTTTATGGAATTGCTGCCTGCTTCAACAAAACCCCTGCCCTTATTACCTCATTGTGAATTCGCCAGTTCCATCTGATTGGAGTCATACTTCTGAGACATCGGTAGTCAAAGGTCTGAAGATATCTCAGACCTTCCCACGAAGTGGTCAAGTCCCACAGGCGTACAATAGAACTCGCAATAGAACACGCGTTCCTTGAAACCCGATGGTAGTCCTTTTTGACGCAGATTGGCAAATGCAGTTCTGGCCTTCGAGATTAATGTGTCCACTTCGTCTGTCAGACTAACGTCAGAGCCAATCCAATTTCCAAGATATGCGTAGTATGCCATGACTTCCAGTATCACTCCTCGAATTCTCGTAGGGAGGGGATGAGATGCCTCAGTGGTTAGAGCGCGAATTTACTGACCGGAATGTCCGTGGTTCGAACCCGACCTCTGCCTCTCGACTTCCCTGTCTAGGCTTGGGCAACCTGGCAGTATCCCAGCCCTACAGCTTTCTTCGGGTGGCATGGCAGCTAGGCGCCGAAAGGGTGTTACAGCTGAACGATTTATTTTTATTTTTATTTTATTCTCATAGGCATGTTCAAAGACCGTACGTCCTGCAGCATGCCTTTGCACTTTGTGGGCACGAAGCACATGAGTAAAGACTGGATGACCTTGGTCAGCATTTCAAGTAATGACTGCGCTTCCAGCTACCTTTCAAAAATGAGAACAATGTCTCCTGCATGTTTCGGGTCAACGAGGTTCCCGCTTGGAGAGATCCGGACAGTAACTGTTTTGGAAACCTTCCAATGTCCGTCTTTTTATCGCATCGGTAACGGAACGAAACAAAAATTGAGAATGTATATCCTTGATGGACACCACTGCTAGAAGGAAAGCTTTTAGAGAGCTCCCCATACATTGTCACGGGCCCAAAAGTATGTGAATAGAAGCGCATATTCAGGAACTTCTGGGGCATACTGTTACACAAGTCTGTTGAGAAGAACCAAAAGGTGGACAGGATGGAAGGCACTCTTGAGGTCAAGGAACATCAGGATTGTAGGACACCTATACGCATGCCGTTGCTCTAACAAGCAGTGGACTGTGAAGATGTGGTCCACACAGCCCCTTCCAGACCGGAATCCTGCTTGCTGCTCTCGGATTCCCTTTTCACGTCCCATTGTAAGACGATGCAAAATAAGCAGCACAAATCACCCATCTACAAGGCGTGTCAAGCTAATTACTGTGATTGCCATACTCACTGTGAGTATCCTTTTTGAAAATGGGCACCACTATCGACCCACCCGTTAGCTGGGACGGTCTGTTTCTCCCGGATGGAGACACATAAGTTAGTCAAGCACCTCCATCCATCTCAATCATTGAAAAGAGAGGGTGGGAGTACATCAGGACCAACAGTTCGTCAACAATGAGGGACAAAGGGAACTCGGTTATCTCCGGGGCCGGTGGGGGTTTCAAATTAACTTTCCGGGGCTGATTGCCCGTTTGGAATCCGACTGAGCAACTGCGGGTGACCAGTTGAATTGGTCTCAAAAGTGTTCAGCCCAACGATTCAGGAGCTCTTCGTCACGGATAAGCGAGGCGTTGCTATCAGTAGTTGTTCCGCTCACCAGAAGCATCTTTGGGCCCGTTAAGCGTATCAGCTTAAGCACACTCCGAGTTTATCGCCTCCTTCATCTCTTCAGCCTTCTGGATCCACCAAGCTTCTCATTCCGCGAAGATACTCTTTTCCACCTGAATTCTAACAGGTTATTGAGTGGTATTGTATTCTCCACCAGGTGAATACGCGACGACCACCTGATTGAGCCTTAGCAACGCTAAGTTTGTGCATTCATGTCCCGAGCAATCACAATAACTGAGTTCTCAGCCCGCCGCAACAATGCACTCAAAGCGTCGTAAAAACTGTCTCTGAGTGTATCAGAGCTACAGTGTGTTAGGACGTAAACGCATACAACGAACAGGCAGCGGGTATCGGCGCGTTTACGGGGCACTCTTACACATGTTGCCCGAATGAACCGCAAAGAGGCGACTATTAACAAGCACCCATTCAATAAGAGATCCTTCAGCTCTGTGGCTTATAACGATACCAACCCCAGCAGAGCCAGCAGCAGCGCCTTCCGGGTCACCAAAGATACGCAGTTAGAGGCGGTATTCCTAAGTTCTTACTAGGATGAACCACTGGAAGCAATGTAAGGTGGCCTTGGGAGCACTAGTCCACATCCGTCCTCGTGTCACGGGCGGCGAATGGCCGCATCTCTCGAAGGTCAATTCCGAAATTCTAAAATAATCACACCAACTGCTGGAATACAAATCATTCCAAATAAGTCCACATCAGACCCTGGAAGACCGAGGGAAGAGCAAGCAGCAGTGTCAGAACGGGGTAGCTAATTAGCGGACAGAGAAGGCAGTCTCATCACATTTTCCTATCGTCTGCCCGCAGGACACCAGAACACTTTACTCCATTGAAATAAGGGACGCCTGTGTGCCGATCAGCGTGTTCGGCCTCCGCCAATTAAGGCTATCCGGCGCTCCTTTCATGGCGTAATCACTACAAAAGCATGGCATAACACCGATATTGCTGATTCTGGACTCATCATTCCCGGCTGTAACCGCAGTGTATACGTATTGCTGACCGGTCGTATAAACAACCGACATGAACGTTGCATGTTGTAACTAAAACATGGCTGGACGATTGCGCACACTACGCTACACTTGCCATGATATTGTGTCAACTCACTCAAAGAAACCGATGTCGGAATTGTCCTAGTCAGTAGCGGCCCTACCAGCATGGATCGTCGATGGATGCAGGTCGTCCGGGAATCTGCTAGGAAGCACCGAAGTATTATCATTGGTGGTATGACCCTCCCAGGTATCGACTGGGTGACCTGCTCCTGTTTTCCGAGTGCCAACAATTCCGGGTTCTGTCCCTTGATCTGGTTAGTTACAACAAGCTTTCCCAAGTGGTCCACTAACGCAGTCGTTGCGTAGCTGCCCAGAACTTGGATTGATCAGCTCCGCTAGTCAAAGCCATAATTGATAGTTTTCCTGAATGTCCGTCCCATCTATTGACAACAACGATCACTGGAAGATACGCAACATCGAGGCGTGAAACGCTGATTTTGAATGTGATACAAACGGCAACTCTCGAAGTAGAGCATCGAAAACATCACTGTGGACACCGCGTGGAGTAGATTTCTACACAATCTACGACTGTACACTGAACAAGTTCCGTGCAACAGTCGAATGTACCCCTTGCAATTTGGGAAGCACTTGATGTTGTGGAAAATTTCACATACATCGGTAGTTGTATTACATCTGACGGTTTTTTTGCACGTTAAGGCTTGCAATATAATTAGATAAACTCTTCGGTCTTCAGACTTTTGAGTCAAAGGCTCAAGGTGGGGTGCCTCAACCAAATCCCCTTCCTCGGCCTGGACAACCGGGAAGTATCATTTGCTCGCACAGTTTTATGTCCACCGACGTCCCTCTCCAACCTCTTCCCACCACACAATCAAACGTTTCTGGGTCAGTTGACCGTCAGTTATCTGACCGGTGGGTCCTACGCTCCCCATTGCTTAGTACCACGACAAGTTTGTCTGCCTGGACAGCTGTATCAGTCGCGGTGGTCTCTCGAAAGTTGTTTTTTCCATCCGGATTGGAAAGGCCAGAGCAGCTTTTGCGAACCTGCATCGCCTGTGGCGTAGGCGCGACATCAACTTATCCGTCAAGGGTCGAGTTTACAATGCTGCGGTGTGCTCCATATTAGTATACGGGTCACAATCCTGGACGCTGCGTGCTGCAGACGTCAAAAGGTTTTCAGTGTTTGACCATCGATGTCTCCGAAGCATCGCCTGAGTCTGGTGGGAACACCGGATCAGTAATGGTTTTCGGAAGAGATAGCTCATCCACGATAGATAAACTGACCACACTCCGTAGGTTGCGCTGGCTTGGCCACGTGTTCCGTATGCCAGTCGACCGACTTCCTCAAAGGATGCTTTTTGCAAAACCACGTGAAGAGTGGAAACGAGCCAGTGGAGGTCAGACAATGAATAGGCAGCAAATTATAAAAGCCATTACGACCAAACTCAGTTGAGCTGGTCATTGCCGCCTCTCTGGATGGGGATCCAGATACGGGACACACCAATGGTTAGACATTTTCAGACATTGCCCAGTCGCGCCCCAATGGCGCTAGTGCATCCAAGCTACTGCCCTCAATGCATAACTTCTCTACACATTTCCCCAACTAAAAGTCCACTGACAGCCCTGTATTTACGCATCAATAATATCAGCTATCACCTCCAATGCGCAGCTCCCTATCCCATCTCCCCAAACCACCGCTGGACAAAACTGTGGCAGCTATAACCACTGTACGACAAGTAAGCGCTTCTTACAGCGTACACAAAAAAACAGCGTACATAAATATTAGAAAGCGAGTCCAGCATGCATGGTAAAGCATTGTTATCCAACTTGTTTCAGACTGCGAATCCTAAAGGCCGATTTGAGCGACCGGCTTTGAAGGGGAATTTCGAAGCGTCTGTGGCCCTGGTGGTCGAGGCAACTACGAATATTCCACGCAGTGACAAAGAATGGAGAATAGATTTGTCAGTCCTAAAGAATGCGCCTGCGGAGATGATGCTAAAAACGGAGTGAGGGAGGAGGAACCCCAATATGCGAGACAGCAAGGAGGAAAACGTCGGCAGTAGGTTGTTTCGTTTACTCACCGTACTGTACGTAGCAATTAAGGCGCTACGGTTGATGGCACCGCGCGTCGTCCGATGTAGCTTGAGATTATTTGTAAGGGTGGAATTCATGTGAGCATGTGGGTTTTGATAGTAGCAGGTTTCCCAGACATACACAGGACGGTCAGGGTGCAATACCAGACTTTTGGCCCAAAAGCCTAATCGAAACGCATCAGTGGTTGGCGTGCTACTGTTACAGCAGCCTAAATGTTTAAGGAGCACATCATCATACATGTTTCGAACGCCGAACACGGAGGACTAGGACTGAAATCGAAATCAAAAAAGTAGATCCTCCTCTTCTCGGTTTTTGAGACTTCGCATTCATCTGAGCTCTCGGTAAAATCAGTTTGTCGTTGAGTGGTAATGAATAACGTCGCGGAACACCTGAAAATTTGTGCAGTTCGCTAAGTTTTCTTACTATAACCCATCGTCAGATAAGACAAACCGTAGCATTCTATTTACTCCCACCTACCTTAGGCGGATTCATGTACTCTGGAGCTATGGAAATACTGAGCGCAAAAGCAGTGAGGGATCTCTCTAGTACACCAACGCAAGCGGCAGCGCAAGGCCTTTGAGGGATAACCCGCGATGCTTAAATCCTAGGAACAATCAGCACAGCACGATATTATCCTGTACACACGAATAACGACTGAAAGTGATCATTGAAAATAACATCTAACACTAGAAGTGCCAGACACTTCTGAGAGGTGAAGAGTTATTGTGACAATTCACGGAATACTGACTAACCTGATCCAGACATTTTAATTGTTCTAAAGGATAGACTATCTGTCTACACTGCGCGCAAGACTTATTCAGGCTCATCGCCGCCAATCCGATTTGCGCGCCGTTGACCCACGAGTTAATTGGCTCAAATTTAGGGCCATCAATGCCAAAAAACAAAGGTCCAGTGCGTGGCTAGGATTTCAGTAGGTATATCTGAACTATACTGCACCCAAATGCGGAATAATGCATCTACATTTCGCTCCATGAAACATGCTAGGTTAGAGCAACCATGAGACTAATGACGGCAAGGCGCATGGTTCGAAAATCGAAGTGCGGCCGTTTGTGGCCGATGAATTCAGCAAGATCCTTACCACTCAAGAGGTATGCAACTACTGCCGGAAGTGTCGGCCGGCTCTGTTGAGTAGGTGCCGCGTAGTTGGGTTTTACTGCGGTAGATGATATGAATTCGGTCCTGGGAAAACTTCGCGAGACCGAAAGCGTGCTTGTGCCGCAGTCAGAGGAAAGTCACATGCGCTTCTCGCGATTGCAGCACATAGCGTCGTTTCGACGCTTTCCAGATGTAGCAAATGTAGACCGAACGCAAGCGACAAACCCTTTTTGTTAGTTCTCTAAGCACCTGATATTTGGCCTGTGGATACAAGCTGTATACCTTCTCTTCGTCTTTTATATTTGTCTCTCATCTTATGGCCTACTGGTTGTATGTCACTCGAAAATGGGCTGTACACGCACGATCCGGAATGGTTCAATTCGGTAACATGACCAACAACCGTCAGGAGAATGTCAATGGACGCCTTAAAGACCGGGTGCACCACTCCGACACACTGTAGCACGCCGTGAAAAGGTGCCTCAACGCGCCGAGTGACTCATGCGAGAATTTGAGATGTATACGTCGTACCACTGTGAGCGACGGCAAATCCTGGAGGGCGACGGCTACGTTCTTAACGTGGTCTGTCGAATGACTACGTATGCAAGTTCTCTCGTTTTTAGGCATTGCGGCCGCGACCTCCAAGGCTGCACTATCATAACGTTGGAACAAACAGGGTGAGGCCAACTTGGGTCAACTTATAGTTCCTGGTGGAAACACCCATGTGTTCCCAGACAGTTGGCACCTGTGCTGGAGAATGCACATGCCCCTTCTGCCAAGCGATGTGGCTCTCTTTCATCCATTTGTTCTCTGTGTTTGGAGATCAGTCAGTTCCAAGCAGTAAGAACTATTCATCATAGATTTTTCCTTGGCTTGCTTCCCAATCCACCAACGGTGGCTGTCGGAATACAACCTGCCGATATTATTTGTACCCCTTACACTTGTCCCCAAACCACCGCCAGCAGCTTTGCACGGCCTGCGTAAACAACTGCACCGAGTAGTGGATAAGCTTCGGAGGCTGGAACTCAGGAGAGCCACATCCATCATTAAGCAACTGATTGTTCAGGGGCAATCCTGCTGCTCAAAGTCTACAACCGATGGCCTGCCGTCGGTGGTCGAGGCTACTGCATCTAAACCCAGGTGGCGGTCTAGGGACACAGACCTGGACTTTTGTGTGCTCTGTGACCGGCCGACTATTGTCAATGACCGCTAGTGTGCAACGAATCGCGTATCATATCACGCCGACCCTGGTGATGGTGAACCTTGCCCGCTGTGCGGTGATGCACTTCAGGCTTGTCTCAAAGGTGAGTCCACAGAAGACTAACATACTTTTGGTTCTTAGCCCCCGGCCAGTTCATAAAACGCAAAGGTGTGATCGCTACCCGGTCCGCAAAGAGGGCGTCTTACGATGTTGACCTGGACTGAAGCACATAATTCCAGCACAGTGTGTCCCGGAAGTCTGTGTGTGTCCGTGTTTTCGGGTCCACGGAGGAACTACTCGACAGCCGTGAGTAAACGTCCGACTACTACGACTAACGCTCTAAAGCACCAGCTAGATGAAAGAGACGAAGATGATTTCATGTGACCCATCAGCCCCAAGCAGTTCGTCTCTTAATGAGATCTCATGCATTTCTTGAGGGATACAATAAGTAGGTATGCGAAATAGCCGTTGAAGCTGGCGTCGTGTAAACGAGCCTCTACGATGTTATAGCTGCTGAAATGCTCGCATTTTAGTGTAGGTATTCCTCCCAATTTGTCAGCCGCTTGCTTCATGCTGATGTTTCGATAACCTTATATCTTGCCCTCCTTTCAGGACATCAGTAGCCTAATGAACACTCCGCACGAAGATGGTCGTGCGCTTCCAGGCAGGACATAAGTACTCAGCAAAACGACTAATAAAACTCATACTTTTTATGTCGTCTAATTTGGACCTTTTCCCTGGTAGAGATGGAAGGGCGCGCTCCGGCCAGCTTATCAGGCATCGTGAACCACCAGCCGCATGTTAGTCGTGTGCGTTAGCCAGGTTCGTTCAGCTGTCCGCTAGCAACGACGTAGGTTCCATGTGCTTAGTTGATCAACGCCATGGTCCTCCTGGCGTATTTCGCAAGCTATAATGGGACACTGCTGTTTAAAAACAAACAATCACGTTTTTCGCCAATAATGAACGCGGCTTCCGCGATTTAACTGGTAACAGATATTATCGGGCAAAAATTATTTACAGGCACCTCCGCATATTTTGCATCCAAAAGGACATGTAGATTCTAGAATGTTCAGGGAATTATTTCAGCTGTAAAATAATCTGAGAATTTCATTCATTGTAGGTGAGCCACCTTTTTCCGCAATTCGCGATTTCTTATTACATTACGCAACGTATTCACAGCCGGTGGTGTTTATTGACCTCGAAGATTCGCTCACTTAAACAAAACCCCAATGTAGATAATTTGTATAATATATATACATATTTACATTATACTTAGACATTCTACACTATGAAGTGGCAACCCTGGAAACATTGCTTTCAAGAACTCAATTCCACTGTGCGAATACTGAGCGGCCCACTAGCACAGTAGTATCCCGTACAATTCCTGCTACAAAATATAGGCTTCGGCAACCTGTCCCACCTACGTGCTCATGCACTTTTCACCTGGAAAAGTTGTCGGTATGCTGTCTCGACAATGTCGCAGAAAGCATGCTCGGATGATGCGGTTGCCTTCATGACACTGGGAGCACAGCCGACAGTCTAGTCCAGTAAACTTGTGGATCGAAAAACCATATCTTCCCCGTTGACCTTCGTTAGGTTATGACCCTTTCAGTCGTTTCGGGGAAAGCCTTGACGAGGTTTGAACTGTTCGTGTCAGGCTGGCCGGTTGCCAGCTGCGAATGAGTGAGAATGACATAGGCTGATACAAAGGATCGAGAGATCGAGCTTGTCCTTGTCGCTCAGCGGCTTTCGTTCTTCCGAAAGGCAGTCGCAAATAATAGAGCGAGGAATCTGTCACCGTTGCGAACGTGAGGCTAGTGTAAAAGAGCACCCGAAATAGATTTGAACTGTGTCTTAGATGCAAGGTGGACAGCTATTCATACGAAGACATCCCACACACCAACCTTCTGAGGTGAGAAAAGTTATTGTCCAATGAATTTGCCTCCTCCAATCTTGAAAATATTCTTACCAAGTCGCCGTCTGGTACATGCACGTTCAACGTTAAGATGCTCATTGGCTAACACTTGTTCAAACAGGACTTGATTAAACCCCAGTCTTCCCCAAAGGTGGTGAGGTCCAGGTCAAACCAACCGAGGTTCTCAATACAGGTATAATCTATCGAGCAAAGTTTTCTGCCTCTAGGCAAGCGTGGCTCGTAATTCTATGCAAGCATCTATACCAAGGCCTGGAATAGACCTTAGTAGCACTTCGGACCACTTCCTTATTGGAGGATCCCAATGCCATTTATTTCTGGGATAAGTAGAAATCACCTTGATTACTGGGGTTTTTCCTCATCCTTGTAAGCATATTCCTTCGGTATACTGCAGTGCCTTAAATGCCGTCCTGACTGAAGCAGTAGGCGGATTTTGAGCAAGCACATTTAGTTTCAGCCTATCATAGTCGAAGGAGCCAGTTTCAGTTAAGTTACCTCAGGAAAAACATAGTGTAATGATAATGTTCATTCCCAACTAGCGAATTGCATAACGTCAAGGATTGTCATAATGTAGGGGTCAAAATAAGGGTACGCCTCACGTCATTTTCGGAGGCCCGGCAATGAGGAAGTGGGAATCGTACAAATAGCAGGCAGCACCCAGATATAGAACAAGAGGACTTGAGCGAACCATTGCAAGAGTGATTCTGTTTGTTGACTATGAAGTTCACTCAGATGGTGGCACAAGTGACCAACATTGGTGGCAAAATCGTGAATCGAGCTCTGCACTGGGCGTTAGTCGACCAGCTAGAGTAAGGCCAACGCGAAAGAATAGCATCGTAATTTTGGTGATCTGGAAGCTGGCCAATGAGACAACGGGCAATATGTCTAGCGATTGGACTCTGGTATGGGGAGTTGCTTAGCAAGTTAGGCAGGGAGCGTCAGTGAAATTTAGCTCTGGTACAGAGTCCCATAGGATTGACCGTTGTGTGAAAGAACGGTTAGAGTGAAGATGAACAGAAGACACAGAGTGAATGATGGAGATAGAGCTTCCGTGATGGACAAGGAGTAGTCTTACCGAAATTGTTTCAGCGTGAGCTGCACAGCATCACAATTTCGAAGGAGAGTCGAAGATAAGCGTAAGGACCACCAGTCCCAGCGTGAACGCTGTCATCTGCAAAGAAAGAAGACTGCATGCCAAAACAAGCCATTAGAAGCTAGTTGTGAATGCTGGTATTGAAGTAATAGTAGTTACTCTATATTTTAGTTGTATGTGGCCACTCCAAGGAGCAGGAGAGACGAGCTTGTGCGTCATAGTTAACCGACTTAGTGCACTTGGTGTGGTCAACACCGACTAAGACGAACGTGTCAATAGGTTGTAGGTACGTTCCTAACAAAGCAGGAAAAACCCAACAACTATGTTTCTCCGTTTCTGCTGTCCACCGCGTTTAGATCGTGTCGTTTAGGGCATGACCTCATCTGCTTCGGATAGTGCCCGTTCTTTTTTTGTTGCCGCTCTGTTTCCATGCACTGCTTAGTACCCGCAAATGACATCAGTCGTGCTTTTATTCTGAATGTACCATCATGCTCGTGCCTGACGGCAAGCCACCCACCGTTTAGGAATAAAAATTATTAGCTTTGGGTTGCGAAGCCAATCATGTGCGTCACAGCGTATCTTCAAGCTATCTTGCGCTTTCTTAAATCACGAAGAGACGGCTTTCCTTATTGCGTAAATCGCACAGCCGCCGGGCGAATGACGCCACGGAACATGTCCAAAGCAGCAGCTACTAACAGAAAACGGCGGAGTTGTTCTGAGAAATCCCCAGGCCCGTAGCTCCAACGCTCTGGGTCCATCAGTTCGATTGCCTTTGGAATGGTGGATCCGGGGCCTGGTAGGTCCGCACATTCATAAGCAGTATCATTCCTTATTTTTTCCAAAAAAGCCACCTGAACTGAAAGCCTTCATGATAGTTTTGTATGGGTTTTCAGCCCGGCGGTTTTCAAACTTCTGCAGTGGCTTATGAACTAAAAATAAATTCTTGTATTTTGTTGGTAGACGAAAATCCCTGCATAATCCTGCTCAGATGGATCGAGAAAGCTTGAAGCTTGGGACATGGGTAGGGAAATTACTACTGCGCGTTTATCGTTTACTAACGAGGTAATTGACATCAACTTCACATAGGCCGGTTGCGCCCTCCTCGCCCTCTGTTCTAAAGTCGTAGCGCCATTGCCATTGGAATCCACTTGGCCTGTCACTGTTAATTAGCAGCTGCAATATTGAGCCGAAGTTTTATTAGTGGTCAACAGTTCAGAATTTGTTATTCCCACGCCAAGGCTAGGATTTTCCCGCGCTTTCTTTCCAAAACCAAAATGATCCTGATTTTGGGTCCCTAAATGAGGATTTTCGGATATGCTTTTGACC
>SJOL01006634.1:298733-312556 GCA_004794785.1 Opisthorchis felineus
ATACTTTGACGTTTATATGAAGCAGTGCACCTGGATAATTGACCTGCGTGCAATGGTCAGTATCATTTGCGGCTTCACGTTCTTCATATCTAGTACGAGTTTTCCGAATAAAATAAATGTTTATTTAGCGGTGATTAATCGGAACAGTTATTCCCCAGCTCCGAAAACACATGATTTGGCATCCATCTGGCTGAGCGATGGATACAAGGAAAGATATAATTACAGGTGTGGAGCTCCGTCATATTTTACGTCCGCGAGTACAATTTAGGCTATAGAAAGTCCCATAAATTACTACAGCCGCGGGACTACCTGCCAGTTTCTTCCATAGCAAGCGATTCACGTTTTACCGCAAGTCGCAATATCTCATTACATTGGGACACGTTTTCCAATTTGAGGTATCTGATGGCCTCCAGGGTTCGCTCACTTAAATAAATTAGATACACAGAGAATTCGCAAGGAAACTCATTAGACGCAGGCGTTGTCAACCGTGCAGTTATAACCTTGAAAACATCATCGTTTTCGAGGAATCGGTTCCACTCGGTGAATACCGATCGTCAAAGGAACGATATTTGATCAATGTAACTTGAAGGCTTTCAGTAGCAACCGGACAGTCTTAAACGTTTGCTGTGATAGCGGCACGTTTTAACAGATGCGGTGGGTTTAACCAGTGTGTGAACAGGTAGGATATTTGGTGATTGTAATCCAAGGTCGGAAGGTTCTGGTAAGTTATCAGTTGGGTGGATAAATATAGAAGTAATAAACCTCCCTCAGCAATGTCGATGGTGAAAAGGCATTTTCACGGATTCACGGATTGATACGGAGGATCGAGGCGTTCGTCCAAGCTTCCCGCTTCGGTTTTGTTCTTGTATTTTAGCGGCTGCCATACACCTGAAAGGCACGAGCAAATAAAGGGTGCCAGTCCAATGACAACTATTTTGCAAAGTCCAAATCAACTTGGGGGCACTGGCATTGGAACTCCAGGATTTGAAGTCGTCCGCAAACGGTAGACATGGACTTGAAAGAAAATCTGGTCGGTCGTTGATGTAGATCAGAAACAGTAATGGTCCCAAGACGGAGCCTTGAGTAACTTCAATGAACACCGGCGCCGTAGAGGAGTAGGTCAAGCTAAAATTGACTCGGTATGTTCTGTCCGATAGAACCGCCGAAATCCAGCTGGGAATTTCCCCTTGAACTCCAAGTTTGTGGAGCAGCGGGACGTGTGGGAGTCGATCGAATGCTTTCGAGGTGTCGAAAAATATGGCATTTGATATAAGTCCCTCGTCTTTGGCTTGGATTAAGCTGTCCACAAAGACGAACGTGTTCGTCACGTAAGAACGGTTTGGGATAAATCTGTGTTGAATTGGAGATATCAAGTTGTTGATCGACGAAGTGTCTTTCGTTGGTGATGACCAAATACAAGAGAGATGGTAATTAGCCTGCGCGGTATCTGGTGGGTGCGACGACACGCTGAGTCCGAGCGCTCTGTTGAACGACTTGGGTCAGCGCCGCTGTAAAAGGTCCACTTGATCCGACGCGCTGGAGCTCCATCCAGGAGGCCTTTGGAGCGTTGAAGTCACCTACCGGCAAGAGATGAGTTAAGTAGTAGCTGCAAGAGAGTTGCTCAAGGGTTCGTATGGGAAATTAATCATCTTCCGTAGGANATCAAGGCGTTCCTATCAGACAGAACATTCCGAGTGAAAGTAGGCTCGACCTACTCTTCTCTAGCGCCAGTCTCCATTGGAGTTCCCGAAGGCTTCGTTCTTGGATCACTGCTGTTTCTGGTATACGTCAGCGACTATCCATACGTTCTTTCAAGTCCATGTCTACGTTTTGCGGACGACTTGAAATCCTGGAGTACCGATGCCAGTGCCCTTCAAAAGGATGTAGACGCTGCAAAACAGTGGTCGTTAGACCTTCCTCTGAATGAAGAGAAGTGCGTCCAAATGTCATTTGCAGGAGACTCAGTGAACGCCTATATCGTTCATGGTGGGAGTGGACCGAAGACATTACGAAGATAGATTCCAAAAATGGATTTGGGCATCTGGCTGTCTTTAAACATATGCTTCTCACCGCACCTTGAGAAATCGGCCCAAACGGCATTCGCCGTTTCACCGATGGTTAGGCGCACCTTCTCCAGTATTACTCGTATGCACTTCTACATATTCTTTTAGGCAGTCTTCCATTCCTGGCTTTCCACCGCATCTCTTTCCAGCGTATGATCAATTGGATTACCAAACTCTAACTAATGCTATCCCAAACGGAACCATAGTTTGTCGGCCTTCATAGCCACGGTATGTTCCCTGACCATGCAATGTCTTGTTTGCATCTTGATTTCCTCTCCATGTCATTTATTCACATGCCCAATATGGCGGTACCCCTTGCTTAATACGGCAGATAACGTAAGCATCATCTCTTTGTTCGGCTACAGGACTCATACACCACTGGCGCTGCTGCAATGGCAGGTATAACTCCCTCTGTCACCTGCCGGTTGTAGTGGTTGTCTGCGGTTTGCTTGCTAAAATTGCCGATACTGCTTTACGGGCACGGTTTCCCTCCTCGACAGGATAAAATACATCGTAGCTGGAGTGCTCTCTCAGTGCGCCAACCACAAACACAGTGGCTTGGTAGCTAGCATCGCGCAGACCCCGCAGCAAGATGGGTGGAAACTTCGTGTATTGATCAACTGCGTACTGGGTGGGCTTGTTACGTCACATTACATCGCTCTGTTTACTGAACTTCCAACAATGGGGGGTACTTTGTTCATGACCGCTGATCCTGAGGTCGGTCTTTAATTCAGGTAACTCATTGATGTCGCCTGCCGATAGTAACGGTTTCGGACTCTTCTGTGTTGTGCCATATATCCGGCAGTTCTTTGAAACACAGGTAGAGAAAATTTATCCTTTTGCCTGACAAAGAGGCCCGAACTTACTATTGTAACGCCACTGACTTCCATTTACGTGCAAGGGTTCTTCATCATTGTTCTCTTAATGGTTGCCCACTACGAATGAACGCCTCCAACAAAGCACGTCTTTCTTGCCTCCAAGAGTGGCCATCAATGACCGTACACAATAAAGATACGAAAACCTTCTTGTTAGTTTCATGTGAGTATTCATTACTGGAACCTATAGGGTTTCTTAACCTTGCTTTGGTTGTTTGGAGCCGAAAGCGTTGGCCAGATAATCGATGACCCCCGGTCGTATAATCAGATGCTTTTCTACGATCTTGTACTACCACTTTTCGGTTAGTAACCCTAAGGTAAAACTTAGTTGCCCGCTATCCCATCGATTAACCCACGGTTATTGCCCGAAACACTCATCCTCTCTCCTGTTTTGGCTTTGCACCTGCTGGTCGGCTAAATTTAGTGGGAACCATGGGGTTACCTTTCACCACCACTGATATACACATGCATAGACATTAAAGTGTGCTCCATACCCGCTCAGCAGATTACCGTCAGCACCGGTTACCTCCTTTGTAGCTTAGATTAAATTGTTGTTGTACTTGTAATCAAATTGAATACTTCGTCCCCATGAAAGCCTACACAATATATCCCTATTTAGCCTAATTTAATGACTTACCATCATTTCCATGGCTCCTGAACATTTGCTTTCTCTAGTACTGGACTGGATGCTGCCAAACATTCTCACCCATTGGGATCCACTGGTCCTATTCCGCCCTGTTCTATTCTCCGATTCTCGTTTCCTGATTTAGCCTCTCCAGACTCTCCTTTGGTCACCGTCCACACCACGAGGTCTGCTGCTGTGCAGCATGAATCTCCAAGGGGAACAAAAGTGCCAGTGATTCTGCCTTAGCCTGAATCTCTATTCTTTGGTTCCTTTGGCCAAAGCATTTTTCGCCAGTCAGGAGATGTTCACCCTTCGCCCCACAAGTCCAAACACGATGTCCAGCACGGAGCTGTCCAGGAACCGGGGTTTGATGGTGCAGCTATGGCGCTATGACAACACACCAATGGCTATTTTCCTAATAGGCTTGACCCTACATTCTTGCTTGTCTTTGGATTTCACCTTCAAATACCAAAAAATTGTTCAACTGGAGCACCTTGTAATCCACTGAACCGTACAATCGGATTTAACCGTCTCCTTTCCGGCGAATTTTAGCCTGGTTCTGTTATGTACCCGCACGGGTACCATCAAGGACTACAAGCAACTTGAGAACGAGTGCACAAATCACCAACGCGAACCCAACCACTCCTAGCGCAGAGAAAGAAGACTGGATCTTCAGAGGAGGGCTTTTAGTGCCTCCGCACCTACTGAACACAATGCGCATGATACATGGCCTTCGAGGTGTGCGCTTAGGGCAACACATGCAGTTACGCGTATGCAAATCGTTTCTATCGAACGATCAACTGTATCATAACCACTGATCGACGCTGAGTGAAAACAGTAAACGAACAAGCAATAACTGCTAATATTGGGCTATTCTAATTATTCACTTTTTTGTTAGCGACATTAAACACAAATATCATCGGACCTTTGTGATACAGTTACATTCAGGGACAACATGGACGACTAAATTCGCAGGCTATGTTAAACTACTGAAATTGCATATTATCTGCCTTCATTACATTTGGAAACCTGTAAGCAATGTAGATCTTTACCAAATACTGCCCCATTATAGTTATATGTTTCGTTCGAGAGGGTCAATAATAAACAACAAATCCGCCATCTCACCATTTTTAAACGTTCCCGTCGAACAGATAGCCAATCAGAATCGGGATGACGCCTCATGACACGCGATCGCATGCCTCACTAACGGATTTAGGATTTAGTTCAAATAGCCGGTCAGATCGTGCCAGCCCTGCAGCCACTCCTGGTCCGTTAACCTGGTTCCACTTTTTCTGCAGATTAAAGTTTTTCTTTTATTAATTTTATCACGTACCGGGCAGGAAGCCTCTTCACGGATTCACGGATTGATACACATGATCGAGGCTCTTGTCCAAGTTTCCCGGGTCCGTTTTGTTATTGTCGTTCCGCGGTTGGCCTTCACCTGAAAGGCACAAGCAAAATAAGGGTGTAGCACAGCTCTTTAAGATCTCAGCTCAGAGGAGCAATATTACCAGCACGGGGACTCGCATAGGAAAGCTTCTAGTAGTCCTTTGAACTGGGTTCCAGAAGGAGCGCGGACAACTGTCGGAGGAAGGTTATTCCACGCAGCTACTACACGAAATGAGAAAAAATCTTGCCTAATAAATACGTTCACTCTGAGCTTGAAAATCTTCTTACCATGTCCCCGCCGTGTGTTCGCTGACACAACGGTGAAAAACCTGTTGACCAAACCTTGTTCAAACAGAGCATAAGTAAGAATTAGGTCTCCTCGGAGGCGGCGATACTCGAGGGGCTTTGAAAAGAAGCCCAAGTTTCGCTTCGAGTGTCTCGATTAAAGCGAAACAGTCACACTGACCTATTCGATTTTGCGGTGCAGATTTGGTTCCGTTTTTGGTGGCCGTCTTCTTAGTTGTGGAATGCACTGCCCACCCAAGGTAAAGGCAGCTGGCGCAGACACGCGGGTCAGGAGAGTTGTTCAGGTGGCTTGCCCGGTCGTCCTGTAAACCCGTGCATTTAAAGTGCCACCAAGACTTGCAGGAGTGGCATTGCATACCACGTGTTACAGTCGACGGACACCCTTTTCGTCCACATCTGTTGTAGTCCAACGATGGTTGTGGAGTGCAGCTTGAATTGATCTGCTTCATCATTGAAAATGAGTGCAAAATAGGAACTGAGTGCGAAATGACAGATGTCATCACGTAATGTTTTGGTAGAGTGAAAAAATTCAACAAATGACACGTGTGAACTCTATAGCAGATTGAACAGTGAAAGAATTCTTTCATAAATTCGCACGAGGAAAAAGCTTGACCGATTTCAAACGTACCGCGCTTGTGCCTGTGCTGGTGAGTTGCGGCTTTCCGAAGAATTGCAATGCTGCGTCTCATTCAAGGGAACGACACTCACTGTGTAGTGCTACCTGACCGCTGCCAAATTGAATCTCCTTGGTCTAGACTGGTTCGACCGTCTTGGGTTGGCAGATATTCCAATCAGTTCCGTCTCCAATGCGGTCGTTTCTCGCGTTGATGCTCAAGATCAGTCCGGCGATATCATTCGGCGCTGCGCTAATTTTTTTGAGCCCGGCCTTGGTCGCTGTTCGACTACACAAACAACCATTCAACTTCAACCGGATGCTATTCCCGTTTTTCGCCCCAGGAGACCAGTCCCGTGTGCCTCCTTGCCACAGGTCGATGCAGAGCTCCAGCGATTCACTTTCAAGACCGATCACAAGCCCTTGCTGGCAATTTTTGGCTAGACATCTGGCGTACACGATTTTTCGGCCAATCGGCTGCAACGGTGGGCGCTCATCCCGCTTGGCTACGACTTCCAAATCCAGTATCGACGTACTGAAAATTTCTGCCATCGGATGCACTGTCACGACTTATCGGCAACCACCTCCGCCAAAACACGCCTTCGGACTCAAGCATTTAGTGTTAAGGCCGCGACACCCCTGGTCACCTGCATGCTATCTTCCTGAGATCCCTATTCAGCAGCTGATTATACTGCCACCTACCCCGCCTTCTCCGAAGCCACGCGTAGCTCCACCTTTGCGACCTTTAAAACCACATCAAGCTATACACACCACGTGCCTGGAAGAAACTCGTATCCACAACGACTACTGACCAGCTCCGACCCTCATCCATTTCCACTATCCAACCCACCAACATTCGTCCCACCCGAACACCATTTTCGGCAGCCACCCATCCCACCACAACCATCATCCCTTTTTGCATCCTACCCCCGCCACACCTGACGACGCAGATGACATGGCCGACAAATCCGCATTCAACTGCTTGCCCTCCTCCCAAAGTCATTCCGTACCCTATACTGAGCCTTATACAGTACCCCCTGCTGTGGGTTCAAATCTATTTCACCGAGTATTTACCCATCTACCACCAGTATTGAATGCTCCTCCCTGGTCCCCGAACCCTGCTTCATACTACCCCACCTCTAGGTACCAAATTCCCCCAGTACAAAACACCAACGTGAGTGAGGTTACTAAGATCCTACTTGGAATCGTTTGCTCACCAATAAGCTTGTCAGTAATGTTGTTCAGTGCCCGCTCATTAATGCCCAAAATCCAGTATCTCCGAGCAATTAGTGCCATTGCACGACCAAGTGGGATCTGCGTGGTTGAAACATGGCTCACAGACAAAAAATATGACACGGCCATCTCAATCCCTGACTCCGACATTCACCGCCCTAATATGAAAAACTCAAAGGCTGTGCCAACTATACCCAATCGGAACTTCGTGCAACACCCTTTGTTGACTCTTCCATTGAAGGGATTCCAGAGGCCACTTAGATATCTACAAAAGAGACCAAAAGGCCTGTACTAGTAGGTTGTATCTATCTACCACCGGCCCACTCCCCCGCATCTATTGCTGACCTTTCCAGCATTATCTTCACTGCATATTCCCTTCCTTATACGTCTAAATTTCTGCTGGGTGACTTTAACCTGCCGGATATCTCCTGGTCTCCCACTACGGGCCCCGCCCGTCACGCCGCGCTGCTTGCCCAACTTATTGTGAAGGGCTCGTCCCAAATTGTACGTAGCCCCACTCGTGGCCTACATACCCTGGACCTTGTATTCTCGAACGATGGCCATTTGGCTACAGCTGCAGTTGGCCTGCGCTTCCCAGAAAGTGATCACTGCGTCGTTTCATGCAATGCAGTCAGTTGTGGCCAAACTGTTCCTCTGAGTCCATCCCAGTTTCACCTCCTCTCTCTGGATATTTTAAAAGCTTTTTCGTCCACGCCGATCTCTCAGGATCGGGACGACTTTTTCCTCTCAAAAAATACGCACCGCGTCTGTGACACTTTTACCGAAACCTATTGACTGCTCTTCACCTTATTTCTCCTGTAAAACTTTTTCACCCCAGTATCTCCGGCCACGTTAAGTTATTAAAAACCTTGGACGCCAAAGTACATCGGGCTGGCAGAGAATATCGGAAATCTCGGGATTTCTCATTACTACTTCTCATCGACGAACTCTCTACTGGCCAAGAATCCTTGCAAATATCTTTCGAAAGCCGAGAAAAGAACACCGGCCTCAGGGCTCCTTCCTATACCAAATTACTCAGCCGACTGTTCCGTAGGCGTTGCACCCCAAACAACCACTCAGTTGCTTGTTTACGTTTCACAGATGATGGCCCCATCACTGCTCCTGTCACTATAGCAGATCATCTGAACGCTTACTTCGGCAGCTGCCACTTACCCATTCCTTCCTCCTCCAAACCCATACCCACTGCTGCATATCCCCAAACTCTCAACGGCCAGGGTAGCCACCCGACGCTCATTAAAGTAACCATCTCCCTAGCTGATGTCTAATAATAATAATAACAATAATTTTTATTCCCAACTAGTGGGTAGCATACCTTCAGGCATGATCAGAAAGTTACAGTCAGAGTAAGTGCATGACTGGTAGGGATTGTGGGAACCGGGAATTTCGCGGAAAGGGGCGGCGGCATAAACGGTGGGCATCACCCGAAATAGAATTGGTCACGCCGGAGGCGCCATGGGTAGTTAACCGAAATAACAAGGGCTCATTCTTTCTAATGCGGAGAATATAAGATGAGAAAAGATACTGTCGTCAAGATTTGAAAGTGGCGGGCAAAAACAATACGAGGGAGGGCGTCGAATGATATCGCCGGACTGATCTTGAGCATCAACGCGAGAAACGACCGCATTGGAGACGGAACTGATTGGAATATCTGCCAACCCAAGACGGTCGAACCAGTCTAGACCAAGGAGATTCAATTTGGCAGCGGTCAGGTAGCACTACACAGTGAGTGTCGTTCCCTTGAATGAGACGCAGCATTGCAATTCTTCGGAAAGCCGCAACTCACCAGCACAGGCACAAGCGCGGTACGTTTGAAATCGGTCAAGCTTTTTCCTCGTGCGAATTTATGAAAGAATTCTTTCACTGTTCAATCTGCTATAGAGTTCACACGTGTCATTTGTTGAATTTTTTCACTCTACCAAAACATTACGTGATGACATCTGTCATTTCGCACTCAGTTCCTATTTTGCACTCATTTTCAATGATGAAGCAGATCAATTCAAGCTGCACTCCACAACCATCGTTGGACTACAACAGATGTGGACGAAAAGGGTGTCCGTCGACTGTAACACGTGGTATGCAATGCCACTCCTGCAAGTATTGGTGGCACTTTAAATGCACGGGTTTACAGGACGACCGGGCAAGCCACCTGAACAACTCTCCTGACCCGCGTGTCTGCGCCAGCTGCCTTTACCTTGGGTGGGCAGTGCATTCCACAACTAAGAAGACGGCCACCAAAAACGGAACCAAATCTGCACCGCAAAATCGAATAGGTCAGTGTGACTGTTTCGCTTTAATCGAGACACTCGAAGCGAAACTTGGGCTTCTTTTCAAAGCCCCTCGAGTATCGCCGCCTCCGAGGAGACCTAATTCTTACTTATGCTCTGTTTGAACAAGGTTTGGTCAACAGGTTTTTCACCGTTGTGTCAGCGAACACACGGCGGGGACATGGTAAGAAGATTTTCAAGCTCAGAGTGAACGTATTTATTAGGCAAGATTTTTTCTCATTTCGTGTAGTAGCTGCGTGGAATAACCTTCCTCCGACAGTTGTCCGCGCTCCTTCTGGAACCCAGTTCAAAGGACTACTAGAAGCTTTCCTATGCGAGTCCCCGTGCTGGTAATATTGCTCCTCTGAGCTGAGATCTTAAAGAGCTGTGCTACACCCTTATTTTGCTTGTGCCTTTCAGGTGAAGGCCAACCGCGGAACGACAATAACAAAACGGACCCGGGAAACTTGGACAAGAGCCTCGATCATGTGTATCAATCCGTGAATCCGTGAAGAGGCTTCCTGCCCGGTACGTGATAAAATTAATAAAAGAAAAACTTTAATCTGCAGAAAAAGTGGAACCAGGTTAACGGACCAGGAGTGGCTGCAGGGCTGGCACGATCTGACCGGCTATTTGAACTAAATCCTAAATCCGTTAGTGAGGCATGCGATCGCGTGTCATGAGGCGTCATCCCGATTCTGATTGGCTATCTGTTCGACGGGAACGTTTAAAAATGGTGAGATGGCGGATTTGTTGTTTATTATTGACCCTCTCGAACGAAACATATAACTATAATGGGGCAGTATTTGGTAAAGATCTACATTGCTTACAGGTTTCCAAATGTAATGAAGGCAGATAATATGCAATTTCAGTAGTTTAACATAGCCTGCGAATTTAGTCGTCCATGTTGTCCCTGAATGTAACTGTATCACAAAGGTCCGATGATATTTGTGTTTAATGTCGCTAACAAAAAAGTGAATAATTAGAATAGCCCAATATTAGCAGTTATTGCTTGTTCGTTTACTGTTTTCACTCAGCGTCGATCAGTGGTTATGATACAGTTGATCGTTCGATAGAAACGATTTGCATACGCGTAACTGCATGTGTTGCCCTAAGCGCACACCTCGAAGGCCATGTATCATGCGCATTGTGTTCAGTAGGTGCGGAGGCACTAAAAGCCCTCCTCTGAAGATCCAGTCTTCTTTCTCTGCGCTAGGAGTGGTTGGGTTCGCGTTGGTGATTTGTGCACTCGTTCTCAAGTTGCTTGTAGTCCTTGATGGTACCCGTGCGGGTACATAACAGAACCAGGCTAAAATTCGCCGGAAAGGAGACGGTTAAATCCGATTGTACGGTTCAGTGGATTACAAGGTGCTCCAGTTGAACAATTTTTTGGTATTTGAAGGTGAAATCCAAAGACAAGCAAGAATGTAGGGTCAAGCCTATTAGGAAAATAGCCATTGGTGTGTTGTCATAGCGCCATAGCTGCACCATCAAACCCCGGTTCCTGGACAGCTCCGTGCTGGACATCGTGTTTGGACTTGTGGGGCGAAGGGTGAACATCTCCTGACTGGCGAAAAATGCTTTGGCCAAAGGAACCAAAGAATAGAGATTCAGGCTAAGGCAGAATCACTGGCACTTTTGTTCCCCTTGGAGATTCATGCTGCACAGCAGCAGACCTCGTGGTGTGGACGGTGACCAAAGGAGAGTCTGGAGAGGCTAAATCAGGAAACGAGAATCGGAGAATAGAACAGGGCGGAATAGGACCAGTGGATCCCAATGGGTGAGAATGTTTGGCAGCATCCAGTCCAGTACTAGAGAAAGCAAATGTTCAGGAGCCATGGAAATGATGGTAAGTCATTAAATTAGGCTAAATAGGGATATATTGTGTAGGCTTTCATGGGGACGAAGTATTCAATTTGATTACAAGTACAACAACAATTTAATCTAAGCTACAAAGGAGGTAACCGGTGCTGACGGTAATCTGCTGAGCGGGTATGGAGCACACTTTAATGTCTATGCATGTGTATATCAGTGGTGGTGAAAGGTAACCCCATGGTTCCCACTAAATTTAGCCGACCAGCAGGTGCAAAGCCAAAACAGGAGAGAGGATGAGTGTTTCGGGCAATAACCGTGGGTTAATCGATGGGATAGCGGGCAACTAAGTTTTACCTTAGGGTTACTAACCGAAAAGTGGTAGTACAAGATCGTAGAAAAGCATCTGATTATACGACCGGGGGTCATCGATTATCTGGCCAACGCTTTCGGCTCCAAACAACCAAAGCAAGGTTAAGAAACCCTATAGGTTCCAGTAATGAATACTCACATGAAACTAACAAGAAGGTTTTCGTATCTTTATTGTGTACGGTCATTGATGGCCACTCTTGGAGGCAAGAAAGACGTGCTTTGTTGGAGGCGTTCATTCGTAGTGGGCAACCATTAAGAGAACAATGATGAAGAACCCTTGCACGTAAATGGAAGTCAGTGGCGTTACAATAGTAAGTTCGGGCCTCTTTGTCAGGCAAAAGGATAAATTTTCTCTACCTGTGTTTCAAAGAACTGCCGGATATATGGCACAACACAGAAGAGTCCGAAACCGTTACTATCGGCAGGCGACATCAATGAGTTACCTGAATTAAAGACCGACCTCAGGATCAGCGGTCATGAACAAAGTACCCCCCATTGTTGGAAGTTCAGTAAACAGAGCGATGTAATGTGACGTAACAAGCCCACCCAGTACGCAGTTGATCAATACACGAAGTTTCCACCCATCTTGCTGCGGGGTCTGCGCGATGCTAGCTACCAAGCCACTGTGTTTGTGGTTGGCGCACTGAGAGAGCACTCCAGCTACGATGTATTTTATCCTGTCGAGGAGGGAAACCGTGCCCGTAAAGCAGTATCGGCAATTTTAGCAAGCAAACCGCAGACAACCACTACAACCGGCAGGTGACAGAGGGAGTTATACCTGCCATTGCAGCAGCGCCAGTGGTGTATGAGTCCTGTAGCCGAACAAAGAGATGATGCTTACGTTATCTGCCGTATTAAGCAAGGGGTACCGCCATATTGGGCATGTGAATAAATGACATGGAGAGGAAATCAAGATGCAAACAAGACATTGCATGGTCAGGGAACATACCGTGGCTATGAAGGCCGACAAACTATGGTTCCGTTTGGGATAGCATTAGTTAGAGTTTGGTAATCCAATTGATCATACGCTGGAAAGAGATGCGGTGGAAAGCCAGGAATGGAAGACTGCCTAAAAGAATATGTAGAAGTGCATACGAGTAATACTGGAGAAGGTGCGCCTAACCATCGGTGAAACGGCGAATGCCGTTTGGGCCGATTTCTCAAGGTGCGGTGAGAAGCATATGTTTAAAGACAGCCAGATGCCCAAATCCATTTTTGGAATCTATCTTCGTAATGTCTTCGGTCCACTCCCACCATGAACGATATAGGCGTTCACTGAGTCTCCTGCAAATGACATTTGGACGCACTTCTCTTCATTCAGAGGAAGGTCTAACGACCACTGTTTTGCAGCGTCTACATCCTTTTGAAGGGCACTGGCATCGGTACTCCAGGATTTCAAGTCGTCCGCAAAACGTAGACATGGACTTGAAAGAACGTATGGATAGTCGCTGACGTATACCAGAAACAGCAGTGATCCAAGAACGAAGCCTTCGGGAACTCCAATGGAGACTGGCGCTAGAGAAGAGTAGGTCGAGCCTACTTTCACTCGGAATTTTCTGTCTGGTAGGAACGCCTTGATCCATAGTAGGACCTTCCCTTGGACCACGAAGTACTTGAGTTTGTGGAGCAGCAGGACGTGTGGGACTCGATCGAATGATTTCGAGAAGTCGAAAAATATGGCATCTGATATAAGTCCCTCGTCCTTGGCTTGGGTCAAGCTGTCCACAAAGACAAGCATGTTCGTCACGCAAGAACGGTTTGGGAGAAATCCGTGTTGAATTGGAGATATCAAGTTGTTGAAGGCAAGGTGGTCTAGGGTGGCTTGCTTTAGAATGCGTTCCATCACTTTGCATGACACGCTAGTGAGGCTTATGGGCCTGTAGCTGCCGGGTGATAGTCGGTCACAAGCTTTGTAGATTGGTGTGACAATCGTGTCCCTCCAGGAAGAGGGAAGAGGCCTTCGTCAAGCGGCTGACGAAACACCAGATAGAAATGATTTGCCAGTGTGTACGACGTTTCCTCCAGGATCCTTGGGTGGACTTCGTCGGGCCTCAACGCGCAGGACGGTTTGCGCCTCGTTGCTTGCCCAACTTAGTTTAGCGTGTTGGTCCCAAAGTGTACGCAGCCCCACTGTTGGCCTACTTACCGTAGACCTAACTTTCTCAAATGAGGGTCATCTGGCTACGGCGTCAGTTGGTCCACACTTCCCAGGAAGCGATCACTGCTTCGTTTCGTGCAACGCAGTCAGTT